>CM060970.1:97736258-97748758 GCA_030765045.1 Tenodera sinensis | reverse complement strand
CTAATGCTGCAAAAAGTTATTTAAAAGGAATATATATTTTAAAGAAATATGTAGTTTTTATACTGTAGGTTTGGGTATTTCTATTATATTTCTTATAATCAAAATATTTTGACCGTACTTTTCATCCTACCGGGTGAAATTTGATATACAGGATGTATAGAAGAAGAAAAAACAAAAAACCATTGACAACGCTTAGTTTGTTGGACAGGACATTAAAGCGAACATTTTTCAAGAGGGAACCCGTGTCCAGTAAATCACAGTTTGGAAGCTGTGTAGCCTCAAAGTTGTGGACGGTTCGGATATGATGATGGTTGTGCGTTCCACATTTTGTTAAGTAATCCAACTATATTATGATACAGTGCAGTAAAATGCAAAAGGGTTCAAACTGTTGACCTACTTGAATGCAGATAGACGGTGCAGAAAGATGTGCATGGTTAAATAAGTGGGGCTATGTGTTCAGTATTTCAGTGGCAGCATGAATTCGGGCCAACATGTACCAAAAACACCGACATCGCATAGTATGTTGTGCGGGATGGCAAACTGATGGGTTTTCGAGAAGGAATCCTTGTCCGGAAATGCACAGTTTGAACGCTATAGCGCATCGAAGTGTGAGGTGGATGTGCGTTCATACTTAGTCAATAAACCCAACATGTGGAACCGAAGGAAAAATGACTATCGAAAGGTAATAACAATTGCGATTTACTAAGCTAAAAGTCATTAATGGAGAGAAGCACAATCAATGTTTAATGTATTTCTTATGTTTATAAAAATGATAACAGCGAGAATGATAATCACTAGAGAACGGAGGGGACACCTCGCAACACGATCTTGTGTGCCTACTGCCCCCAGGAGGAATAGATGAGATGAAAGAACCTCAGAGAGTTATAGGCCTCAGGTAGGCTGGCTAACACACAGGCACAGAAGTCCCTAACGATCCCAAGCTTGGGAACACAGTCACACCGGCGGGCTACTCAGAGAAGGCTTCCCTCTGGTGGAACCGAGGATAACTCAACGCACTTAAGGCGACTCCCAGAAGCCTGCCATCTGGAAGAGCCAATAACTTTCCAACGAGCAAGCATATGCGCCATCTGTCCGACAGCGATCGATACTGCACAGTCTAAGCCTAGATGAAACATGAAAGAAAAAGCAAAATGTAAGGAAACGAGGGAAAGAAAACTTGTGATAGAAGAGAAACCACGACAGCATTCCCCTTGTCAACCAAGAAAATCCACGAAAAAAAGAAAAATGGTCCGAGTGGCCCCTCTCAGGAATTGAACCCAGGATCCCCGAATGTGAACTTAGTGGTTTAAGTTTCTAACCCAAAAGGATCTAGTTTAGGATGTGAATGGTAATCACAAATGCTCAAATGTTTGCTAGGTAAGGGGGAATTGCGCTGGTTTCTTATTGCCTTATGAAAAATAAGCAACATTATATACGCTTCTTGAAACCAGAAAGAAATAGTTTCCATGAGGTAAAAAAGAAATCGCCGCCCCACAAACATTTTCCATTGTGATGTTTAAGCAAATTAATTTTTATGTTCTTAGTAGGGCACATTCTTTCTGAAATGACGGCGAAATTAGGTAATAGGAGAGGGTAATATAATAACAATCCCTAGGGCGTGTTCCCTTATCGCCCAGCCGCTGCAACTTCCCCGACCATAAGATGAGTACCCGGTCATTTAGGGACGCTAAACTTCTATCAAGTTAGCTACTCAATTGGCAACATGAGCCAGAGTGCGCCCCGGACCAGACCTCCCAGAAGGGAAACATCCTCACGTCGGTAACCCACTCACTCGCTCACTCACCCACTTACTCATTCACTTTACTACCCACTCACCCACTTACTCACTGACTTTACTACCCACCCACTCACTCGCTCACTCACCCACTCACTCGCTCACTCACCCAATCACTCGCTCACTCACCCACTTACTCACTCACTGACTTTACTACTCACCCACTCACCCACTCACTCACTCAACCCAACCCATCTCTATCGATTATTAGTGGTTATATAAACTATTATTAGGAAAGCTTATTTTCTAATTCATTTTATTCCAGATAAACGTTTGCAGAAACTCTCATTTTGGTTATGAATACAAAGGAAACAGCGATACCCAAGTTTAAGAACTGGCCGCCATGTGTTAATCTTAAAATTCAATACTTCTTCAACGCAATCGGGAGAAATAAAATGAAATGGAATCTGTAAACTACACCTGTAGCTAATTTCTTATACCTGTGTAACAATTTCTGATCTTATTATATTTGCTAAGATGTAAATTTTCAATAGTTTACAATACACAAATACACTACAGATAATAAATTGCAAGTACTAAGCACAAAATAAAAACTTAAAAATACAACACAGTACATTATTTCATGAAATTCCCTTCACATACATTTCATGCTCTTAAACACACTCACAAGCAGATCTAAGTTACATGCATATTTAATATACAACCTATTATTTAAATATAAATTTATTTATTGAGAGATACAACAGAATGTCTACAGAATTGGAAAAGAATGACAAATAATTGAATGCTTTGAACTATTCATAACGAATATCTCTGAAATGGCTAATGCCAAAAAAAATTGTTTTAAAATGAATTGTGTGTTTTAAGGAGATTTACACTTTCAGTGCAGTACAATTTTGTGTATCTTTAACGTTTACCAGCTACACAAAAATATATAAAATTTCTTCCGAATAAAGTGGATTTCACAGGCAGTTCCCCAAAACTTCAGGATGCAAATTTTATTTGAAAAGTAAACATTTTAATATGTCTTAATTTAAAAATGTTGAGCCTTTTTTGAGAAGATAAGAATATTTGAAACACGTTCCATGTAAAAAGTAGTTTGGGTTTTCAAATATGTTCTTAAAAATCTGCGTGTTGCATCTGACACGTGCATGGACCTTTCTCTAAAATGCTTTCTTTAATTCAGGGGGCTTTACAACATGTATTTCCAGTGACATTTCAACATCAAATTTTGGTGTGAAATATCTACATCTTCTCTACCTATTATGCACATGCTACAGAAAGTAGAACTGTAAAAATGATATATTGAACAAAATGGAAAACTGTTCAACACAAATTCTCATATTCTTTGTTCTTCTGTATGTTAAAAAATTAATAGTATGAAAAAATTTAAAACAAGCTTTTATTTAAATGCTCTCAAAAGAAGATAATAATCCTTAAATTAAATCAAATTCATCCATCCATTACATTGCACAATTTATATGATATAAAAGCTTCTCGCGAGATTAGATACCTATTTTATAAAAGAATATTTTTTTCCTTAGAATTACTTATATCAAGATCAAATTACATATTGTATTCTTGTTTATCTACACAGGTAAATCTCGTGACAAACTTTATATTGTATGAATTGTGTAATATAATCAATTAATGAACTTAATTTAATGTAAAGTTTATTTTCTTGTTTTGAGAGCATTTGATAAAAGCTTCTTTCTAAATTTGTTTTACTATTAATTTATTATTTTATTCGTATTGTTATCAGCCAACACTTTCATTTGATACCCATATCATGTGAGTGCATAAAAAATAACTAGACCGCCATTTTGGACGGTCCGCCATATTGGATTTAGAATGGCGTCCCATAACTAAACCATGCAGTCATCTAAACCAAACGTGTTTACAAAATTTCAGCTCAATGGGTTGAGGATAACTGGTTTAAAATTCAGTTACAAAATTTGATCAGAACAAACGCAAAAACACTACAAGTTAAATTAAAGCTTGTAAAACTGAATTTTCCCTGTGTTCATTGGGCTACCAGAACTTTTTAAGCCGAGCAAATATTTCCTGTCATTACTGTATGCACAACAACGTTAGGAATTTATCTTTAATGGTTATTGTATAAGTCTATCTGAAAATGAAACAATGTAAAAGTAACGGAAAACTGAAGAAGACATTTTCCGTTTACTCCCTATAAAAGGGGTACCTAAATTCTCAACATGAAGTAATTGACACGAAAATGTGGAAAATCCAGAACTAATGAAAATTTAATTTCTATTTTTCTTTCAAAGTACCTATTTTGGTCCGGATTTTTATTTTTGTCTTTTACTGCGTAATCTTTGATTAAGGTGTGCTTGGTATTATTGTGAAAATAAATTAAACTAATGTGGTAATTTGTTCTTAATTGTTCGGGTCTCACGACTTGCATTTATTAGGAAAACGAGCAAATGGAAGGCCAAAACGAAATAATATGATGGAATTCAAAGGTAACGACCGAGAATTGCAAAATAAAACCAGTTATGTCCAACTTTATGTGAAAGAGTGGAGGACGGGTTTTCCTCCACCTACTGTTAGCCGACCTATGGTACGTTCATAGGACTCAAAAATGTCTATAATGCTTGGTTACCTGTGTGAGTGATGGGGAAAACGAAAGAGTTGGAGTAAAGCAACAAGGTGATGTCATTAGTTCATAAGTGAGGACGTCGGACTGGCAACTAGTATGCTGATGTGACCTGTTAGCTTTAACCCTTCAACACCATCTTAAATAAATTTTTATTAACTTGGGTATTTTGAACTTTCCATTCATGCATGTGCTGAATTGTCTCTTGTACTCGTATATTACACAGAGTTTATTTGAGTTTACAGTCCATTCAAACAAGTATACTGCTTGACTCGAAAGTCTAAATGTATACCATCTGGAACTTTGTACAAAAAGTACGATGTCGATAACTGAGTACGGAAACATGTAACTCTGATCTGCATATGGCTAATTGGCTGCAATATTTGTATTATTAAATTTACGTACACCAAAATTCAAAATATTTATTTAGTTTTTTTTTTTTTTTTTTTTTTTTTTTTTTTTTTTTTTTTTTTTTTTTTTTTTTTTTTTTTTTTTTTTTTTTTTTGTTAAGTTGTTAAACGCTTTAACACAAATATTAAAAGATCTTTATAATTTAACTTAAAAGAGGACTATACGCCATACATTGGTAGCTAATCCATTATACAGTGCAAATGATTCTTTTAGTGTTATCTTGCAGGTTTGACTTTATGACGTTGCTACAGGATTATCTATGTGAGTTTTCTTATTCCACCTTAACCTACCCCTAGGTATTCTCGACTTTAGAACACCCTTCCTTGTTCATTCCAGAACTGAATTCTGCTGGCATGTCGCTAAGGATACCTATCCGTGAAAAATGAATGAGTGCAGAAATGAATGCATGAATAAATTAATGCATGAATAAATGTATGAATTAATGAATGCATGAGCGAATTAATGAGTGACTGAGTGAATGACTGAGTGAGTGAATGAATGCATGAATTAATGAGGAATAAATGAATGCATGAACGAATGAATAGGCCAAAAATTGCCAACATTCGTAAAAATGTATTTTTGTGATATTAAACACTACAAACTTTCTACCTAAGTTCTTTGTAGGTTTTATAGGTGCACAATGTTTTAAAGCAAGTTCTATACCGATTATGTCAGTCTAGATCCCCATAAAACTGGAGTAAAACTATACGTATTCCTGATATAAAAGTGGGCAAACCATTCATGAAAGGCCTCAGAATCGTTAAATACTTAAATCAGGTGCACAGGAGAGAAAAATAAGATAAAGAAGGTTCTATATATTCACTGTTTTTAGACTGTATTAATTCAGAAATAAATGTTAATTTGCAGCTATCATTTTAAATTTTCTTTTTTTCGAGTTTTCATTCTTCGGCACATTCCCATTTTTAAATTGTTCCACACGATATATATTTAGACATAAATCAATGCAATTTTGTATACCTCATTTTGAATAACAGGTTGAAACTTGATGAAATCAATTCCGTTTAACTTCCTTAACTCAGACATCATTTAGTAATAATATTAGATAATATTGCGTAAATTTGTAAGTGAAACATTGAATTGTTGCATTTCACATTTATTTTTTCCCAAATTAGTAATATTAAATATTTATCTCTAAAATTTGTATACACACTATTAAAAAATTAACTATAAACCATTTTTTTTTTCAAAAAATAATTGCACTATGTGGAGCAATTATTTTCATAACAGTAATAAGAATAGTAAGAAAATGAATATCTCTGTAACTAATGCATAAATACATATATAAAATTTGGTGTAAAAATCATATACTAAATCACCATTGCTCTATTAAAATTTCAAATAAATTGACTTGAAAATGTGGATTTCTTAAATTTCAGAGATGAATATTCCAAAAGTATTCTTTGCTGAGTTCTTATAGCTGTACTTTTTGTATTTATTAAAAATAAGAATATCAAAGTTGCAATTTCAATATATTTTTTCTAATACAGACTGTTCTTGTAAACAAAATCTCTAACAAAGAAACATTATCTATTAATTGTTTCTTCCTTTGAAGCACCAAGGCAATGGTATCAGTTACATTGAATTAAGTGCAAGCTATCAATGTGATTCTAAAGTCAACTCGTGTTTTTTGATCAGGGTTAAAAAAATTTATTAGGTCGTGACAATGCATATTAAAATAAACAACTTCAGTCTAAAGCATTTTATATCAAACTCTTATTTTAAAAGAATATCAAAATTACTTTCACACTGAACACATTTTCCCAGGCATTCTCAAACTAAATAACTTGCTGGAAAACACCTAAACATCTTGAGACCTTCTGAAACTATTCCAACAAGCAGATAAAGGAAAAAAAAAAAAAGTTTTTCTAAAATACAAACATAAAATAACTACAGCATGATACATTTAAACAGTGAAAGCAGAAAATGTTCCACCATGCCGCGGAAATTATAATATGTTTATAAAAAATACTCTACAAGTAAATTTACATGCCCTGGCGATTTTGAGAATATTTCTTTTTTATGTATTTCATAGCTATTTGAAAACTGCACCAATTTTTCAAAAACTTTGTGCGCAATAGTTTCAAATGCACCTATTGCAGCATTTTTTTTGTTAAAAAGCAAGTTGAAATTTAATTTATACTGACGATAAAATAAATTCGTGAAATCATGCGAATCCAAAATGTGACCAAAAAATTCAGCGTCGTCGTTTATTCACAGGTACAGTGTTTTTCATTCCACCAGATCAAAACGTTTGGCCAAACTTTCAGGTATTTATTACTGAGGCATAATATATTTAAATTTTATTAGATACTTTAATGGTTAGGTTTGGTCAAAAGTGTTTTACATTTACGATCTGTTGAAAAAATGTGAGCTTATAATTAACAGCAGTACATGTATTAATGCTAAATCACTCCTATAACGTGAACTAATTAAAAATATCTAGTTCAACTGTTTCTCTCCACTTAAAATAGCAAAATTTATTCCTGTTTTTTTTTGTCTCCCTCATCTGAATCCATTTCTTTTTCAAGATAAAAAACATTAAATGGTTTTAACAAACATATTGTACTAGTTAATATAAAAGCAGTTATGCTGGATTCCTTGTGATTAAGGAGGCACAAATAAATTCCAACTTTCTTGTAAGAATATGAACAGCAAAAGGAATAGTCATTTCATTTATTGAATATACTTCATTTAAAGTCGGTAAAACACTAAACCCAAGACGCGACTATTAACATCACCAAAATAAACAACTGAAGTAGTAATTAACACAATCTTAATTTGCAATATTGATTAAGAAATAACAAAAATTATAAACCGTGACCCAAATTTATGGCTTTAAAGAAGTGCAGAACTTCCGGATGGAGTAATGTCTTTAGGTTTTGTAACAACGAAAGCTAGTGTATAACATGAGAAATACTAGTCAATTAGTTTGTTTATTACTGAAAAATGAACACATTGTTTCACCTTATAAAAGCATAACCAAAGTTCTCAGAACCTAAAATAAAAGCTATAAGCATAAGAACTGCCAAAATAGAATCAAATGGCTGCATTAACGAAGAAAATTTCTAAGTTATCACTGGAGGTTCGTTATTTTAAAAACAAATACCATGATACCATAAGAAGGAAACATTCTCAAAAGATAAACGTTTTATTTTAATGTGAATAATTATTAATTTAATGCCCACACGCGGCTTGTGTGTTTAAAAACACCAACATTAGGTTTGTCGGCATAAATGAATAATAATTAATGTATTACTTTCTTCGCAAATCATTTGGAATATAAATGCTATAATTTCAATCGTAATCTGCTGTAACTCTTCCTTACGTACACAAAACAGTATAATGATTAATGATTTCAATGTTAATTGGAGCCACAACACTGGCCTTATTTTTTCTTCCCAAAAAAGTCAAGCTATTCTTTTCTCCAGATTGAAAACTCCTAGCCCAAACCCTATACTACACATTACCAACTGCCAACTCCCAGTGGTAAATACCGTCCGTATACTGGGCATGCACTTTGATCATAAGTTGACTTGGATACACCATCTTAAGCTTCTTAAAGCTGATTGTGTTAGGCGGCTTAATCTTTTAAAAGTCATATCTGCCAAAGGGTGGGGAGCAGATCTCAGTGTTCTACTTCGCACTTACAGAATGACTATCCTCTCCAAGTTGGATTATGGTTCTATTGTTTATAACTCCGCCAAACTATCAAGTCTTAAAATGCTGGACACTGTTCAAACCACAGCTCTAAGAATTGCACTTGGGGCATTCCATACTAGTCCTACAGAGAGTCTAAAAATTGCAGCAGATGAACCACCACTTTCTTTCCGACGTAAAATGTTAAGTCTTACTTATTTTACCAAGACCTTAACCAGACCTAATTCTGGTGCAGTTGCTCATATATCACGCCAAGATAATACTCAACCCAAAGGGTTCCCTATCCAACCCTTCTCCCAAAGAATTGTTACATACCTTGAAGAGTTTAATCTGACTATTCCTTCTTTCATTTCCCGTACCTTCAACATAAATGATATACCATGGAGAATAAAATTACCTGTCATCAACACCACTTTGACAAACTATGTGAAGGCAAATACCCAAAAATCTTGTTTTACCATGCTGTTCAAAGAATTGTGTGACACGTATGCCAATTTTGAGCCAATTTATACCGATGGTTCCCGGTGTGACAACAATAATGGCTGTGCGGTGGTTGCTCCTAACCACACCTTGATGTATAGTCTACCAAACACTCTCACCATTTTCTCTAATGAACTGTTTGCTATACGTTTCGCCATGGACTATATATCAAAGAATGGAGACTTCAAATCATTCATTATATACACAGATTCCCTTAGTGCATTAATGGCTATACAACAACGATCTCCTTGCCACACCTTGGTAAGGGAGATACGTGAATTATACAGTGAGCTTATTTCATCAGGTAAACAACTAATCTTGGCATGGATACCATCTCACTGTAACATACTAGGAAATGATCTTGCTGACACTGCCGCAAAAGAAGCTACCAAGCATCCTCCAAGCTTACCAGATCTTAAGCTACCTCATGAAGATTATTTACGGCATCTTAAAACAACTATCCTACACCGATGGAAGACAGATTGGACAACTACATCCAATAGCAAACTGCATGATATCTGTCCAATACCTAACCTGTCCACAACAATTAGAACGCTAACCCGGCGAGACCAGGTGCTATTAACCCGATTATGCATTGGCCACACTGCACTTACTCACTCCTACATTCTGTCCCGTGAACTTCCTCCTAAATGTACTCTGTGTGATTCTACTCTTACCGTTCAGCATCTGCTCACTGTTTGCCCAAGATACACTCACCAGCGACTTCAGTATGGAGTTCCTGAGAACCTTCAGCTAGCTTTGGGTGATCAACAATATCACAAGAAAATAATCAAGTTCATCAAAGCATGCAAAGTTAATATTTAAACTCATTGTAAACTTCATGATATGTTTCCTCCTTTTTTTTCCTCAATGTTTAGTCGCGATATGACTTTTATGTTGAAGCGACTTCAAATAATAAATAAATTAAAAAAAAATGTTAATTACTTATTGTAAAAGTGAATAAACATAAAAACAACGCTTTATCGAAGGAAAATGAAAACACGTTAATAATTTCAGTAGGTACATCAGTATTTCTTTCCACGAAAAATATACAAAAGAAAGGAATTCACTACGTTCAACTATCGTTGAAACTGGAGGTAAAAAAATTCGAAAAATTTAGTAAATCATGCAGAAAAAGTTGTCACTCATAAATAATAACTGTAGTGTACTTCATTCACTGTGTCGTTTAAATTAAAGCTGAATCAATCTTTTTTCATTAGCTAAATTAGGAATTTTCGTGTTTATTACTTGCAATTCTTAACGAGGCACGGCGTAAAAATAAAAATATGAAGAGTCGTGAATTAACATCTGAAATATTATTAACACTGTTATCAAATATAAGTACATTTTCAACACTGCGATGGCCTTCTTTTGTTCTAACGTGAACACACGATATCGTCGGAGAATTCGAATTCGTTCCGCAGAAAGCGCACGGAATGTTGTATTTCACTGCGAAGTTGTCACTAATTCACAAACATCTAACAACAAAGCATGACCAAGAAATTGGTTTAATTCTACTTACATCTTTTGACAACTCTCGAACGAGATGAAATTATTGTCTCTGCTCGCACACTAACGTGTGCCATGGAAGAACAGCAAGTGAAGATACTTAAACACATGTTTAACACTGGCAAATACAACCACGGCGTCCAAATATTCGCTCTTCATTTTGACTGACCGGTTGTCACTACTTCATAACTTGCTGGAAAAGCCTTCCACCAGTTGTTAGCTGTCCAGAGAGACTGAGCACAACAAATACCAGAGGAAGGATAATGGAGGAATATTTAAATTCAAAACAGTTATATATTATAAACGAAGAAAGTGAAAATACAACATTTGAAAGCACTAATGGAAGAAGTAATATTGATCTCACTATCACTAACAGTGAGTTGTTGTTGCGAATTGCAGATTGGGAATGCGGCAAAGATGAAAGTTGTTCTGATCATAGAATTATAAGTTACACAGTAAGTCAAAGAGCAAATCATAAAACGGAATATAACTTCCACGTCCCAAAATATATAGTAGATGATAACAAATTAGGAGACTTTGGCAAAGTACTAAAAACAATAGGAGTTCAGAATTTACCGTTTAGAAGAAGCAATTTAGAAGATGTAGATGAAGAACTTAGCAAATTGGTGAACAAGGAAGATGATGTCGATAAAATAATAAAGCAGTTTGAAGAACATTTAGCTGCAGCATGTAATAACTGTTTTAAGAATTGTAATTCATTAAAGAAAATTAACGAAAGAAAATCTATACCCTGGTGGACAAATGAACTAACCATAATGAGGAAAAGAGCAAATGCATTAAGAAAACGATATCAAAAGACAAAACAAGATGGTGTATTAAGAGAAGAACGAAAAGCCTTGTATATAAAACAAAAAAGGGAGTATGAAAGAACTATAAGAAAGGAGAAATTAGATTCCTGGAAAAATTATTGCAGTCTAACTCCATCTAATAATCCATGGAATGCGGTATATAGAATAGCTACTGGCAAAATAAGAAAAAATTCACCATTAACAACTCTTACGAAACAGGACGGTTCAGTCACAACAGATTTAAAAGACACATTAGAATATATGCTGAATCATTTTGTACCAGAAGACAATGAAGAAGATGACAATTGTTATCACAAAAATATTAGGGAAGTAATCAACAGACCAATCACAACACAGAATGATAAAGATTTTACTCAGAGAGAAATAAAAGATATTTTAAGTAGAATGGATGCAAGTAAAACTCCTGGAGAAGATGGAATTACAAGTAAAATATTACTTAAGGTCTTTAATGTGTTTCCAAAATATATGACAACCATCTACAACAATTGTCTAACAAAAGGAAACTTTCCTAAGCAATGGAAGAAAGCCAAATTAATACCTATTGTTAAACCAGGAAAGGAAAAGAGTTCAGAAGTAACAAAATTCCGACCAATCAGTTTACTGAATGTAGGAGGGAAACTACTAGAAAAACTTTTAATCGACAGAATAATGTACCATGCACATTCACAAAACTTAATGAATAACAACCAATTTGGTTTCACTCCACAAACAAGCACAGTAGATGCTGCAATGACAGTTAAGAAATACATAAAGAAAACCCTGGAAGATGGTCAGATGGTAATTTTAACCAGCCTGGATGTTCAGGGAGCTTTTGACGCAGCCTGGTGGCCGAGTATATTGTATACATTGAGGGAATTTAACTGCCCGAGTAACTTATACTACCTTGCTAAAAGTTATTTCAGTCATAGAAGTGCAGTATTGACAGTTAATAATGTAAAACTTGAAAAAAATGTAAGCAAGGGATGTCCACAAGGATCTTGCTGCGGACCAGGCTTTTGGAATTTGCAATACAATTCGCTCTTGAATATTGAATACTCGAGCCATACAAAGGTAGTGGCATTTGCGGATGATTTATTGATAATAACTAGAGGTAAAACCAACTTGGAAGCCGAAAATTACAATAATGTAGACCTGAAAAAGATTGAAACGTGGGCTAAGAATAATAAAATTATTTTTAATGAGCAAAAGTCGAAAACAATGCTAATAACACGTAAACGTA
>CM060970.1:97361258-97731258 GCA_030765045.1 Tenodera sinensis | reverse complement strand
CACTATCACTAACTCTATCACTATCACTATCACTATAATCACTATCTCCATCGCTATCACTATCACTATGATCACTATCACTAACTCTATCACTATCACTATCACTATGATCACTATCACTATCTCTCCCCTCCGAAGGAGTGTCGCCTTGCCGTGGCGGAGGGGCTCAGTACCCGATCCAGACGGCCTACTAAGTGAGTCTTCGTGACCACTGGTAGGCAAGAGGTGAGGGGAAGCTAAGAACATTCCAACGGGTAGATGAGGCTCGTTAGTCTTGGTCGACGACTCATCTAGGAGAAGAGGACTCCGAAATCAAACTCCCCCAGGGGAACCTACCACGGTAGGTCCGGGTTTGGCGCACCCGGGGCCCCGAGCTGCTCACTATCACTTCAGCCCCTCCACTTTCATTAACTGTGCCACGTGCAGCGTTTTTGTTGCTTTTTATATCACCCTCTTCCTCTTCTAGGTTTATTCTGATTATTAGTTTGTAAGTTCCTAGATTTATAACTCCTGTCTCACCAGCAGGGATCTTTCCTATCTCCGTGGTCCTGTCCCACGGTTTTCGGCGCGGCCCCCGACTTGTGTGCTCTTCGGAGGTCTCAGGCGCGAAGGTTGTGCGGACCCTTCACACTGCCCCCATGTGTAGCCTTAGGTGCGGAGCCCGTCCACACGTCAAGTACACCCACGTAGCTCCTTGAGGGCACGGCCGGTGTTAATCTCCCGACGGCCGCGTGCCGTCGGGTTAGTATCACCGGCCGGACGTGTTACCGCTGACGGAACCCCGGTGTAATCAACCCGAAGTCCCCTGAATCCACGCTGACTCCGTTGAGGCAGCGTGTGCTAAAGCGGGGAGCCATAGGCGGTTATTCCTGTGGTGGGGGCATAAAACCGGGGTGTCACGTGGTGAACGGTTTACCCATGCGGACAAGCAGTGGAGATCGGAGGGTAGCTCCTCTGAAGTACGCTTTGAGGTCAGTCATGGAGGGGTCTCCATGGCGGCACAGACCGTGGAGATTTTGGTGTCTTTCTTTTCTTTGACCCCCGGATGGCAGGCTGACGCCGACGGTTCCGGATGGGGGTCCAATTTCAATATGCATCCGCGCAAAAACCTTTTCACTGACCCATTTCTTGTTGTGACCTTGGCATGTGACGGGAAAACGATTAAGGACCTGAACCCTTTTTATATTAAGCGCGAAGTGGACAGGATATGTGGACCCGTAAAGAATGCGAGCAGACTACGCGACGGCACGCTATTGTTAGAGACCAATACTGCAGAACAAAGCCAGAAAATTCTAAAGGCTAGTTTGTTGGGGTCCTACCCTATTCGGGTAGCCCCCCACAAAACTCTCAACACCTGCAGGGGAGTCGTCACCACTTCTGGTCTCGACAATCTCAGTAATGAGGAGATAGTCAGTTGCCTGTCTGATCAGCGAGTCTGTCAGGCGTATCGGCTTACGCGCAAGCAGGATGGCAAGGACGTACCATTGCGGACAGTGTTCCTTACGTTCAAGGGCACTGTCTTGCCGGAATATATCTTTTGCGGCTACGAACGTGCCTCTGTCCGGCAGTATGTTCCGAACCCTATGCGCTGCTTCCAGTGTCAGAAGTTCGGGCATACCAAAACATCATGTAACCATCCTGCTGTATGTGAGCGTTGTGGCCTACCGACACATGAGGGAACGGCGTGCACCCGTGACCCGAACTGTGTTAACTGTGGAGGGAGTCATCCATCGAGCTCTCGACAGTGTCCGAAGTTTCTGGATGAGAAGTGTATTCAGGAACTGCGTGTGAAAGAACACCTCACCTTTCCAGAAGCGCGTCGCCGCTTTGAGCAGCTCAAGCCCACTACCACCTTGGACTATGTCTCTGCTGCCCGACGTGCTGCTGTGAACACAGTCGCCATACAGCACGTTCCTGTTGCAGACGCTTGTACCCAGACCGAGCCACTGGCAAGTACCCCTCCACTTAATCGTGCCACACCTGCATCGGCGAAAACATCCTCAGCCGTGCAGACCAAAGCTCCTAAGCCGTCCACAAGCCGTAGCCAGCCTGTTGAAAAACATCGTTCCAGGCCTATTGTTCGCGCCGGTAGTCGCTCTTCCTCTTTGAAGTCCCGCTCGCGCTCCGCGAGCCGTAGAGGATCTTCTTCCTCACATACATCTGAGGAATCTCCAGAGGACGGCGACTTTCACATCGTAGGTCCAAAGTCCGCCAAAGTAAGAAAGAAAAAGATGAAGACAAACCACTGATCTCTTTCTTACTATGGAAATAATCCAATGGAATGTTAATGGGTACCGGGCACGTGTTCCGGACATACAGCATCTACTTTCTCAACGCTGTCCATCAATCGTCTGTCTACAAGAAACCCATTTGCACCCTAACCACGCTCTCCGTCTTCGCGGTTTCTCGGCATATAGACATGACTCTGCAGCTGATGGGCGAGCATGTGGTGGTGTGGCTATTTTGGTGGCGCATAACATCTCTGCCGTCAGCATACCACTTAACACGCCGCTGCAAGCCGTAGCGATACGTGTACAGCTGCAGAGCGTCTGTTTCTCTATTTGTAATGTCTATCTGCCACCCGTCAGTGTTGTACACGAAAATGATCTTCGGGCTCTCTTGGCGCAGATTCCGCCACCACTCCTTTTTCTCGGCGATCTGAATGCCAAGCACACTTACTGGGGCTCCGACACTGACGATGCTCGAGGGTGCCTTGTAGCAGACCTTTGCGACATGTCCGGCTTAGTCCTATTAAACACTGGCGTGCCTACTTTCTTATCATCTGCCTATGGTACACACTCCGCTCTAGACGTTTCTTATAGTACTCCGTCACTGGTACCACTACTTGACTGGTCGGTAATTTCCGACTTATATGGCAGTGATCATTACCCCATTAACATTCACCTGTCCGGCCACCATTCCGTGCCAACACGTTTTCCTCACTGGATTATTTCCAAGGCTGACTGGGGGAAATTCCGTTCCCTCATTCACCTTCGAGACAATGATTTTGACACCATTGATGAAATGGTGGAATATTTTACCTGTTCTATCTTGCTCGCAGCGGATTCCAGCATTCCTCGAGGTTCCTCTACCCCACGACGTGCTCCTGTACCTTGGTGGACCGAGGAATGCCGTTTGGCTATTAAAGCACGCAAGCGTGCTCTACGTGTCTTCCACTTACATCCAACGGAGGCAAACTTTGTTTCTTTTAAACGCTGTCGCGCAAGGGCTCGTTTTGTACTTCGCAGTGCAAAGCGGAGCTCCTGGGAGTCTTATGTTTCTTCTCTTTCCAGTCGCAGTTCTGCACAACAGGTGTGGACTGCTGTGCGGCGTATGTACGGTAAGTGTCGCCGGACGATAATACCCGGTCTTGCCGTACAGGGCTCCACTTACACCAGTGAGCAGGATGTTGCCGACGCCCTTGCCGACTCTTTCGCTGCCGATAGCCAAACGCAAAGTTACAATACCGCCTTTTTACCCATGAAGGAATCTGCGGAGCGGATAGCCCTCAATTTTAACAGTGACTGTAGTGAACCATACAATGCTCTTTTTACGGAAGAGGAACTGGCCCATGCTCTGTCTATTGCAAAGGACTCATCTCCGGGTCCTGATGAGATCCACCGACAAATGCTGCTTCATCTCCCACCTGAGGCTCTCTCCTTCATGTTGGGCATGTACAACCGTATCTGGGTTCTGCAGGTTTTCCCATCTTCCTGGCGCGAGGGTATTGTCATCCCTGTCCCTCGGCCTGGGAAAGACCGGATACTTCCCTCCAGCTACCGCCCTATCTGCTTAACGAGTGTCGTTTGTAAGACCTTGGAGCGAATGATTAACACTCGTTTAGTGTGGTGGCTGGAGACGAATAACCTGCTGAGCAATGTTCAGTGCGGTTTTCGTCGCCATCGCTCCAGTGTCGACAACCTGACACGCATGGAGGCTTATGTTCAGAATGCCTTTCTCATGAAGCAGCACGTCGTGGGGGTCTTCTTCGACCTACAGAAGGCCTACGACACTACATGGCGCTATGGTATCCTCCGTAATCTGCACGACTACGGTTTACGCGGTCATCTAGCGACCTTCGTTTTTAACTTTTTAAAACTTCGCCGTTTTCGTGTACGCATTGGCCATACCCTCTCAGAAGAAAAGATCCAGGAGAATGGTGTACCCCAGGGTTCGATTCTCAGCGTAACGCTTTTCGCCGTGGCCATTAACGGGATTGCCAGAGCTGTTCGTAGCGGAATCCCGATGTCACTGTATGTTGACGACTTCGCGATATATTACCGATCATATAATCTTGAGCACCTCGAGCGTCAACTGCAGCTGAACATAACCTCCATCGCTGACTGGGCCCTTCGCACCGGGTTTCAGTTCTCCGCTACGAAAACGCAATGTATCCACTTCCATCGACTCCGTGGTGTACACCCTCCACCTGATCTTTATTTGCATGGTACACGTCTGCCGTTTGTTCCGCACGTTAAGTTTCTGGGCCTTCACCTCGACAGCAAGCTAACTTGGGAGTTCCATATTCGTCAGCTTCGGGCTTCCTGCGATCGTTCACTTCGGGTACTCAGGGTCTTATCTGGGGCCTCTTGGGGTGGCGATCGCACTGTTATGTTGAGGCTTTATCGCTCGCTGGTGCGGTCCAAACTGGACTACGGCAGTTTTATCTATGGCGCGGCGTCCGCCACTAAACTCCGCCTTTTAGACACTGTCCACCATTCTGGTATCCGTCTAGCTACTGGAGCCTTCCGTACTAGTCGTGTTGAGTGTCTGTATGTTGATTCCGGGGAACCTCCACTGTCTATTCGGCGCTCGATTTTATTAACTTCCTACGTGGCCAGGTTGGCAGCTCACCCTGGTCACCCTTCCTTTAGATCTGTATTGCGCCCCGAACTCGCCCACCGTTATCTTCGGAATGCGACTATATCCCGTCCAAGCGGCATTCGATTTCGCGAACTACTCGCCACTCATGAGCTCCGAATGCCTGCTGTAGAGCGTTTTTCCTTCTCCCGCTCTCCCCCTTGGCAACTTCATCGAGCCCGGTTTGACCTTGCGCTTTCAGGCTGCGCTAAGGTGGCCACCCCCCAGTCGGTGTTTCGTCAACTTTTCACCGAACTACTGGGACGTTACCGGACTTACACTCCGGTATTCACCGATGGTTCCCAGTTGGGTGGTGCTACGGGATGTAGTTTTGTCTATAACGGTGAGCCACATCAATACCGCCTCCCGGACTACAGTTCTGTTTATACGGCCGAACTGCGTGCTATATTTTACTGCTTACTTTTTATTTCCAACTTAGTCCCTGGAGGTTTTATAATTTGCTCCGACTCTCTGAGTGCAGTGGAGACCCTGCAGCAGTTCCTCGGTACGTCTACACTCGTTTTTAAAATTCAGACGCTCATATCTCAATTGCTCTCACGCGGATACCAGTTAGTGTTTACATGGATCCCAGGCCATACGGGCATTCCGGGTAATGAAGCTGCGGATGCGGCAGCTAAGTCTGCATGCCGTCTGCCGCAGTCTTCTACCGACACTATACCCTATAGGGATGCTCAGCGGTACTTCCGTCGCCAGCTTCTATCGGTTTGGCAGCAGTCTTGGGAAGCGTTGACTGGCACACAGCTGCGGATAATTAAAGACAGCGTGGAGCCCTGGCTGACCTCCTACAGGGATTCCAGGCGGGCTGAAGTTATCCTTACCCGCCTGAGGATAGGTCACACACGAGCCACTCACGGCCATCTTCTGCGTGGTGACCCGGCACCTGTCTGTCCGACATGCGATGTTCGCCTCACCGTCCCACACGTGCTCTTGGATTGTCCAAGACACGCTCATGCGCGCCAGTCAGTTGGTCTGGGATCTACAGTAGCTTCAATTTTGGGTGACAACCCAGTTTCTGTGGCCAAAACTCTGCGGTTCATTACCCAGATTGGATTTGCTACGCAAGTGTAACACTTTTTTAATTCCTTTTATTAGTTTTAACCCTGTTTTTAACTGGGATACATTTTACCTTTCAATGTTTTAACAATTTTGTATTTTAGTTTTTTTTAGCTTTCAACTTCACCTCTTTTTAGTACGTTGCCCTTCAGGGTTTTATTTTATCGTGTTACTTTGTAGGCTGAGGTTTTTAGGTGTTCACAGTTTTTAGTTGTAATTTTAAGGTTCAACTTTTAGCCAGAAAAGCTAATGAGTGTTTTTAAATTTTAAACTTTGACCTAGGGCCCAAATGACCTAGCTGTCGACGGGCCCTTAAACCCCACTCACTCACTCACTCACTATCACTATCTCTATCACTATCACTATGATCACTATCACTAACTCTATCACTATCACTATCTCTATCACTATCACTATCACTATGATCACTGTCACCATCACTATCTCTATCATTATCACTATCACTATCCCTATCATCACTATCACTATCACTAACTCTATCCCTATGATCACTATCACTATCTCTAACACTACCACTATCACTATGATCACTGTCACTATCACTGTCTCTATCACTATCACTATGATCACTGTCACTATCACTATCTCTATCACTATCACTATCTCTAACCATATCACTATCACTATGATCACTATCACTAACTCTATCACTATCACTATTACTATGATCCCTATCACTATCTCTATCAGTATCACTATGATCACTATCACTATCACTAACTCTATCACTCTATCACTATCACTCTCACTATCACTATCACTATCACTATCTCTATCACTATCACTATGATCACTATCACTATCACTAACTCTATCACTATCACTATCACTATCTCTATCCCTATGATCACTATCACTATCTCTAACACTACCACTATTACTATGATCACTGTCACTATCACTATCTCTATCACTATCACTATGATCACTGTCACTATCACTATCGCTATCACTATCACTAACACTATGATCAATGTCATTATCACCATCACAATCTCTATCACTATCACTATCTCTATCACTATCACTATCCCTATGATCACTATCACTATCACTATGATCACTGGCACTATCACTATCTCTATCACTATGATCGCTGTCACTATCACTATCTCTATCACTATCACTATCACTATGATCACTGTCGCTATCACTATCTCTATCACTATCACTATGATCACTGTCACTATCACTATCTCTATCACCATGATCACTGTCACTATCACTATCACTATCACTATCACTATAACTATGATCACTGTCACTATCACTATCTCTATCACCATCACTATGATCACTGTCTCTATCACTATCACTATCACTATGATTACTGTCACTATCCCTATCTCTATCACTATCACTATCACTATGATCACTGTCACTATCACTATCATTATCACTATGATCACTATCACTATCTCTATCACTATCACTATGACTATGATCACTATCACTATCTCTATCATTATCACTATCGCTATCCCTAACATCACTATCACTATCTCTATTACTATCACTATCACTATGATCACTATCAGTATCACTATGATCAATATCGCTATCTCTATCACTATCTCTATCACTATCACTATGATCACTGTCGCTATCACTATCTCTATCACTATCACTATGATCAGTCGCTATCACTATCTCTATCACTATCACTAAGATCACTGTCACTATCACTATCTCTATCACTATCACTATGACTATGATCACTGTCACTATCACTATCTCTATGATCACCATCCCTATCTCTATCACTATCACTATCACTATGACTATGATCACTGTCATTATCACTATCTCTATCATTATCACTATCGCTATCCCTATCATCACTATCACTATCTCTATCCCTATGATCACTATCACCATCTCTATCACTATCAATATCACTATGATGACTGTCACTATCACTATGATCACTATCACTATCACTATCATCACTATCACTATCTCTATCCCTATGATCACTATCACTATCTCTAACACTACCACTATCACTATGATCAGTCACTATCACTATCTCTATCACTATCCCTATGGTCTCTATCACTATCACTATCTCTATCACTATCACTATCACTATTATCACTTTCACTATCCCTATGATCACTGTCACTATCACTATCACTATCCCTATGATCACTATCACTATCACTGTCTCTATCACTATCACTATGATCACTATCACTATCTCTATCACTATCACTATCACTATGATCTCTATCACTATTATCACTATCACCATCACTATCACTATCACTATCACTATGATCACTATCACTATCTCTATCGCTATCACTATCACTATGATCACTGTTACTATCAGTATCACTATCCCTATGATCACTATCACTATAAGTATCTCTATCACTATCATTATCACTATGATCACTATCACTATCTCTATCACTATCACTATGATCACTGTCACCATCACTATCACTGTCTCTATCTCTATCACTATCACTATGATCACTGTCACTATCACTACCACTATCTCTATCACTATCGATATCACTATCCCTATCATCACTGTCACTATCACTATGATCACTGTCACTATCATTATCCCTATGATCAATATCACTATCTCTATCACTATCACTATGATCACTATCACTATCTCTCTCACTATCACTATGATCACTGTCACTATCACTATCCCTATGATCACTATCACTATCTCTATCACTATCACTATGATCACTATCTCTATCACTATGATCACTATCACTATCTCTGTCACTGTCACCGTCATTATGATCACGATCACTATCACCATCTCTATCACTATCACTATGAATATGAGCTCTATCCCTATCACTATCACTATCACTGTCTCTATCTCTATCACTATCACTATCATTGTCACTATCTCTATCACTATCACCGTCATTATGATCACGATCACTATCACCATCTCTATCACTATCACTATCACTATGATCTCTATCTCTATCACTATCACTACCACAGTCTCTATCACTATCACTGTCTCTATCTCTATCACTATCACTATGATCACTATCACTATCTCTATCACTATCACTATAATCACTGTCACTATCACTATCTCTATAAATATCACCATCACTATGATCACTATCTCTATCACTATCACTATGATCACTGTCACTATCACTATCTCTATCACTATCACTATCACTATGATCACTGTCACTATCACTATCTCTATCACTATCACCATGATCACTGTCACTATCACTATCACTATCCCTATCCCTATGATCACTGTCACTATCACTATCTCTATTACTATCACTATCCTTATGATCACTATCACTATCTCTATCACTATCACTATCACCATGATCACTGTCACTATCTCTATCACTATCACTATGATCACTGTCACTATCATTATCACTGTCTCTATCTGTATCACTATCACTATGATCACTATCACTATCATTATGATCACGATCACTATCACTATCTCTATCACTATCACTATCACTATGATCTCTATCACTATCACTATCACTATAATCACTATCACTATCTCTATCACTATCACTATCACTATGATCACTATCACTATCACTATGATCACTGTCACTATCAATATCACTATCACTATGATCACTGTCACTATCACTATCTCTATCACTATCACTATGATCACTGTCACTATCACTATCTCTATCACTATCACTATGATCACTGTCGCTATCACTATCTCTATAACTATCACTATGTGCACTGTCACTATCACTATCACTATCTCTATCAATATCACCATGATCACTGTCACTATCACTATCACTATCACAATCACTATGATCACTGTCACTATCACTATCTCTATCACTATCACTATCACTATGATCACTGTCACTATCACTATTTCTATCACTATCCTTATGATCACTGTCACTATCACTATCTCTATCACTATCACTATCACTATGATCACTGTCAGTATCACTATCTCTACCACTATCACTATCACTATGATCACTGTCACTATCACTATCTCTATCACTATCACTATCACTATGATCACAGTCACTATCGCTATCATTATGATCACTATCACTATCTCTATCACTATGACTATCACTATGATCACTGTCACTATCACTATCTCTATCATTATCACTATCACCATCCCTATCATCACTATCACTATATCTATCCCTAAGATCACTATCACTATCTCTATCACTATCAATATCACTATGATCACTGTCACTATCACTATCACTATGATCACTGTCACTATCACTATCTCTATCACTATCACTATGATCACTGTCACTATCACTATCTCTATCACTATCACTATCACTATGATCACTGTCACTATCACTATGATCACTGTCACTATCTCCATCACTATCACTATGATCGCTGTCATTATCACTATTACTATCTATCACTATCACTATCACTATGATCACTGTCACTATCACTACCACTATCGATATCACTATCCCTATCATCACTGTCACTATCACTATGATCACTGTCACTATCACTATCCCTATGATCACTATCACTATCACTATCACTATCACTATGATCACTATCACTATCTCTATCACTATCACTATGATCACTGTCACTATCACTATCCCTATGATCACTATCACTATCTCTATCACTATCACTATGATCACTATCACTATCTCTATCACTATGATCACTATCACTATCTCTGTCACTGTCACCGTCATTATGATCACGATCACTATCACCATCTCTATCACTATCACTATGAATATGAGCTCTATCCCTATCACTATCACTATCACTGTCTCTATTTCTATCACTATCAGTATCATTGTCACTATCTCTATCACTATCACCGTCATTATGATCACGATCACTATCACCATCTCTATCACTATCACTATCACTATGATCTCTATCTCTATCACTATCACTACCACAGCCTCTATCACTATCACTGTCTCTATCTCTATCACTATCACTATGATCACTATCACTATCCCTATCACTATCACTATGATCACTGTCACTATCACTATCTCTATAAATATCACCATCACTATGATCACTATCACTATCTCTATCACTATCACTATGATCACTGTCACTATCACTATCTCTATCACTATCACTATCACTATGATCACTGTCACTATCACTATCTCTATCACTATCACTATGATTACTGTCGCTATCACTATCACTATCTCTATCACTATCACCATGATCACTGTCACTATCACTATCACTATCCCTATCCCTATGATCACTGTCACTATCACTATCTCTATTACTATCACCATCCTTATGATCACTATCACTATCTCTATCTCTATCACTATCACTATCACCATGATCACTGTCACTATCTCTATCACTATGACTATGATCACTGTCACTATCATTATCACTGTCTCTATCTGTATCACTATCACTATGATCACTATCACTATCATTATGATCACGATCACTATCACTATCTCTATCACTATCACTATCACTATGATCTCTATCACTATCACTATAATCACTATCACTATCTCTATCACTATCACTATCACTATGATCACTATCACTATCACTATGATCACTGTCACTATCACTATCACTATCACTATGATCACTGTCACTATCTCTATCACTATCACTATGATCACTGTCACTATCACTATCTCTATCACTATCACTGTGATCACTAGCACAATCACTATCTCTAGCACTATCACTATGATCACTATCACTATCTCTATGACTATCACTATGATCACTGTCACTATCACATTCACTGTCTCTATCTCTATCACTATCACTATAATCACTATCACTATCTCTATCACAATCATTATGATCACGATCACTATCACTATCTCTATTACTATCAGTATCACTATCACTATGATCACTATCAGTATCACTATGATCACTATCTCTATCACTATGATCAGTATCACTATCTCTATCTCTATCACTATCTCTATCACTTACACTATGATCACTGTCGCTATCACTATCTCTATCACTATGATCAATCACTATCACTATCTCTATCACTATCACTAAGATCACTGTCACTATCACTATCTCTATCACTATCACTATCACTATGATCACTGTCACTATCACTATGATTTCCATCACTATCTCTATCACTATCACTAGCACTATGACTATGATCACTGTCATTATCACTATCTCTATCATTATCACTGTCGCTATCCCTATCATCACTATCACTATCTCTATCCCTATGATCACTATCACCATCTCTATCACTATCAATATCACTATGATGACTGTCACTATCACTATCACTATGATCACCGTCACCATCACTATCACTATGATCATGTCACTATCACTATGACTATGATCACCATCACTATCTCTATCACTATCACTATCACTATGACTATGATCACTGTCATTATCACTATCTCTATCATTATCACTATCGCTATCCCTATCATCACTATCACTATCTCTATCCCTATGGTCACTATCACCATCTCTATCACTATCAATATCACTATGATGACTGTCACTATATCTATCACTATGATCACTGTCACTATCTCTATCACTATCACTATGATCATGTCACTATCATTATCTCTATAAATATCACTATCACTATGATCACTGTCACTATCTCTATCACTATCACTATCGCTATGATTACTGTCACTATCACTATCACTATCTCTATCACTATCACTATGATCACTGTCACTATCACTATCTCTATAAATATCACTATCACTATGATCACTGTCACTATCACTATCTCTATCACTATCACTATGATCACTGTCGCTATCACTATCACTATCTCTATCACTATCACCATGATCACTGTCACTATCACTATCACTATCCCTATGATCACTGTCACTATCACTATCTCTAGCACTATCACTATCCCCATGATCACTATCACTATCTCTATCACTATCACTATCACCATGATCACTGTCACTATCTCTATCACTATCACTATGATCACTATCACTATCACTATCATCACTATCACTATCTCTATCCCTATGATCACTATCACTATCTCTAACACTACCACTATCACTATGATCACTGTCACCATCACTATCTCTATCACTATCACTATCCCTATGATCTCTATCACTGTCTCTATCACTATCACTATCACTATGATCACTGTCACTATCCCTATGATCACTGTCACTATCACTATCACTATCCCTATGATCACTATCACTATCACTGTCTCCATCACTATCACTATGATCACTATCACTATCTCTATCACTATCACTATCACTATGATCCCTATCACTATCACTATTATCACTATCACCATCACTATATCTATCTCTATCACTATCACTATGATCACTATCACTATCTCTATCGCTATCACTATAACTATGATCACTGTCACTATCACTATCTCTATCACTATCACTATGGTCACTGTCACTATCACTGTCTCTATCACTATCACTATCACTATGATCACTATCACTATCACTATCACTATGATCACTATCACTATCTCTATCACTATCACTATGACTATGATCACTGTCACTATCACTATCTCTATCATTATCACTATCGCTATCCCTAACATCACTATCACTATCTCTATCCCTATCAACACTATCACCATGTCTATCACTATCAATATCACTATGATCACTGTCACTATCACTACCACTATGATCACTGTCACTATCACTATCTCTATCACTATCACTATGATCACTGTCACTATCACTATCTCTATAAATATCACCATCACTATGATCACTGTCACTATCTCTATCACTATCACTATTACTATGATCACTGGCACTATCACTATCTCTATCACTATCACTATGATCACTGTCACTATCACTATCACTATCTCTGTCACTATCACTATGATCACAGTCGCTATCACTATCACTATCACTATCTCTAGCACTATCACCATGATCACTGTCACTATGACTATGACTATCCCAATCCCTATGATCACTGTCACTATCACTATCTCTATCACTATCACTATCCCTATGATCACTATCACTATCTCTATCACTATCACTATCACCATGATCCCTGTCACTATCTCTATCACTATAACTATGATCACTATCACTATCACTATGATTACTATCACTATCACTATGATCACTATCACTATCACTATCATCACTATCACTATCATCACTATCACTATCTGTATCCCTATGATCAATATCACTATCTCTAACACTACCACTATCACTATCATCACTGTCACTATCACTATCTCTATCACTATCCTTATGATCTCTATCACTATCACTATCTCTATCACTACGATCACTGTCACTATCCCTATGATCAATGTCACTATCACTATCCCTATGATCACTATCACTATCACTGTCTCTATCACTATCACTATGATCACTATCACTATCTCTATCTCTATCACTATGATCTCCATCACTATCACTGTCTCTATCTCTATCACTATCACAATGATCACTATCACTATCTCTATCACTATCACTATGATCACTATCACTATCTCTATCGCTATCACTATCACTATGATCACTGTCACTATCACTATCACTATCCCTATGATCACTATCACTATCACTACCTATCACTAATACTATCACTATGATCACTATCACTATCTCTATCACTATCACTATGATCACTGTCACCATCACTATCACTGTCTCTATCTCTATCACTATCACAATGATCACTATCACTATCACTATCACTATCTCTATCACTATCACTATGATCACTATCACTATCACTATGATCACTGTCACTATCACTATCACTATCTCTATCACTATCACTATCCCTATCATCACTAAAACTATCACTATGATCACTGTCACTATCAATATCCCTATGATCACTATCACTATCTCTATCACTATCACCATGATCACTATCACTATCTCTATCACTACGATCACTGTCACTATCACTATCCCTATGATCACTATCACTATCTCTATCACTATCACTATCACTATGATCACTATCACTATCTCTATCACTATCACTATGACCACTATCACTGTCTCTATCTCTATCACTGTTACTATCTATCACTGTCTCTATCTCTATCACTATGATCACTATCACTATCTGTATCACTATGATCACTATCGCTATCTCTGTCCATATCACCGTCATTATTTTCACGATCACTATCACCATCTCTATCAGTATCACTATCAATACGATATCTATCACTATCACTATCACTGTCTCTATCTCTATCACTATCACTGTCACTATCACTATCTCTATCACTATCACTATCACTATGATCACTGTCACTATCACTATTTCTATCACTATCACTATGATCACTGTCACTATCACTATCTCTATCACTATCACTATCACTATGATCACTGTCAGTATCACTATCTCTATCACTATCACTATCACTATCACTATGATCACTGTCACTATCACTATCTCTATCAGTATCACTATCACTATGATCACAGTCACTATCACTATCACTATGATCACTATCACTATCTCTATCACTATGACTATCACTATGATCACTGTCACTATCACTATCTCTATCATTATCACTATCACCATCCCTATCATCACTATCTCTATCCCTAAGATCACTATCACTATCTCTATCACTATCAATATCACTATGATCACTGTCACTATCACTATCACTATCACTATGATCACTATCACTATCTCTATCACTATCACTATGATCACTGTCACTATCACTATCTCTATCACTATCACTATCACTATGATCACTGTCACTATCACTATGATCACTGTCACTATCTCTATCACTATCACTATGATCGCTGTCACTATCACTATTACTATCTCTATCACTATCACTATCACTATGATCACTGTCACTATCACTATGATCACTGTCACTATCTCTATCACTATCACTATCACTATGATCACTGTCACTATCACTATCTCTATCACTATCACTATCATTATGATCACTGTCACTATCATTATCACTATCTCTATCACTATCACCATGATCACTGTCACTATCACTATCCCTATTCCTATGATCACTGTCATTATCACTATCACTATCTCTATGATCACAATCACTATCACTATCTCTATCACTATCACTATCACCATGATCACTGTCGCTATCTCTATCACTACCACTATGATCACTATCACTATCCCTATGATCACTATCACTATCTCTATCTCTATCACTATGATCACTGTCACTATCACTATGATCACTGTCACTATCATTATCCCTATGATCACTATCACTATCTCTATCACTATCACTATGATCACTATCACTATCACTATCACTGTCTCTATCTCTATCACTATCACTATGATCACTATCACTATCACTATCATTATGATCACGATCACTATCACTATCTCTATCACTATCACTATGATCTCTATCACTATCACTATCACTATGATCACTGTCACTGTCACTATCACTATCTCTATCACTATCACTATCATTATCTCTATCACTATCACTATGATCACTATGATCACTATCTCTATCTCTATCACTATCACTATGATCACTAGCACTATCACTATCTCTATCACTATCACTATGATCACTATCTCTATCACTATCACTATGATCACTATCACTATCGCTGTCTCCATTACTATCACTATGATCACGATCACTATCACTATCTCTATCACTATCACTATGATCTCTATCACTATCACTATCACTATGATCACTGTCACTGTCACTATCACTATCTCTATCACTATCACTATCATTATCTCTATCACTATCACTATGATCACTGTCACTATCTCTATCACTATCACTATGATCACTGTCACTATCACTATCTCTATCACTATCACTGTGATCACTAGCACTATCACTATCTCTAGCACTATCACTATGATCACTATCACTATCTCTATCACTATCACTATGATCACTATCACTATGATCACTGTCTCTATCTCTATCACTATCACTATAATCACTATCACTATCTCTATCACTATCATTATGATCACGATCACTATCACTATCTCTATTACTATCACTATCACTATGATCACTATCAGTATCACTATGATCACTATCTCTATCACTATGATCAGTATCACTATCTCTATCTCTATCACTATCTCTATCACTTACACTATGATCACTGTCGCTATCACTATCTCTATCACTATCACTATGATCAGTCACTATCACTATCTCTATCACTATCACTAAGATCACTGTCACTATCACTATCTCTATCACTATCACTATCACTATGATCACTGTCACTATCACCATCACTATGATCAGCATCACTATCACTATCACTATCACTATGACTATGATCACTGTCATTATCACTATCTCTATCATTATCACTAACGCTATCCCTATCATCACTATCACTATCTCTATCCCTATGATCACTATCACCATCTCTATCACTATCAATATCACTATGATGACTGTCACTATCACTATCACTATGATCACTGTCACTATCACTATCTCTATCACGATCACTATGATCATGTCACTATCACTATGACTATGATCACCATCACTATCTCTATCACTATCACTATCACTATGACTATGATCACTGTCATTATCACTATCTCTATCATTATCACTATCGCTATCCCTATCATCACTATCACTATCTCTATCCCTATGATCACTATCACCATCTCTATCACTATCAATATCACTATGATGACTGTCACTATATCTATCACTATGATCACTGTCACTATCACTATCTCTATCACTATCACTATGATCATGTCACTATCATTATCTCTATAAATATCACTATCACTATGATCACTGTCACTATCTCTATCACTATCACTATCGCTATGATTACTGTCACTATCACTATCTCTATCACTATCACTATGATCACTGTCACTATCACTATCTCTATAAATATCACTATCACTATGATCACTGTCACTATCATTATCTCTATCACTATCAGTATGATCACTGTCGCTATCACTATCACTATCTCTATCACTATCACCATGATCACTGTCACTATCACTATCACTATCCCTATCCCTATGATCACTGTCACTACCACTATCTCTAGCACTATCACTATCCCCATGATCACTATCACTATCTCTATCACTATCACTATCACCATGATCACTGTCACTATCTCTATCACTATCACTATGATCACTATCACTATCACTATGATCACTATCACTATCATCACTATCACTATCTCTATCCCTATGATCACTATCACTATCTCTAACACTACCACTATCACTATGATCACTGTCACTATCACTATCTCTATCACTATCACTATCCCTAAGATCTCTATCACTATCACTATCACTATGATCACTGCCACTATCCCTATGATCACTGTCACTATCACTATCACTATCCCTATGATCACTATCACTATCACTGTCTCCATCACTATCACTATGATCACTATCACCATCTCTATCACTATCACTATCACTATGATCTCTATCACTATCATTGTTATCACTATCACCATCACTATATCTATCTCTATCACTATCACTATGATCACTATCACTATCTCTATCGCTATCACTATAACTATGATCACTGTCACTATCACTATCTCTATCACTATCACTATGATCACTGTCACTATCACTGTCTCTATCACTATCACTATCACTATGATCACTATCACTATCACTATCACTATGATCACTATCACTATCTCTATCACTATCACTATGACTATGATCACTGTCACTATCACTATCTCTATCATTATCACTATCGCTATCCCTAACATCACTATCACTATCTCTATCCCTATCAACACTATCACCATCTCTATCACTATCAATATCACTATGATCACTGTCACTATCACTACCACTATGATCACTGTCACTATCTCTATCACTATCACTATTACTATGATCACTGGCACTATCACTATCTCTATCACTATCACTATGATCACTGTCACTATCACTATCACTATCTCTAACACTATCACTATGATCACTGTCGCTATCACTATCACTATCTCTAGCACTATCACCATGATCACTGTCACTATGACTATGACTATCCCAATCCCTATGATCACTGTCACTATCACTATCTCTATCACCATCACTATCCCTATGATCACTATCACTATCTCTATCACTATCACTATCACCATGATCCCTGTCACTATCTCTATCACTATAACTATGATCACTATCACTATCACTATGATTACTATCACTATCACTATGATCACTATGACTATCACAATCATCACTATCACTATCATCACTATCACTATCACTATCTGTATCCCTATGATCAATATCACTATCTCTAACACTACCACTATCACTATCATCACTGTCACTATCACTATCTCTATCACTATCACTATCCTTATGATCTCTATCACTATCTCTATCACTACGATCACTGTCACTATCCCTATGATCAATGTCACTATCACTATCCCTATGATCACTATCACTATCACTGTCTCTATCACTATCACTATGATCACTATCACTATCTCTATCTCTATCACTATGATCTCCATCACTATCACTGTCTCTATCTCTATCACTATCACAATGATCACTATCACTATCACTATCTCTATCGCTATCACTATGATCACTATCTCTATCGCTATCACTATCACTATGATCACTGTCACTATCACTATCACTATCCCTATGATCACTATCACTATCACTACCTATCACTAATACTATCACTATGATCACTATCACTATCTCTATCACTATCACTATGATCACTGTCACCATCACTATCACTGTCTCTATCTCTATCACTATCACAATGATCACTATCACTATCACAATGATCACTATCACTATCACTATCACTATCTCTATCACTATCACTATGATCACTATCACTATCACTATGATCACTGTCACTATCACTATCACTATCTCTATCACTATCACTATCCCTATCATCACTAACACTATCACTATGATCACTGTCACTATCACTATCCCTATGATCACTATCACTATCTCTATCACTATCACTATCTCTATCACTACGATCACTGTCACTATCACTATCCCTATGATCACTATCACTAATTCTATCACTATCACTATCACTATGATCACTATCACTATCTCTATCACTATCACTATGACCACTATCACTGTCTCTATCTCTATCACTATCACTATCTATCACTGTCTCTATCTCTATCACTATCACTATGATCACTATCACTATCTCTATCACTATGATCACTATCGCTATCTCTGTCACTATCACCGTCATTATTTTCACGATCACTATCACCATCTCTATCAGTATCACTATCAATATGATCTCTATCACTATCACTATCACTGTCTCTATCTCTATCACTATCACTGTCACTATCACTATCTCTATCACTAACACTATCACTATGATCACTGTCACTATCACTATTTCTATCACTATCACTATGATCACTATCTCTATCACTATCACTATCCTTATGATCTCTATCACTATCACTATCTCTATCACTACGATCACTGTCACTATCCCTATGATCAATGTCACTATCACTATCCCTATGATCACTATCACTGTCTCTATCACTATCACTATGATCACTATCACTATCTCTATCTGTATCACTATGATCTCCATCACTATCACTGTCTCTATCTCTATCACTATCACAATGATCACTATCACTATCACTATCTCTATCACTATCACTAAGATCACTATCACTATCTCTATCGCTATCACTATCACTATGATCACTGTCACTATCACTATCACTATCCCTATGATCACTATCACTATCACTACCTATCACTAATACTATCACTATGATCACTATCACTATCTCTATCACTATCACTATGATCACTGTCACCATCACTATCACTGTCTCTATCTCTATCACTATCACAATGATCACTATCACTATCACAATGATCACTATCACTATCACTATCACTATCTCTATCACTATCACTATGATCACTATCACTATCACTATGATCACTGTCACTATCACTATCACTATCTCTATCACTATCACTATCCCTATCATCACTAACACTATCACTATGATCACTGTCACTATCACTATCCCTATGATCACTATCACTATCTCTATCACTATCACTATCTCTATCACTACGATCACTGTCACTATCACTATCCCTATGATCACTATCACTAATTCTATCACTATCACTATCACTATGATCACTATCACTATCTCTATCACTATCACTATGACCACTATCACTGTCTCTATCTCTATCACTATCACTATCTATCACTGTCTCTATCTCTATCACTATCACTATGATCACTATCACTATCTCTATCACTATGATCACTATCGCTATCTCTGTCACTATCACCGTCATTATTTTCACGATCACTATCACCATCTCTATCAGTATCACTATCAATATGATCTCTATCACTATCACTATCACTGTCTCTATCTCTATCACTATCACTGTCACTATCACTATCTCTATCACTAACACTATCACTATGATCACTGTCACTATCACTATTTCTATCACTATCACTATGATCACTATCTCTATCACTATCACTATCCTTATGATCTCTATCACTATCACTATCTCTATCACTACGATCACTGTCACTATCCCTATGATCAATGTCACTATCACTATCCCTATGATCACTATCACTATCACTGTCTCTATCACTATCACTATGATCACTATCACTATCTCTATCTGTATCACTATGATCTCCATCACTATCACTGTCTCTATCTCTATCACTATCACAATGATCACTATCACTATCACTATCTCTATCACTATCACTAAGATCACTATCACTATCTCTATCGCTATCACTATCACTATGATCACTGTCACTATCACTATCACTATCCCTATGATCACTATCACTATCACTACCTATCACTAATACTATCACTATGATCACTATCACTATCTCTATCACTATCACTATGATCACTGTCACCATCACTATCACTGTCTCTATCTCTATCACTATCACAATGATCACTATCACTATCACTATCACTATCTCTATCACTATCACTATGATCACTATCACTATCACTATGATCACTGTCACTATCACTATCACTATCTCTATCACTATCACTATCCCTATGATCACTAACACTATCACTATGATCACTGTCACTATCACTATCCCTATGATCACTATCACTATCTCTATCACTATCACCATGATCACTATCACTATCTCTATCACTACGATCACTGTCACTATCACTATCCCTATGATCACTATCACTATCTCTATCACTATCACTATCACTATGATCACTATCACTATCTCTATCACTATCACTATGACCACTATCACTGTCTCTATCTCTATCACTATCACTATGTATCACTGTCTCTATCTATATCACTATAATCATTATCACTATCTCTATCACTATGATCACTATCGCTATCTCTGTCACTATCACCGTCATTATTTTCACGATCACTATCACCATCTCTATCAGTATCACTATCAATAGGATCTCTATCACTATCACTATCACTGTCTCTATCTCTATCACTATCACTGTCACTATCACTATCTCTATCACTATCACTATCACTATGATCACTGTCACTATCACTATTTCTATCACTATCACTATGATCACTGTCACTATCACTATCTCTATCACTATCACTATCACTATGATCACTGTCAGTATCACTTTCTCTATGACTATCACTATGATCACTGTCACTATCACTATCTCTATCACTATCACTATCACTATGATCACAGTCACTATCACTATCACTATGATCACTATCACTATCTCTATCACTATGACTATCACTATGATCACTGTCACTATCACTATCTCTATCATTATCACTATCACCATCCCTATCATCACTATCACTATCTCTATCCCTAAGATCACTATCACTATCTCTATCACTATCAATATCACTATGATCACTGTCACTATCACTATCACTATGATCACTATCACTATCTCTATCACTATCACTATGATCACTGTCACTATCACTATCTCTATCACTATCACTATCACTATGATCACTGTCACTATCACTATGATCACTGTCACTATCTCTATCACTATCACTATGATCGCTGTCACTATCACTATTACTATCTCTATCACTATCACTATCACTATGATCACTGTCACTATCACTATGATCACTGTCACTATCTCTATCACTATCACTATGATCACTGTCACTATGACTATCTCTATCACTATCACGATCATTATGATCACTGTCACTATCATTATCACTATCTCTATCACTATCACCATGATCACTGTCACTATCACTATCCCTATTCCTATGATCACTGTCATTATCACTATCACTATCTCTATGATCACAATCACTATCACTATCTCTATCACTATCACTATCACCATGATCACTGTCACTATCTCTATCACTACCACTATGATCACTATCACTATCCCTATGATCACTATCACTATCTCTATCTCTATCACTATGATCACTGTCACTATCACTATGATCACTGTCACTATCATTATCCCTATGATCACTATCACTATCTCTATCACTATCACTATGATCACTATCACTATCACTATCACTGTCTCTATCTCTATCACTATCACTATGATCACTATCACTATCACTATCATTATGATCACGATCACTATCACTATCTCTATCACTATCACTATGATCTCTATCACTATCACTATCACTATGATCACTGTCACTGTCACTATCACTATCTCTATCACTATCACTATCATTATCTCTATCACTATCACTATGATCACTATGATCACTATCTCTATCACTATGATCACTATCACTATCACTATCTCTATCACTATCACTATGATCACTAGCACTATCACTATCTCTATCACTATCACTATGATCACTATCACTATCTCTATCACTATCACTATGATCACTATCACTATCGCTGTCTCCATTACTATCACTATGATCACGATCACTATCACTATCTCTATCACTATCACTATGATCTCTATCACTATCACTATCACTATGATCACTGTCACTATCACTATCTCTATCACTATCACTATCATTATCTCTATCACTATCACTATGATCACTGTCACTATCTCTATCACTATCACTATGATCACTGTCACTATCACTATCTCTATCACTATCACTGTGATCACTAGCACTATCACTATCTCTAGCACTATCACTATGATCACTATCACTATCTCTATCACTATCACTATGATCACTATCACTATGATTATCATCCCCTCGCCTCCATCAGGTCTAGCCACGTTATCATCCACTTAGATTTAGTCTCTTCCTCTTCTAGGTCTTATGGTTTTATGTAGGTTAAGTTTTAGAATTATAACTCCTGTCTCACCAACAGGGATCTATCCTGTCTCCGTGGTTCCTGTCCCACGGTTTCGGCGCAGCTTCCAACTTGTGTGCTCTTCGGAGGCTCAGGCGTGAAGGTTGAGTGGACCCTCCTCACTACCCCTTTTGTGCGACACTAGGTGCGGAGCCGTTCCATTGTCAAGTACACCCCCGTAGCTCCTTAGGGGCCGGGTCCCCATGGGTATCTCGGCGGCCGTGCTGCCGCTGGGGTGTACAGGGGACCCGACGTGTTACCGCTGTCTGGGGTCCGATGTAATCAACCACAAGTCCCCTGAATCCACGCTGACTCCGTTGAGGCAGCGTGGGCTAGAGTGGGGAGCCACAGGCGGTTATTCCTGTGGTAGGGGCATAAAGTCGGGCCTGCCTTTGGTGGAAATGTCGCATACCGGTAAGTAGTGATAGGCGGAGGGTAACTTTTTCTGATGTACTGCTTGAGATCGGGTCTGAAGCGGGTGCTTCGGGCCGGCACAGACCGGAAGATTTAGGTGTCTTTTTCCTTTATCCCCCGGATGGCAGGCTGACGCCGACGGTCCGGAAGGGGGACCTTTTCATAATGTCTCCTCTGCGCTCCCCCCCTTCAACTCCACGATTTCTGGTTATGAGTATGGTAAGCGAGAAGAAGACCCTGGCTACTCTGAGTCCGTTTTATATTAAAAAGGAAGTAGATCGCTTATGTGGCGCTGTAAAAAATGTCACTCGATGTAGGGACGGCAACTTGCTGATAGAGGTGGCTCAAGACTCCCAAACCGCAAAACTACTTAAAGCCACTCTCCTAGGTTCTTATCCCGTAAAGGTAGAGAAGCATAAGACTTTGAATAGTTGTCGCGGCGTAGTTTCAACATCAAGTCTGGACAACCTCTCTAACGAGGACATAGTTAACTGCCTCTCTGACCAAGGTGTTATTGCTGCATACCGTTTAATTGGTAAGAAGGATGACAAGCCCTCCCCCTTACGTACGGTTTTCCTTACGTTTGAACGTACGACTCTGCCGCAATTCATTTTCTGCGGGAATGAACGCGCAACCGTACGACCGTATGTGCCGAACCCTATGCGTTGTTTCCGCTGCCAGAAGTTCGGGCATACGCAGCAGCGATGTACCGGTACACCAGTTTGTCCTCGCTGTGGTCGAAATGCTCACGACGGCTCCCTGTGCGATCAGGACTCCACCTGTGTCAACTGTGGAGGTACACACCCGTCGAACTCGCGCGATTGCCCCCGCTTTTTAGAGGAGAAGGCAATCCAGGAGCTTCGGGTTAAGGAACACCTGACTTTTGTAGACGCACGAAAGCGGTATCAGGAACTTCATCCAACCACCACCTTGAAGTTTTCTGCAGCTGTCCGCCAGGCTGTTCCGAAACAGGACGCCGTCGTACAGACGTGCCCCAGTTCGCCCTCTCGGGTTTCCGTGGGAGTACAAACTGGCTCACCTGACGAGCATAGTTCTACTCCACCTACAGTTCGACCACAGACTACCTCTTCTGCCGTCCAGACGCCAGCTCCGCCGCAGTCGACTAGCTCTGAGACTGCTTCGTTGCCTGTTGAACGCCATCGTTCCAGGCATAAACTCCGGGCCAGTAGTTGCACGTCCTCTGTGAAGTCCCGCTCCCGCTCTGCGAGCCGCAGGGGTTCTTCAGACTCCCGCACATCGGAGGAGTCACCGGAGGATGGTGGACCTCACATTATCGGTCCAAAGAGTGCGAAGGTGAAAAAGAAAATAAAGACCAACTACTAATTCGATTTTAGCATGGAAATAATCCAGTGGAATATTAATGGGTTCCGGGCCAGGGCTCCAGACATACAACATTTAGTTTCTCAGCGATCGCCTTCCATCGTCTGCTTACAAGAAACCCATTTGCAGCCTAATCATGGTTTACATCTACGTAATTTTTCCGCATTTAGACATGACTCTGCAGCTGGTCGGCGGGCTAGCGGTGGTGTGGCTACGCTGGTGGCACATACCATCTCTGCTGCCAGCATACCGCTTAACACGCCGCTGCAAGCTGTAGCGGTTCGTGTACAGCTGCGGGGCCTGTGCTTTTCTATTTGCAATGTCTATCTGCCACCGGTCAATGTCGTACAAGAACACGATCTTCGGGCTCTTCTGGTTCAGATTCCGCCACCGCTTCTATTCCTCGGCGATCTGAATGCCAAAAACACTTTATGGGGCTCCGACATTGACGATGCTCGTGGGTGCCTTATAGCAGACGTTTGTGACATGTCTGGCTTACTTCTGCTGAACACTGGTGTCCCCACATTCTTATCCTCCACTCACGGCACACATTCAGCACTAGACGTTACCTTTTGTAGCCCGGCATTAGTTCCACTGCTTGATTGGTCGGTGCTTTCCGACCTATTTGGCAGCGATCATTACCCCATTAATATTCACCTCTACCATAGTCATACTGCGCCAACACGGCATCCTCACTGGATTATTTCCAGAGCTGATTGGGGGAAATTTCACTCGCTTATTCATCTCACCGACGATGGCTTTACCACCATTGACGACATGGTGGAATATTTTACATGTTCTGTGTTGCTCGCAGCAGATTCCAGCATTCCTCGTGGATCATCTACACCACGACACTTTCCGGTGCCTTGGTGGTCTGAGGAATGCCGTTTGGCTATCAAAGCGCGTAAACGTGCTCTGCGTCTTTTTAGTTTACATCCGACCGAAGACAATTTTATAGCTTTTAAGCGTTCTCGTGCCAGAGCACGTTTTGTTCTTCGGAGTGCAAAGCGCAGATCCTGGGAAAGCTACGTCTCTTCGCTTTCACGTCGCACTTCGGCACAAAGGGTGTGGACTGCTGTTCGGCGTATGTGCGGCAAGTGTCGCCGGACCATTATTCCCGCTCTTGCCGTACAAGGCTCCACCTACACCTCCGAGCAGGACATCGCCGACACCCTTGCCGATTCTTTCGCTGCTGACAGCCAAACCCGAAGTTACAGTAATGCCTTTCTAGGAATCAAGGAATCTGCGGAGCGGATAATCCTCAATTTTAACAGTGACTGCAGTGAATCGTACAACGCGCCTTTCACCGAAGAGGAGCTAGAACGTGCTTTGTCTCTCGCAAAGGACTCCTCTCCTGGCCCTGATGACATCCACCGACAAATGCTGCTTCACCTTCCACCTGCGGCTCTCTCCTTCCTGCTGAGCATTTACAACCGCATATGGCTTCAGCAGGTTTTCCCGTCTTCCTGGCGCGAGGGTATTGTCATCCCCATCCCTCGGCCCGGAAAGGACCGGACACTTCCCTCTAGCTACCGCCCTATTTGCCTGACGAGTGTTGTTTGTAAGACCTTCGAACGTATGGTTAACACTCGCTTAGTGTGGTGGCTGGAGAAGAATAACCTGCTGAGCAATGCTCAGTGCGGTTTTCGTCGTCATCGCTCCAGTGTCGACAATCTGGCACGCATGGAAGCATATATACAAAATGCCTTTCTCTTGAAGCAGCATGTCGTGGGCGTCTTCTTCGATCTGCAGAAGGCCTACGATACTACCTGGCGCTATGGTATCCTACGTACTTTACACGGTTACGGTTTACGCGGTCATTTAGCCATTCTCGTTTTAAATTTTTTAAAACTACGCCGGTTTCGTGTCCGCATTGGGAATACACTATCCCACGACAGGATCCAGGAGTACGGTGTACCCCAGGGGTCGATTCTTAGTGTAACGCTTTTCGCCGTGGCGATTGACGGTATCGCCAGTGTTGTTCGTGGGGGAATCCCGATATCGCTGTATGTTGACGACTTTGCCATCTACTACCGCTCTTTTAATCTTGAACACATCGAACGCCAACTGCAGCTGACCATATCCTCTATCGCCGAATGGGCTCATCGCACCGGCTTTCAGTTCTCCCCTACGAAAACACAGTGTCTACACTTTCATCGACTTCGTGGTGTGCATCCTCCTCCTGTTCTTTATTTGCGTGACACGCGTATTCCTTTTGTTCCGCACCTGAAGTTCTTGGGCCTACACCTCGACAGCAAACTCACATGGGAGCACCATATTCGCCATCTTCGTGCTTCCTGCAATCGTTCGCTTCGGATGCTCCGGATGTTATCTGGGGCATCTTGGGGCGGCGATCGAACCGTCATGTTGAGGTTGTATGGCTCACTGGTCCGGTCCAAATTAGATTACGGCTGTTTTATTTATGGCGCGGCATCTGCCTCTAAACTCCGCCTTTTAGATACGATTCATCATACTGGTATCCGCCTTGCTACTGGAGCTTTCCGTACTAGTCGAATTCCGTGTCTGTATGCTGAATCTGGCGAACCTCCATTGTCTGTGCGACGCTCGGTATTGCTTTCTTCATACGTGGCACGGTTAGCAGCTCACCCTGGTCACCCGTCATTTTACTCTGTATTGCGTCCAGACCTAGCCCACCGTTATATGCGAAATAGCTCAATATCCCGCCCCAGCGGTATTCGGTTTCGTGAACTGCTCGCCACACATTCTTTGCGAATGCCTGCTGTAGAGCGGTATTGCCATGGTCGCTTTCCTCCTTGGCAACTCCACCGTGCCCAATTCGACCTCGAGCTTGCAGCCCATGCTAAAGTAACTACCCCTCACTCGGTGTTTCGTCAACTCTTCACCGAGCTCCTGGGACGTTACCCGATTTACTTTCCGGTTTTTACCGATGGTTCCCAGGTGGGTGGTGCTACAGGCTGTAGTTTTGTTTATAACAATGAGGCTCACAAGTACCGCCTTCCGGACGCCAGTTCTGTTTTTACCGCCGAGCTGTTCGCCATATTTTATTTTTTACTCTTTATCTCCAGCTCAGGACCTGGAAATTTTATGATTTGCTGTGACTCTCTGAGTGCTCTCCAGGCCTTACAGCAATTTCTCGGCACTTCAGCACTCATAATTAAAATACAGACACTCATTTCACAGTTACTGACTCACGGATACCAGTTTGTTTTTATATGGATCCCAGGCCATGTGGGTATTCCTGGTAACGAGGAGGCGGATGCGGCTGCAAAGTCTGCATGTCGTCTGCCGGGATTATCCACACGAACTCTGCCTTTTAGTGATGCGCAACGATATTTCCGGCGCCATATTTTTTCATTCTGGCAGAAGTCGTGGGAAGAAATATCTGGCACCCAATTACGGACAATCAAAGACACAGTAACACCCTGGCCGACATCCGTCAGGGATGCGCGGCGGTCGGAGGTCATTCTCACCCGGTTGAGAATCGGTCACACTCGCGCCACACACGGTCATCTACTGCGTGGCGACCCGGCCCCTGTGTGTCAGACGTGCGGTGTACAACTGTCCGTCCCACACGTTTTGCTTGATTGTCCACGATATACTAGAGAGCGCCAGTCCCTTGGCCTGGGTTTTACTATGCGGTCAATTCTGGGCGACGACCCGGTATCGGTAGATAAGGTTCTGCGGTTCGTCACCCAAATTGGGTTTGGGAAACAAGTTTAACTTGTGTTTTAGTTTTGGTGTTTTATTCTACGGTTTTTAGACAATGAATCCCGGTTTTATTGTAGCACCGTTTGTTTTTACTTTTTAGCTGTTTTATTTTAATATTTATCCGTAAGATTTTTAACGTTTTAACTGTTTTAGATTTTCACGTTTTACCTTCTTACAAGTTTACTGCTTTTTTAGTTTCCCCTTTTTAACCGTATTAATTTGTTTCAGCCCGTAAAAATTGACCTGGGGCCCAAATGACCCAGCTGTCGACGGGCCCTTAAACTCCACACTCCACTCCACTATCACTATGATCACTGTCACTATCACTATCACTGTCTCTATCTCTATCACTATCACTATAATCACTATCACTATCTCTATCACTATCATTATGATCACGATCACTATCACTATCTCTATTACTATCACTATCACTATGATCACTATCAGTATCACTATGATCACTATCTCTATCACTATGATCGGAATCACTATCTCTATCTCTATCACTATCTCTATCACTTACACTATGATCACTGTCGCTATCACTATCTCTATCACTATCACTATGATCAGTCACTATCACTATCTCTATCACTATCACTAAGATCACTGTCACTATCACTATCTCTATCACTATCACTATCACTATGATCACTGTCACTATCACTATCACTATGATCACCATCACTATCTCTATCACTATCACTATCACTATGACTATGATCACTGTCATTATCACTATCTCTATCATTATCACTATCGCTATCCCTATCATCACTATCACTATCTCTATCCCTATGATCACTATCACCATCTCTATCACTATCAATATCACTATGATGACTGTCACTATCACTATCACTATGATCACTGTCACTATCACTATCTCTATCACTATCACTATGATCATGTCACTATCACTATGACTATGATCACCATCACTATCTCTATCACTATCACTATGACTATGATCACTGTCATTATCACTATCTCTATCATTATCACTATCGCTATCCCTATCATCACTATCACTATCTCTATCCCTATGATCACTATCACCATCTCTATCACTATCAATATCACTATGATGACTGTCACTATATCTATCACTATGATCACTGTCACTATCACTATCTCTATCACTATCACTATGATCATGTCACTATCATTATCTCTATAAATATCACTATCACTATGATCACTGTCACTATCTCTATCACTATCACTATCGCTATGATTACTGTCACTATCACTATCACTATGTCTATCACTATCACTATGATCACTGTCACTATCACTATCTCTATAAATATCACTATCACTATGATAACTGTCACTATCACTATCTCTATCACTATCACCATGATCACTCTCACTATCACTATCCCTATCCCTATGATCACTGTCACTACCACTATCTCTAGCACTATCACTATCCCCATGATCACTATCACTATCTCTATCACTATCACTATCACCATGATCACTGTCACTATCTCTATCACTATCACTATGATCACTATCACTATCACTATGATCACTATCATCACTATCACTATCTCTATCCCTATGATCACTATCACTATCTCTAACACTACCACTATCACTATGATCACTGTCACTATCACTATCTCTATCACTATCACTATCCCTATGATCTCTATCACTATCACTATCTCTATCACTATCACTATCACTATGATCACTGCCACTATCCCTATGATCACTGTCACTATCACTATCACTATCCCTATGATCACTATCACTATCACTGTCTCCATCACTATCACTATGATCACTATCACTATCTCTATCACTATCACTATCACTATGATCTCTATCACTATCACTATTATCACTATCACCATCACTATATCTATCTCTATCACTATCACTATGATCACTATCACTATCTCTATCGCTATCACTATAACTATGATCACTGTCACTATCACTATCTCTATCATTATCACTATCACCATCCCTATCATCACTATCACTATCTCTATCCCTAAGATCACTATCACTATCTCTATCACTATCAATATCACTATGATCACTGTCACTATCACTATCACTATGATCACTATCACTATCTCTATCACTATCACTATGATCACTGTCACTATCACTATCTCTATCACTATCACTATCACTATGATCACTGTCACTATCACTATGATCACTGTCACTATCTCTATCACTATCACTATGATCGCTGTCACTATCACTATTACTATCTCTATCACTATCACTATCACTATGATCACTGTCACTATCACTATGATCACTGTCACTATCTCTATCACTATCACTATGATCACTGTCACTATCACTATCTCTATCACTATCACTATCATTATGATCACTGTCACTATCATTATCACTATCTCTATCACTATCACCATGATCACTGTCACTATCACTATCCCTATTCCTATGATCACTGTCATTATCACTATCACTATCTCTATGATCACAATCACTATCACTATCTCTATCACTATCACTATCACCATGATCACTGTCACTATCTCTATCACTACCACTATGATCACTATCACTATCCCTATGATCACTATCACTATCTCTATCTCTATCACTATGATCACTGTCACTATCACTATGATCACTGTCACTATCATTATCCCTATGATCACTATCACTATCTCTATCACTATCACTACGATCACTATCACTATCACTATCACTGTCTCTATCTCTATCACTATCACTATGATCACTATCACTATCACTATCATTATGATCACGATCACTATCACTATCTCTATCACTATCACTATGATCTCTATCACTATCACTATCACTATGATCACTGTCACTGTCACTATCACTATCTCTATCACTATCACTATCATTATCTCTATCACTATCACTATGATCACTATGATCACTATCTCTATCACTATGATCACTATCACTATCACTATCTCTATCACTATCACTATGATCACTAGCACTATCACTATCTCTATCACTATCACTATGATCACTATCACTATCTCTATCACTATCACTATGATCACTATCACTATCGCTGTCTCCATTACTATCACTATGATCACGATCACTATCACTATCTCTATCACTATCACTATGATCTCTATCACTATCACTATCACTATGATCACTGTCACTGTCACTATCACTATCTCTATCACTATCACTATCACTATCATTATCTCTATCACTATCACTATGATCACTGTCACTATCTCTATCACTATCACTATGATCACTGTCACTATCACTATCTCTATCACTATCACTGTGATCACTAGCACTATCACTATCTCTAGCACTATCACTATGATCACTATCACTATCTCTATTACTATCACTATCACTATGATCACTATCAGTATCACTATGATCACTATCTCTATCACTATGATCGGTATCACTATCTCTATCTCTATCACTATCTCTATCACTTACACTATGATCACTGTCGCTATCACTATCTCTATCACTATCACTATGATCAGTCACTATCACTATCTCTATCACTATCACTAAGATCACTGTCACTATCACTATCTCTATCACTATCACTATCACTATGATCACTGTCACTATCACTATCACTATGATCACCATCACTATCTCTATCACTATCACTATCACTATGACTATGATCACTGTCATTATCACTATCTCTATCATTATCACTATCGCTATCCCTATCATCACTATCACTATCTCTATCCCTATGATCACTATCACCATCTCTATCACTATCAATATCACTATGATGACTGTCACTATCACTATCACTATGATCACTGTCACTATCACTATCTCTATCACTATCACTATGATCATGTCACTATCACTATGACTATGATCACCATCACTATCTCTATCACTATCACTATGACTATGATCACTGTCATTATCACTATCTCTATCATTATCACTATCGCTATCCCTATCATCACTATCACTATCTCTATCCCTATGATCACTATCACCATCTCTATCACTATCAATATCACTATGATGACTGTCACTATATCTATCACTATGATCACTGTCACTATCACTATCTCTATCACTATCACTATGATCATGTCACTATCATTATCTCTATAAATATCACTATCACTATGATCACTGTCACTATCTCTATCACTATCACTATCGCTATGATTACTGTCACTATCACTATCACTATGTCTATCACTATCACTATGATCACTGTCACTATCACTATCTCTATAAATATCACTATCACTATGATAACTGTCACTATCACTATCTCTATCACTATCACCATGATCACTCTCACTATCACTATCCCTATCCCTATGATCACTGTCACTACCACTATCTCTAGCACTATCACTATCCCCATGATCACTATCACTATCTCTATCACTATCACTATCACCATGATCACTGTCACTATCTCTATCACTATCACTATGATCACTATCACTATCACTATGATCACTATCATCACTATCACTATCTCTATCCCTATGATCACTATCACTATCTCTAACACTACCACTATCACTATGATCACTGTCACTATCACTATCTCTATCACTATCACTATCCCTATGATCTCTATCACTATCACTATCTCTATCACTATCACTATCACTATGATCACTGCCACTATCCCTATGATCACTGTCACTATCACTATCACTATCCCTATGATCACTATCACTATCACTGTCTCCATCACTATCACTATGATCACTATCACTATCTCTATCACTATCACTATCACTATGATCTCTATCACTATCACTATTATCACTATCACCATCACTATATCTATCTCTATCACTATCACTATGATCACTATCACTATCTCTATCGCTATCACTATAACTATGATCACTGTCACTATCACTATCTCTATCATTATCACTATCACCATCCCTATCATCACTATCACTATCTCTATCCCTAAGATCACTATCACTATCTCTATCACTATCAATATCACTATGATCACTGTCACTATCACTATCACTATGATCACTATCACTATCTCTATCACTATCACTATGATCACTGTCACTATCACTATCTCTATCACTATCACTATCACTATGATCACTGTCACTATCACTATGATCACTGTCACTATCTCTATCACTATCACTATGATCGCTGTCACTATCACTATTACTATCTCTATCACTATCACTATCACTATGATCACTGTCACTATCACTATGATCACTGTCACTATCTCTATCACTATCACTATGATCACTGTCACTATCACTATCTCTATCACTATCACTATCATTATGATCACTGTCACTATCATTATCACTATCTCTATCACTATCACCATGATCACTGTCACTATCACTATCCCTATTCCTATGATCACTGTCATTATCACTATCACTATCTCTATGATCACAATCACTATCACTATCTCTATCACTATCACTATCACCATGATCACTGTCACTATCTCTATCACTACCACTATTATCACTATCACTATCCCTATGATCACTATCACTATCTCTATCTCTATCACTATGATCACTGTCACTATCACTATGATCACTGTCACTATCATTATCCCTATGATCACTATCACTATCTCTATCACTATCACTACGATCACTATCACTATCACTATCACTGTCTCTATCTCTATCACTATCACTATGATCACTATCACTATCACTATCATTATGATCACGATCACTATCACTATCTCTATCACTATCACTATGATCTCTATCACTATCACTATCACTATGATCACTGTCACTGTCACTATCACTATCTCTATCACTATCACTATCATTATCTCTATCACTATCACTATGATCACTATGATCACTATCTCTATCACTATGATCACTATCACTATCACTATCTCTATCACTATCACTATGATCACTAGCACTATCACTATCTCTATCACTATCACTATGATCACTATCACTATCTCTATCACTATCACTATGATCACTATCACTATCGCTGTCTCCATTACTATCACTATGATCACGATCACTATCACTATCTCTATCACTATCACTATGATCTCTATCACTATCACTATCACTATGATCACTGTCACTGTCACTATCACTATCTCTATCACTATCACTATCACTATCATTATCTCTATCACTATCACTATGATCACTGTCACTATCTCTATCACTATCACTATGATCACTGTCACTATCACTATCTCTATCACTATCACTGTGATCACTAGCACTATCACTATCTCTAGCACTATCACTATGATCACTATCACTATCTCTATCACTATCACTATGATCACTATCACTATGATCACTGTCACTATCACTATCACTGTCTCTATCTCTATCACTATCACTATCACTATAATCACTATCACTATCTCTATCACTATCATTATGATCACGATCACTATCACTATCTCTATTACTATCACTATCACTATGATCACTATCAGTATCACTATGATCACTGTCGCTATCACTATCTCTATCACTATCACTATGATCAGTCACTATCACTATCTCTATCACTATCACTAAGATCACTGTCACTATCACTATCTCTATCACTATCACTATCACTATGATCACTGTCACTATCACTATCACTATGATTACCATCACTATCTCTATCACTATCACTATCACTATGACTATGATCACTGTCATTATCACTATCTCTATCATTATCACTATCGCTATCCCTATCATCACTATCACTATCTCTATCCCTATGATCACTATCACCATCTCTATCACTATCAATATCACTATGATGACTGTCACTATCACTATCACTATGATCACTGTCACTATCACTATCTCTATCACTATCACTATGATCATGTCACTATCACTATGACTATGATCACCATCACTATCTCTATCACTATCACTATGACTATGATCACTGTCATTATCACTATCTCTATCATTATCACTATCGCTATCCCTATCATCACTATCACTATCTCTATCCCTATGATCACTATCACCATCTCTATCACTATCAATATCACTATGATGACTGTCACTATATCTATCACTATGATCACTGTCACTATCACTATCTCTATCACTATCACTATGATCATGTCACTATCATTATCTCTATAAATATCACTATCACTATGATCACTGTCACTATCTCTATCACTATCACTATCGCCATGATTACTGTCACTATCACTATCACTATCTCTATCACTATCACTATGATCACTGTCACTATCACTATCTCTATAAATATCACTATCACTATGATCACTGTCACTATCACTATCTCTATCACTATCACTATGATCACTGTCGCTATCACTATCACTATCTCTATCACTATCACCATGATCACTCTCACTATCACTATCCCTATCCCTATGATCACTGTCACTACCACTATCTCTAGCACTATCACTATCCCCATGATCACTATCACTATCTCTATCACTATCACTATCACCATGATCACTGTCACTATCTCTATCACTATCACTATGATCACTATCACTATCACTATGATCACTATCATCACTATCACTATCTCTATCCCTATGATCACTATCACTATCTCTAACACTACCACTATCACTATGATCACTGTCACTATCACTATCTCTATCACTATCACTATCCCTATGATATCTATCACTATCACTATCTCTATCACTATCACTATCACTATCACTATGATCACTGCCACTATCCCTATGATCACTGTCACTATCACTATCACTATCCCTATGATCACTATCACTATCACTGTCTCCATCACTATCACTATGATCACTATCACTATCTCTATCACTATCACTATGATCTCTATCACTATCACTATTATCACTATCACCATCACTATATCTATCTCTATCACTATCACTATGATCACTATCACTATCTCTATCGCTATCACTATAACTATGATCACTGTCACTATCACTATCTCTATCACTATCACTATGATCACTGTCACTATCACTGTCTCTATCACTATCACTATGATCACTATCACTATCACTATCACTATGATCACTATCACTATCTCTATCACTATCACTATGACTATGATCACTGTCACTATCACTATCTCTATCATTATCACTATCGCTATCCCTAACATCACTATCACTATCTCTATCCCTATCAACACTATCACCATCTCTATCACTATCAATATCACTATGATCACTTTCACTATCACTACCACTATGATCACTGTCACTATCACTATCTCTATCACTATCACTATGATCACTGTCACTATCACTATCTCTATAAATATCACTATCACTATGATCACTGTCACTATCTCTATCACTATCACTATTACTATGATCACTGGCACTATCACTATCTCTATCACTATCACTATGATCACTGTCACTATCACTATCTCTGTCACTATCACTATGATCACTGTCGCTATCACTATCACTATCTCTAGCACTATCACCATGATCACTGTCACTATGACTATGACTATCCCAATCCCTATGATCACTGTCACTATCACTATCTCTATCACCATCACTATCCCTATGATCACTATCACTATCTCTATCACTATCACTATCACCATGATCCCTGTCACTATCTCTATCACTATAACTATGATCACTATCACTATCACTATGATTACTATCACTATCACTATGATCACTATGACTATCACAATCATCACTATCACTATCATCACTATCACTATCACTATCTGTATCCCTATGATCAATATCACTATCTCTAACACTACCACTTCACTATCATCACTGTCACTATCACAATCTCTATCACTATCACTATCCTTATGATCTCTATCACTATCACTATCTCTATCACTACGATCACTGTCACTATCCCTATGATCAATGTCACTATCACTATCCCTATGATCACTATCACTGTCTCTATCACTATCACTATGATCACTATCACTATCTCTATCTCTATCACTATGATCTCCATCACTATCACTGTCTCTATCTCTATCACTATCACAATGATCACTATCACTATCACTATCTCTATCACTATCACTATGATCACTATCACTATCTCTATCGCTATCACTATCACTATGATCACTGTCACTATCACTATCACTATCCCTATGATCACTATCACTATCACTACCTATCACTAATACTATCACTATGATCACTATCACTATCTCTATCACTATCACTATGATCACTGTCACCATCACTATCACTGTCTCTATCTCTATCACTATCACAATGATCACTATCACTATCACTATCTCTATCACTAACACTATGATCACTAACACTATGATCACTGTCACTATCACTATCACTATCTCTATTACTATGACTATCCCTATCATCACTAACACTATCACTATGATCACTGTCACTATCACTATCCATATGATCACTATCACTATCTCTATCACTATCACCATGATCACTATCACTATCTCTATCACTACGATCACTGTCACTATCACTATCCCTATGATCACTATCACTATCTCTATCACTATCACTATCACTATGATCACTATCACTATCTCTATCACTATCACTATGACCACTATCACTGTCTCTATCTCTATCACTATCACTATCTATCACTGTCTCTATCTCTATCACTATCACTATGATCACTATCACTATCTCTATCACTATGATCACTATCGCTATCTCTGTCACTATCACCGTCATTATTTTCACGATCACTATCACCATCTCTATCAGTATCACTATCAATATGATCTCTATCACTATCACTATCACTGTCTCTATCTCTATCACTATCACTGTCACTATCTCTATCACTATCACTATCACTATGATCACTGTCACTATTTCTATCACTATCACTATGATCACTGTCACTATCACTATCTCTATCACTATCACTATCACTATGATCACTGTCAGTATCACTATCTCTATCACTATCACTATCACTATGATCACTGTCACTATCACTATCTCTATCACTATCACTATCACTATCACTATGATCACAGTCACTATCACTATCACTATGATCACTATCACTATCTCTATCACTATGACTATCACTATGATCACTGTCACTATCACTATCTCAATCATTATCACTATCACCATCCCTATCATCACTATCACTATCTCTATCCCTAAGATCACTATCACTATCTCTATCACTATCAATATCACTATGGTCACTGTCACTATCACTATCACTATGATCACTGTCACTATCACTATCTCTATCACTATCACTATGATCACTGTCACTATCACTATCTCTATCACTATCACTTCCACTATGATCACTGTCACTATCACTATGATCACTGTCACTATCTCTATCACTATCACTATCACTATGATCACTGTCACTATCACTGTCTCTATCACTATCACTATCATTATGATCACTGTCACTATCATTATCACTATCTCTATCACTATCACCATGATCACTGTCACTATCACTATCCCTATTCCTATGATCACTGTCATTATCACTATCACTATCTCTATGATCACAATCACTATCACTATCTCTATCACTATCACTATCACCATGATCACTGTCACTATCTCTATCACTACCACTATGATCACTATCACTATCCCTATGATCACTATCACTATCTCTATCTCTATCACTATGATCACTGTCACTATCACTATGATCACTGTCACTATCATTATCCCTATGATCACTATCACTATCTCTATCACTATCACTATGATCACCATCACTATCACTATCACTGTCTCTATCTCTATCACTATCACTATCACTATCATTATGATCACGATCACTATCACTATCTCTATCACTATCACTATGATCTCTATCACTATCACTATCACTATGATCACTGTCACTGTCACTATCACTATCTCTATCACTATCACTATCATTATCTCTATCACTATCACTATGATCACTGTCACTATCTCTATCACTAGCACTATGATCACTGTCACTATCACTATCTCTATCACTATCACTGTGATCACTAGCACTATCACTATCTCTAGCACTATCACTATGATAACTATCACTATCTCTATCACTATCACTATGATCACTATCACTATGATCACTGTCACTATCACTATTACTTTGTCTATCTCTATCACTATCACTATAATCACTATCACTATCTCTATCACTATCATTATGATCACGATCACTATCACTATCACTATGATCACTATCAGTATCACTATGATCACTATCTCTATCACTATGATCAGTATCACTATCTCTATCTCTATCACTATCTCTATCACTTACACTATGATCACTGTCGCTATCACTATCTCTATCACTATCACTATGATCAGTCACTATCACTATCTCTATCACTATCACTAACATCGCTGTCACTATCACTATCTCTATCACTGTCACTATTACTATCACTATGATCACCATCACTATCTCTAATACTATCACTATCACTATGACTATGATCACTGTCATTATCACTATATCTATCATTATCACTATCGCTATCCCAATCATCACTATCACTATCTCTATCCCTATGATCACTATCACCATCTCTATCACTATCAATATCACTATGATGACTGTCACTATCACTATCACTATGATCACTGTCACTATCACTATCTCTATCACTATCACTATGATCATGTCACTATCACTATGACTATGATCACCATCACTATCTCTATCACTATCACTATCACTATGACTATGATCACTGTCATTATCACTATCTCTATCATTATCACTATCGCTATCCCTATCATCACTATCACTATCTCTATCCCTATGATCACTATCACCATCTCTATCACTATCAATATCACTATGATGACTGTCACTATATCTATCACTATGATCACTGTCACTATCACTATCTCTATCACTATCACTATGATCATGTCACTCTCATTATCTCTATAAATATCACTATCACTATGATCACTGTCACTATCTCTATCACTATCACTATCGCTATGATTACTGTCACTATCACTATCACTATCTCTATCACTATCACTATGATCACTGTCACTATCACTATCTCTATAAATATCACTATCACTATGATCACTGTCACTATCACTATCTCTATCACTATCACTATGATCACTGTCGCTATCACTATCACTATCTCTATCACTATCACCATGCTCACTGTCACTATCTCTATCACTATCACTATGATCACTATCACTATCACTATGATCACTATCACTATCATCACTATCACTATCTCTATCCCTATGATCACTATCACTATCTCTAACACTACCACTATCACTATGATCACTGTCACTATCACTATCTCTATCACTATCACTATCCCTATGATCTCTATCACTATCACTATCTCTATCACTATCACTATCAGTATGATCACTGTCACTATCCCTCAGATCACTGTCACTATCACTATCACTATCCCTATGTTCACTATCACTATCACTGTCTCCATCACTATCACTATGATCACTATCACTATCTCTATCACTATCACTATTACTATGATCTCTATCACTATCACTATTATCACTATCACCATCACTATATCTATCTCTATCACTATCACTATGATCACTATCACCTTCTCTATCGCTATCACTATAACTATGATCACTGTCACTATCACTATCACTATGATCACTGTCACTATCACTGTCTCTATCACTATCACTATCACTATGATCACTATCACTATCACTATCACTAGGATCACTATCACTATCTCTATCACTATCACTATGACTATGACCACTGTCACTATCACTATCTCTATCATTATCACTATCGCTATCCCTAACATCACTATCACTATCTCTATCCCTATCAACACTATCACCATCTCTATCACTATCAATATCACTATGATCACTGTCACTATCACTACCACTATGATCACTGTCACTATCAATATCTCTATCACTATCACTATGATCACTGTCACTATCACTATCTCTATAAATATCACTATCACTATGATCACTGTCACTATCTCTATCACTATCACTATTACTATGATCACTGGCACTATCACTATCTCTATCACTGTAACTATGATCACTGTCACTATCACTATCACTATCTCTGTCACTATCACTATGATCACTGTCGCTATCACTATCACTATCTCTAGCACTATCACCATGATCACTGTCACTATGACTATGACTATCCCAATCCCTATGATCACTGTCACTATCACTATCTCTATCACCATCACTAACCCTATGATCACTATCACTATCTCTATCACTATCACTATCACCATGATCCCTGTCACTATCTCTATCACTATAACTATGATCACTATCACTATCACTATGGATACTATCACTATCACTATGATCACTATCACTATCACAATCATCACTATCACTATCATCACTATCACTATCACTATCTGTATCCCTATGATCAATATCACTATCTCTAACACTACCACTATCACTATCATCACTGTCACTATCACTATCTCTATCACTATCACTATCCTTATGATCTCTATCACTATCACTATCTCTATCACTACGATCACTGTCACTATCCCTATGATCAATGTCACTATCACTATCCCTATGATCACTATCACTATCACTGTCTCTATCACTATCACTATGATCACTATCACTATCTCTATCTCTATCACTATGATCTCCATCACTATCACTGTCTCTATCTCTATCACTATCACAATGATCACTATCACTATCTCTATCACTATCACTATCTCTATCGCTATCACTATCACTATGATCACTGTCACTATCACTATCACTATCCCTATGATCACTATCACTATCACTACCTATCACTAATACTATCACTATGATCACTATCACTATCTCTATCACTATCACTATGATCACTGTCACCATCACTATCACTGTCTCTATCTCTATCACTATCACAATGATCACTATCACTATCACTATCTCTATCACTATCACTATGATCACTATCACTATCCCTATGATCACTAACACTATCACTATGATCACTGTCACTATCACTATCCCTATGATCACTATCACTATCTCTATCACTATCACCATGATCACTATCACTATCTCTATTACTACGATCACTGTCACTATCACTATCCCTATGATCTCTATCACTATCACTATCACTATGATCACTATCACTATCTCTATCACTATCACTATGACCACTATCACTGTCTCTGTCTCTATCACTATCACTATCTATCACTGTCTCTATCTCTATCACTATCACTATGATCACTATCACTATCTCTATCACTATGATCACTATCGCTATCTCTGTCACTATCACCGTCATTATTTTCACGATCACTATCACCATCTCTATCAGTATCACTATCAATATGATCTCTATCACAATCACTATCACTGTATCTCTATCACTATCACTGTCACTATCTCTATCACTATCACTATGACCACTATCACTGTCTCTATCTCTATCACTATCACTATCTATCACTGTCTCTATCTCTATCACTATCACTATGATCACTATCACTATCTCTATCACTATGATCACTATCGCTATCTCTGTCACTATCACAGTCATTATGATCACGAACACTATCACCGTCTCTATCACTATCACTATCACTATGATCGATATCTCTATCAGTATCACTATCATTATCACTGTCTCTATCTCGATCACTATCACTGTCTCTATCACTATCACTATGATCACTATCACTATCACTATCTCTATCACTATCACTATCATTTGATCACGATCACTATCTCTATCACTATCACTATGACCACTGTCAATATCACTATCCCTATGATCACTATCACTATGACTATCTCTATCACTATCACCATCATTATGATCACGATCACTATCACTATCTCTATCACTATCACTATGATCACTGTCACTATCACTATCCCTATCACTATCACTATCACTATGACCACTATCACTATCACTATCTCTATCACTATCACTATCCCTGTGATCTCTATCACTATCTGTATCACTATGATCACTATCACTATCTCTATAACTATCACTATCATCACTATCACTATCTCTATCACTATCACTATGATCACTGTCACTATCACTATCCCGTTAGTCCGATGACACAATGTTGGAGGACGCAAATTAAAAAAAAAATCACTATCCCTATGATCACTATCACTATCTCTATCACTATGATCACTATCACTATCTCTATCACTATCACTATGATCACTGTCACCATCACTATGACTGTCTCTATCTCTATCACTATCACAATGATCACTATCACTATCACTATCTCTATCACTATCACTATGATCACTATCACTATCACTATGATCACTGTCACTATCTCTATCACTATCACTATCACTATCCCTATCATCACTATCACTATCTCTGTCACTATCACTATCCCTATGATCACTATCACTGTCTATCACTATCACTATGATCACTATCACTATCTCTATCGCTATCACTATCACTATGATCACTGTCACTATCACTATCCCTATGATCATTATCACTATCTCTATCACTATCACTATGATCACTATCTCTATCACTATCACTATGATCACTATCACTGTCTCTATCACTATCACTATCTATGACTGTCTCTATCTCTATCACCATCACTATGATCACTATCACTATCTCTATCACTATGATCACTATCTCTGTCACTATCACCGTCATTATGATCACGATCACTATCACCATCTCTATCACTATCACTATCAATATGATCTCTATCACTATCACTGTCTCTATCTCTTTCACTATCACTGTCACTATCTCTATCACTATCACCGTCATTATGATCACGATCACTATCACCATCTCTATCACTATCACTATGATCTCTATCACTATCATTGTCTCTATCTCTATCACTATCACTGTCTTTATCTCTATCACTATCACTATGATCACTATCACTATCATTATCTCTATCTCTATCACTATCATTGTGATGACGATCACTATCACTATCTCTATCACTATCACTATGATCACTGTCACTATCACTATCCCTATGATCACTATCACTATCTCTATCACTATCACTATCATTATGATCACGATCACTATCACTATCTCTATCACTATCACTATGATCACTGTCACTATCACTATCTCTATCACTATCACTGTCACTATGATCACTATCACTATCTCTATCACTATCACTATCTCTATCACTATCACTATCCCTGTGATCACTATCACTATCTGTATCACTATGATCACTATCACTATCTCTATCACTATCACTATCATCACTATCACTATCTCTATCTCTAGCACTATGATCACTGTCACTATCACTATGATCACTGTCACTATCACTATCCCTATGATCACTATCACTATCTCTATCACTATCACTATGATCACTATCACTATCACTGTCTCCATCTCTATCACTATCACTATGATCACGATCACTATCACTATCTCTATCACTATCACTATGATCACTGTCACTGTCACTATCACTATCTCTATCACTAATACTATCATTATCTCTAGCACTATCACTATGATCACTATCACTATCTCTATCACTATCACTATGATCACTGTCACTATCACTATCTCTATCACTATCACTATGATCACTAGCACTATCACTATCTCTAGCACTATCACTATGATCACTATCTCTATCACTATCACTATGATCACTATCACTATGATCACTGTCACTATCACTATCACTGTCTCTATCTCTATCACTATCACTATAATCACTATCACTATCTCTATCACTATCATTATGATCACTATCACTATCTCTATTACTATCACTATGATCACTATCTCTATCACTATGATAAGTATCACTATCTCTATCTCTATCACTATCTCTATCACTATCACTATGATCACTGTCGCTATCACTATCACTATCACTATGATCAGTCACTATCACTATCTCTATCACTATCACTAAGATCACTGTCACTATCACTATCTCTATCACTATCACTATGATCACTGTCACTATCACTATCACTATGATTACCATCACTATCTCTATCACTATCACTGTCACTATGACTATGATCACTGTCATTATCACTATCTCTATCATTATCACTATCGCTATCCCTATCATCACTATCACTATCTCTATCCCTATGATCACTATCACCATCTCTATCACTATCAATATCACTATGATGACTGTCACTATCACTATCACTATGATCACTATCACTATCACTATCATCACTATCACTATCTCTATCCCTATGATCACTATCACTATCTCTAAAACTACCACTATCACTATGATCACTGTCACTATCACTATCTCTATCACTATCACTATCCCTATGATCTCTATCACTATCACTATCTCTATCACTATCACTATCACTATGATCGCTATCACTATCCCTATGATGACTGTCACTATCACTATCACTATGATCACTATCACTATCTCTATCGCTATCACTATCACTATGATCACAGTTACTATCAGTATCACTATCCCTATGATCACTATCACTGTAACTATCTCTATCACTATCATTATCACAATGATCACTATCACTATCTCTATCACTATCACTATGATCTCTATCACTATCACTATTATCACTATCACCATCACTATCACTATCACTATGAATACTATCACTATCTCTATCGCTATCACTATCACTATGATCACTGTTACTATCAGTATCACTATCCCTATGATCACTATCACTATAACTATCTCTATCACTATCATTATCACTATGATCACTATCACTATCTCTATCACTATCACTATGATCACTGTCCCCATCACTATCACTGTCTCTATCTCTATCACTATCACTATGATCACTTTCACTATCACTACCACTATCTCTATCACTATCGATATCACTATCCCTATCATCACTGTCACTATCACTATGATCACTGTCACTATCACTATCCCTATGATCACTATCACTATCTCTATCACTATCACTATGATCACTGTCACTATCACTATCCCTATGATCACTATCACTATCTCTATCACTATCACTATGATCACTATCTCTATCATTATCACTATGATCACTGTCACTATCACTATCCCTATGATCACTATCACTATCTCTATCACTATCACTATGATCACTATCACTATCTCTATCACTATGATCACTATCACTATCTCTGTCATTGTCACCGTCATTATGATCAGGATCACTATCACCATCTCTATCACTATCACTATGAATATGAGCTCTATCCCTATCACTATCACTGTCTCTATCTCTATCACTCTCACTATCATTGTCACTATCTCTATCACTACCACCGTCATTATGATCACGATCACTATCACCATCTCTATCACTATCACTATCACTATGATCTCTATCTCTATCACTATCACTACCACAGTCTCTATCACTATCACTGTCTCTATCTCTATCAATATCACTATGATCACTATCACTATCTCTATCACTATCACTATGATCACTGTCACTATCACTATCTCTATAAATATCACTATCACTATGATCACTATCACTATCACTATCTCTATCACTATCACTATGATCACTGTCACTATCACTATCTCTATCACTATCACTATCACTATGATCACTATCTCTATCACTATCACTATGATCACTGTTGCTATCACTATCACTATCTCTATCACTATCACCATGATCACTGTCACTATCACTATCACTATCCCTATCCCTATGATCACTGTCACTATCACTATCTCTATTACTATCACTATCCCTATGATCACTATCACCATCTCTATCACTATCACTATGAATATGAGCTCTATCCCTATCACTATCACTATCACTGTCTCTATCTCTATCACTATCACTATCATTGTCACTATCTCTATCACTATCACCGTCATTATGATCACGATCACTATCACCATCTCTATCACTATCACTATGATCTCTATCTCTATCACTATCACTACCACAGTCTCTGTCACTATCATTGTCTCTATCTCTATCACTATGATCACTATCACTATCACTATGATCACTGTCACTATCACTATCTCTATAAATATCACTATCACTATGATCCCTATCACTATCACTATCTCTATCACTATCACTATGATCACTGTCACTATCACTATCTCTATCACTATCACTATCACTATGATCACTGTCACTATCACTATCTCTATCACTATCACTATGATCACTGTCGCTATCACTATCACTATCTCTATCACTATCACCATGATCACTGTCACTATCACTATCCCTATCCCTATGATAACTGTCACTATCACTATCTCTATTACTATCACTATCCCTATGATCACTATCTCTATCTCTATCACTATCACTATCACCATGATCACTGTCACTATCTCTATCACTATCACTATGATCACTGTCACTATCATTATCACTGTCTCTATCTGTATCACTATCACTATGATCACTATCACTATCACTATCATTATGATCACGATCACTATCACTATCTCTATCACTATCACTATCACTATGATCTCTATCACTATCACTATAATCACTATCACTATCTCTATCACTATCACTATCACTATGATCGCTATCACTATGATCACTGTCACTATCACTATCACTATGATCACTGTCACTATCACTATCTCTATCACTATGATCACTGTCACTATCACTATCTCTATCACTATCACTATGATCACTGTCGCTATCACTATCTCTATCACTATCACTATGTGCACTGTCACTATCAGTATCACTATCTCTATCACTATCACCATGATCACTGTCACTATCACTATCACTATCTCTATCACTATCACTATCACTATGATCACTATCACTATCACTATCTCTATCACTATCACTATGACCACTGTCACTATCACTATTTCTATCACTATCACTATGATCACTGTCACTATCACTATCTCTATCACTATCACTATGACCACTGTCACTATCACTATTTCTATCACTATCACTATGATCACTGTCACTATCACTATCTCTATCACTATCACTATCACTATGATCACAGTCACTATAACTATCACTATGATCACTATCACTATCTCTATCACTATGACTATCACTATGATCACTGTCACTATCACTATCTCTATCATTATCACTATCACCATCCCTATTATCACTATCACTATCTCTATCCCTAAGATCACGATCACTATCTCTATCACTATCAATATCACTATGATCACTGTCACTATCACTATCACTATGATCACTGTCACTATCACTATCTCTATCACCATCACTATCACTATGATCACTGTCACTATCACTATGATCACTGTCACTATCTCTATCACTATCACTATGATCGCTGTCACTATCACTATTACTATCTCTATCACTATCACTATCACTATGATCACTGTCACTATCACTATGATCACTGTCACTATCACTATCTCTATCACTATCACTATGATCACTATCACTATCTCTATCACTATCACTATCACTATGATCGCTATCACTATCCCTATGATGACTGTCACTATCACTATCACTATGATCACTATCACTATCTCTATCGCTATCACTATCACTATGATCACAGTTACTATCAGTATCACTATCCCTATGATCACTATCACTGTAACTATCTCTATCACTATCATTATCACTATGATCACTATCACTATCTCTATCACTATCACTATGATCTCTATCACTATCACTATTATCACTATCACCATCACTATCACTATCACTATGAATACTATCACTATCTCTATCGCTATCACTATCACTATGATCACTGTTACTATCAGTATCACTATCCCTATGATCACTATCACTATAACTATCTCTATCACTATCATTATCACTATGATCACTATCACTATCTCTATCACTATCACTATGATCACTGTCACCATCACTATCACTGTCTCTATCTCTATCACTATCACTATGATCACTTTCACTATCACTACCACTATCTCTATCACTATCGATATCACTATCCCTATCATCACTGTCACTATCACTATGATCACTGTCACTATCACTATCCCTATGATCACTATCACTATCTCTATCACTATCACTATGATCACTGTCACTATCACTATCCCTATGATCACTATCACTATCTCTATCACTATCACTATGATCACTATCTCTATCATTATCACTATGATCACTGTCACTATCACTATCCCTATGATCACTATCACTATCTCTATCACTATCACTATGATCACTATCACTATCTCTATCACTATGATCACTATCACTATCTCTGTCATTGTCACCGTCATTATGATCAGGATCACTATCACCATCTCTATCACTATCACTATGAATATGAGCTCTATCCCTATCACTATCACTATCACTGTCTCTATCTCTATCACTCTCACTATCATTGTCACTATCTCTATCACTATCACCGTCATTATGATCACGATCACTATCACCATCTCTATCACTATCACTATCACTATGATCTCTATCTCTATCACTATCACTACCACAGTCTCTATCACTATCACTGTCTCTATCTCTATCAATATCACTATGATCACTATCACTATCTCTATCACTATCACTATGATCACTGTCACTATCACTATCTCTATCACTATCACTATGATCATGTCACTATCATTATCTCTATAAATATCACTATCACTATGATCACTGTCACTACATCTATCACTATCACTATCGCTATGATTACTGTCACCATCACTATCACTATCTCTTACACTATCACTATGATCACTGTCACTATCACTAATTCTATAAATATCACTATCACTATGATCACTGTCACTATCACTATCTCTATCACTATCACTATGATCACTGTCGCTATCACTATCAATATCTCTATCACTATCACTATCACCATGATCACTGTCACTATCTCTATCACTATCACTATGATCACTATCACTATCACTATGATCACTATCACTATCACTATCATCACTATCACTATCTCTATCCCTATGATCACTATCACTATCTCTAACACTACCACTATCACTATGATCACTGTCACTATCACTATCTCTATCACTATCACTATCCCTATGATCTCTATCAGTATCACTATCTCTATCACTATCACTATGATCACTGTCACTATCCCTATGATCACTGTCACTATCACTATCACTATCCCTATGATCACTATCACTATCCCTATGATCACTATCACTATCACTGTCTCTATCACTATCACTATGATCACTATCACTATCTCTATCACTATCACTATCACTATGATCTCTATCACTATCACTATGATCACTATCACCATCACTATCACTATCTCTATCACTATCACTATGATCACTATCACTATCTCTATCGCTATCACTATCACTATGATCACTGTTACTATCAGTATCACTATCCCTATGATCACTATCACTATAACTATCTCTATCACTATCATTATCACTATGATCACTATCACTATCTCTATCACTATCACTATGATCAGTGTCACCATCACTATCACTGTCTCTATCTCTATCACTATCACTATGATCACTGTCACTATCACTACCACTATGTCTATCACTATCGATATCACTATCCCTATCATCACTGTCACTATCACTATGATCACTGTCACTATCACTATCCCTATGATCACTATCACTATCTCTATCACTATCACTATGATCACTGTCACTATCACTATCCCTATGATCATTATCACCATCTCTATCACTATCACTATGATCTCTATCACTATCTCTATCACTATCACTATGATCACTGTCACTATCACTATCCCTATGATCACTATCACTATCTCTATCACTATGATCACTATCACTATCTCTGTCACTGTCACGGTCATTATGATCACGATCACTATCACCATCTCTATCACTATCACTATAAATATGAGCTCTCTCCCTATCACTATCACTATCACTGTGTCTATCTCAATCACTATCACTGTCATTGTCACTATCTCTATCACTATCACCGTCATTATGATCACGATCACTATCACCATCTCTATCACTATCACTATCACTATGATCTCTATCTCTATCACTTTCACTATCACAGTCTCTATCACTATCACTGTCTCTATCTCTGTCACTATCACTATGATCACTATCACTATCTCTATCTCTATCACTATCACTATGATCACTGTCACTATCACTATCTCTATAAGTATCACTATCACTATGATCACTATCACTATCACTATCTCTATCACTATCACTATGATCACTGTCACTATCACTATCTCTATCACTATCACTATGATCACTGTCGCTATCACTATCACTATCTCTATCCCTATCACCATGATCACTGTCACAATCACTATCACTATCCCTATCCCTATGATCACTGTCACTATCACTATCTCTATTACTATCACTATCCCTATGATCACTATCACTATCTCTATCACTATCACTATCACCATGATCACTGTCACTATCTCTATCACTATCACTATGATCACTGTCACTATCATTATCACTGTCTCTATCTGTATCACTATCACTATGATCACTATCACTATCACTATGATCTCTATCACTATCACTATGATCACTATCACTATCTCTATCACTATCACTATCACTATGATCACTATCGCTATCACTATGATCACTGTCACTATCACTATCACTATGATCACTGTCACTATCACTATCTCTATCACTATCACTATGATCACTGTCACTAACACTATCTCTATCACTATCACTATGATCACTGTCGCTATCACTATCTCTATCACTATCACTATGTGCACTGTCACTATCACTATCACTATCTCTATCACTATCACCATCATCACTGTCACTATCACTATCACTATCTCTATCACTATCACTATCACTATGATCACTGTCACTATCACTATCTCTATCACTATCACTATCACTATGATCACTGTCACTATCACTATTTCTATCACTATCACTATGATCACTGTCACTATCACTATCTCTATCACTATCACTATCATTACGATCACTGTCACTATCACTATCTCTATCACTAACACTATGATCACTGTCACTATCACTATTTCTATCACTATCACAATCACTATGATCACAGTCACTATCACTATGATCACTATCACTATCTCTATCACTATGACTATCACTATGATCACTGTCACTATCACTATCTCTATCATTATCCCTATCACCATCCCTATCATCACTATCACTATCTCTATCCCTAAGATCACTATTACTATCTCTATCACTATCAATATCACTATGATCACTGTCACTATCACTATCACTATGATCACTGTCACTATCACTATCTCTATCACTATCACTATGATCACTGTCACTATCACTATCTCTATAAATATCACTATCACTATGATCACTGTCACTATCTCTATCACTATCACTATTACTATGATCACTGGCACTATCACTATCTCTATCACTATCACTATGATCACTGTCACTATCACTATCTCTGTCACTATCACTATGATCACTGTCGCTATCACTATCACTATCTCTAGCACTATCACCATGATCACTGTCACTATGACTATGACTATCCCAATCCCTATGATCACTGTCACTATCACTATCTCTATCACCATCACTATCCCTATGATCACTACCACTATCTCTATCACTATCACTATCACCATGATCCCTGTCACTATCTCTATCACTATAACTATGATCACTATCACTATCACTATGATTACTATCACTATCACTATGATCACTATGACTATCACAATCATCACTATCACTATCATCACTATCACTATCACTATCTGTATCCCTATGATCAATATCACTATCTCTAACACTACCACTTCACTATCATCACTGTCACTATCACAATCTCTATCACTATCACTATCCTTATGATCTCTATCACTATCACTATCTCTATCACTACGATCACTGTCACTATCCCTATGATCAATGTCACTATCACTATCCCTATGATCACTATCACTGTCTCTATCACTATCACTATGATCACTATCACTATCTCTATCTCTATCACTATGATCTCCATCACTATCACTGTCTCTATCTCTATCACTATCACAATGATCACTATCACTATCACTATCTCTATCACTATCACTATGATCACTATCACTATCTCTATCGCTATCACTATCACTATGATCACTGTCACTATCACTATCACTATCCCTATGATCACTATCACTATCACTACCTATCACTAATACTATCACTATGATCACTATCACTATCTCTATCTCTATCACTATGATCACTGTCACCATCACTATCACTGTCTCTATCTCTATCACTATCACAATGATCACTATCACTATCACTATCTCTATCACTAACACTATGATCACTAACACTATGATCACTGTCACTATCACTATCACTATCTCTATTACTATCACTATCCCTATCATCACTAACACTATCACTATGATCACTGTCACTATCACTATCCATATGATCACTATCACTATCTCTATCACTATCACCATGATCACTATCACTATCTCTATCACTACGATCACTGTCACTATCACTATCCCTATGATCACTATCACTATCTCTATCACTATCACTATCACTATGATCACTATCACTATCTCTATCACTATCACTATGACCACTATCACTGTCTCTATCTCTATCACTATCACTATCTATCACTGTCTCTATCTCTATCACTATCACTATGATCACTATCACTATCTCTATCACTATGATCACTATCGCTATCTCTGTCACTATCACCGTCATTATTTTCACGATCACTATCACCATCTCTATCAGTATCACTATCAATATGATCTCTATCACTATCACTATCACTGTCTCTATCTCTATCACTATCACTGTCACTATCTCTATCACTATCACTATCACTATGATCACTGTCACTATTTCTATCACTATCACTATGATCACTGTCACTATCACTATCTCTATCACTATCACTATCACTATGATCACTGTCAGTATCACTATCTCTATCACTATCACTATCACTATGATCACTGTCACTATCACTATCTCTATCACTATCACTATCACTATCACTATCACTATGATCACAGTCACTATCACTATCACTATGATCACTATCACTATCTCTATCACTATGACTATCACTATGATCACTGTCACTATCACTATCTCAATCATTATCACTATCACCATCCCTATCATCACTATCACTATCTCTATCCCTAAGATCACTATCACTATCTCTATCACTATCAATATCACTATGGTCACTGTCACTATCACTATCACTATGATCACTGTCACTATCACTATCTCTATCACTATCACTATGATCACTGTCACTATCACTATCTCTATCACTATCACTTCCACTATGATCACTGTCACTATCACTATGATCACTGTCACTATCTCTATCACTATCACTATCACTATGATCACTGTCACTATCACTGTCTCTATCACTATCACTATCATTATGATCACTGTCACTATCATTATCACTATCTCTATCACTATCACCATGATCACTGTCACTATCACTATCCCTATTCCTATGATCACTGTCATTATCACTATCACTATCTCTATGATCACAATCACTATCACTATCTCTATCACTATCACTATCACCATGATCACTGTCACTATCTCTATCACTACCACTATGATCACTATCACTATCCCTATGATCACTATCACTATCTCTATCTCTATCACTATGATCACTGTCACTATCACTATGATCACTGTCACTATCATTATCCCTATGATCACTATCACTATCTCTATCACTATCACTATGATCAGCATCACTATCACTATCACTGTCTCTATCTCTATCACTATCACTATCACTATCATTATGATCACGATCACTATCACTATCTCTATCACTATCACTATGATCTCTATCACTATCACTATCACTATGATCACTGTCACTGTCACTATCACTATCTCTATCACTATCACTATCATTATCTCTATCACTATCACTATGATCACTGTCACTATCTCTATCACTAGCACTATGATCACTGTCACTATCACTATCTCTATCACTATCACTGTGATCACTAGCACTATCACTATCTCTAGCGCTATCACTATGATAACTATCACTATCTCTATCACTATCACTATGATCACTATCACTATGATCACTGTCACTATCACTATTACTTTGTCTATCTCTATCACTATCACTATAATCACTATCACTATCTCTATCACTATCATTATGATCACGATCACTATCACTATCTCTATTACTATCACTATCACTATGATCACTATCAGTATCACTATGATCACTATCTCTATCACTATGATCAGTATCACTATCTCTATCTCTATCACTATCTCTATCACTTACACTATGATCACTGTCGCTATCACTATCTCTATCACTATCACTATGATCAGTCACTATCACTATCTCTATCACTATCACTAACATCGCTGTCACTATCACTATCTCTATCACTGTCACTATTACTATCACTATGATCACCATCACTATCTCTAATACTATCACTATCACTATGACTATGATCACTGTCATTATCACTATATCTATCATTATCACTATCGCTATCCCAATCATCACTATCACTATCTCTATCCCTATGATCACTATCACCATCTCTATCACTATCAATATCACTATGATGACTGTCACTATCACTATCACTATGATCACTGTCACTATCACTATCTCTATCACTATCACTATGATCATGTCACTATCACTATGACTATGATCACCATCACTATCTCTATCACTATCACTATCACTATGACTATGATCACTGTCATTATCACTATCTCTATCATTATCACTATCGCTATCCCTATCATCACTATCACTATCTCTATCCCTATGATCACTATCACCATCTCTATCACTATCAATATCACTATGATGACTGTCACTATATCTATCACTATGATCACTGTCACTATCACTATCTCTATCACTATCACTATGATCATGTCACTCTCATTATCTCTATAAATATCACTATCACTATGATCACTGTCACTATCTCTATCACTATCACTATCGCTATGATTACTGTCACTATCACTATCACTATCTCTATCACTATCACTATGATCACTGTCACTATCACTATCTCTATAAATATCACTATCACTATGATCACTGTCACTATCACTATCTCTATCACTATCACTATGATCACTGTCGCTATCACTATCACTATCTCTATCACTATCACCATGATCACTGTCACTATCACTATCACTATCCCTATCCCTATGATCACTGTCACTATCACTATCTCTAGCACTATCACTATCCCCATGATCACTATCACTATCACTATCACCATGCTCACTGTCACTATCTCTATCACTATCACTATGATCACTATCACTATCACTATGATCACTATCACTATCATCACTATCACTATCTCTATCCCTATGATCACTATCACTATCTCTAACACTACCACTATCACTATGATCACTGTCACTATCACTATCTCTATCACTATCACTATCCCTATGATCTCTATCACTATCACTATCTCTATCACTATCACTATCAGTATGATCACTGTCACTATCCCTCAGATCACTGTCACTATCACTATCACTATCCCTATGTTCACTATCACTATCACTGTCTCCATCACTATCACTATGATCACTATCACTATCTCTATCACTATCACTATTACTATGATCTCTATCACTATCACTATTATCACTATCACCATCACTATATCTATCTCTATCACTATCACTATGATCACTATCACCTTCTCTATCGCTATCACTATAACTATGATCACTGTCACTATCACTATCACTATGATCACTGTCACTATCACTGTCTCTATCACTATCACTATCACTATGATCACTATCACTATCACTATCACTATGATCACTATCACTATCTCTATCACTATCACTATGACTATGACCACTGTCACTATCACTATCTCTATCATTATCACTATCGCTATCCCTAACATCACTATCACTATCTCTATCCCTATCAACACTATCACCATCTCTATCACTATCAATATCACTATGATCACTGTCACTATCACTACCACTATGATCACTGTCACTATCAATATCTCTATCACTATCACTATGATCACTGTCACTATCACTATCTCTATAAATATCACTATCACTATGATCACTGTCACTATCTCTATCACTATCACTATTACTATGATCACTGGCACTATCACTATCTCTATCACTGTAACTATGATCACTGTCACTATCACTATCACTATCTCTGTCACTATCACTATGATCACTGTCGCTATCACTATCACTATCTCTAGCACTATCACCATGATCACTGTCACTATGACTATGACTATCCCAATCCCTATGATCACTGTCACTATCACTATCTCTATCACCATCACTAACCCTATGATCACTATCACTATCTCTATCACTATCACTATCACCATGATCCCTGTCACTATCTCTATCACTATAACTATGATCACTATCACTATCACTATGGATACTATCACTATCACTATGATCACTATCACTATCACAATCATCACTATCACTATCATCACTATCACTATCACTATCTGTATCCCTATGATCAATATCACTATCTCTAACACTACCACTATCACTATCATCACTGTCACTATCACTATCTCTATCACTATCACTATCCTTATGATCTCTATCACTATCACTATCTCTATCACTACGATCACTGTCACTATCCCTATGATCAATGTCACTATCACTATCCCTATGATCACTATCACTATCACTGTCTCTATCACTATCACTATGATCACTATCACTATCTCTATCTCTATCACTATGATCTCCATCACTATCACTGTCTCTATCTCTATCACTATCACAATGATCACTATCACTATCTCTATCACTATCACTATCTCTATCGCTATCACTATCACTATGATCACTGTCACTATCACTATCACTATCCCTATGATCACTATCACTATCACTACCTATCACTAATACTATCACTATGATCACTATCACTATCTCTATCACTATCACTATGATCACTGTCACCATCACTATCACTGTCTCTATCTCTATCACTATCACAATGATCACTATCACTATCACTATCACTATCTCTATCACTATCACTATGATCACTATCACTATCACTATGATCACTGTCACTATCACTATCACTATCTCTATCACTATCTCTATCACTATCACTATCCCTATGATCACTAACACTATCACTATGATCACTGTCACTATCACTATCCCTATGATCACTATCACTATCTCTATCACTATCACCATGATCACTATCACTATCTCTATTACTACGATCACTGTCACTATCACTATCCCTATGATCTCTATCACTATCACTATCACTATGATCACTATCACTATCTCTATCACTATCACTATGACCACTATCACTGTCTCTGTCTCTATCACTATCACTATCTATCACTGTCTCTATCTCTATCACTATCACTATGATCACTATCACTATCTCTATCACTATGATCACTATCGCTATCTCTGTCACTATCACCGTCATTATTTTCACGATCACTATCACCATCTCTATCAGTATCACTATCAATATGATCTCTATCACAATCACTATCACTGTATCTCTATCACTATCACTGTCACTATCTCTATCACTATCACTATGACCACTATCACTGTCTCTATCTCTATCACTATCACTATCTATCACTGTCTCTATCTCTATCACTATCACTATGATCACTATCACTATCTCTATCACTATGATCACTATCGCTATCTCTGTCACTATCACAGTCATTATGATCACGAACACTATCACCGTCTCTATCACTATCACTATCACTATGATCGATATCTCTATCAGTATCACTATCATTATCACTGTCTCTATCTCGATCACTATCACTGTCTCTATCACTATCACTATGATCACTATCACTATCACTATCTCTATCACTATCACTATCATTTGATCACGATCACTATCTCTATCACTATCACTATGACCACTGTCAATATCACTATCCCTATGATCACTATCACTATGACTATCTCTATCACTATCACCATCATTATGATCACGATCACTATCACTATCTCTATCACTATCACTATGATCACTGTCACTATCACTATCCCTATCACTATCACTATCACTATGACCACTATCACTATCACTATCTCTATCACTATCACTATCCCTGTGATCTCTATCACTATCTGTATCACTATGATCACTATCACTATCTCTATAACTATCACTATCATCACTATCACTATCTCTATCACTATCACTATGATCACTGTCACTATCACTATCCCGTTAGTCCGATGACACAATGTTGGAGGACGTAAATTAAAAAAAAAATCACTATCCCTATGATCACTATCACTATCTCTATCACTATGATCACTATCACTATCTCTATCACTATCACTATGATCACTGTCACCATCACTATGACTGTCTCTATCTCTATCACTATCACAATGATCACTATCACTATCACTATCTCTATCACTATCACTATGATCACTATCACTATCACTATGATCACTGTCACTATCTCTATCACTATCTCTATCACTATCACTATCACTATCCCTATCATCACTATCACTATCTCTGTCACTATCACTATCCCTATGATCACTATCACTGTCTATCACTATCACTATGATCACTATCACTATCTCTATCGCTATCACTATCACTATGATCACTGTCACTATCACTATCCCTATGATCATTATCACTATCTCTATCACTATCACTATGATCACTATCTCTATCACTATCACTATGATCACTATCACTGTCTCTATCACTATCACTATCTATGACTGTCTCTATCTCTATCACCATCACTATGATCACTATCACTATCTCTATCACTATGATCACTATCTCTGTCACTATCACCGTCATTATGATCACGATCACTATCACCATCTCTATCACTATCACTATCAATATGATCTCTATCACTATCACTGTCTCTATCTCTTTCACTATCACTGTCACTATCTCTATCACTATCACCGTCATTATGATCACGATCACTATCACCATCTCTATCACTATCACTATGATCTCTATCACTATCATTGTCTCTATCTCTATCACTATCACTGTCTTTATCTCTATCACTATCACTATGATCACTATCACTATCATTATCTCTATCTCTATCACTATCATTGTGATGACGATCACTATCACTATCTCTATCACTATCACTATGATCACTGTCACTATCACTATCCCTATGATCACTATCACTATCTCTATCACTATCACTATCATTATGATCACGATCACTATCACTATCTCTATCACTATCACTATGATCACTGTCACTATCACTATCTCTATCACTATCACTGTCACTATGATCACTATCACTATCTCTATCACTATCACTATCTCTATCACTATCACTATCCCTGTGATCACTATCACTATCTGTATCACTATGATCACTATCACTATCTCTATCACTATCACTATCATCACTATCACTATCTCTATCTCTAGCACTATGATCACTGTCACTATCACTATGATCACTGTCACTATCACTATCCCTATGATCACTATCACTATCTCTATCACTATCACTATGATCACTATCACTATCACTGTCTCCATCTCTATCACTATCACTATGATCACGATCACTATCACTATCTCTATCACTATCACTATGATCACTGTCACTATCACTATCTCTATCACTAATACTATCATTATCTCTAGCACTATCACTATGATCACTATCACTATCTCTATCACTATCACTATGATCACTGTCACTATCACTATCTCTATCACTATCACTATGATCACTAGCACTATCACTATCTCTAGCACTATCACTATGATCACTATCTCTATCACTATCACTATGATCACTATCACTATGATCACTGTCACTATCACTATCACTGTCTCTATCTCTATCACTATCACTATAATCACTATCACTATCTCTATCACTATCATTATGATCACTATCACTATCTCTATTACTATCACTATGATCACTATCTCTATCACTATGATAAGTATCACTATCTCTATCTCTATCACTATCTCTATCACTATCACTATGATCACTGTCGCTATCACTATCACTATCACTATGATCAGTCACTATCACTATCTCTATCACTATCACTAAGATCACTGTCACTATCACTATCTCTATCACTATCACTATGATCACTGTCACTATCACTATCACTATGATCACCATCACTATCTCTATCACTATCACTGTCACTATGACTATGATCACTGTCATTATCACTATCTCTATCATTATCACTATCGCTATCCCTATCATCACTATCACTATCTCTATCCCTATGATCACTATCACCATCTCTACCACTATCAATATCACTATGATGACTGTCACTATCACTATCACTATGATCACTATCACTATCACTATCATCACTATCACTATCTCTATCCCTATGATCACTATCACTATCTCTAAAACTACCACTATCACTATGATCACTGTCACTATCACTATCTCTATCACTATCACTATCCCTATGATCTCTATCACTATCACTATCTCTATCACTATCACTATCACTATGATCGCTATCACTATCCCTATGATGACTGTCACTATCACTATCACTATGATCACTATCACTATCTCTATCGCTATCACTATCACTATGATCACAGTTACTATCAGTATCACTATCCCTATGATCACTATCACTGTAACTATCTCTATCACTATCATTATCACAATGATCACTATCACTATCTCTATCACTATCACTATGATCTCTATCACTATCACTATTATCACTATCACCATCACTATCACTATCACTATGAATACTATCACTATCTCTATCGCTATCACTATCACTATGATCACTGTTACTATCAGTATCACTATCCCTATGATCACTATCACTATAACTATCTCTATCACTATCATTATCACTATGATCACTATCACTATCTCTATCACTATCACTATGATCACTGTCCCCATCACTATCACTGTCTCTATCTCTATCACTATCACTATGATCACTTTCACTATCACTACCACTATCTCTATCACTATCGATATCACTATCCCTATCATCACTGTCACTATCACTATGATCACTGTCACTATCACTATCCCTATGATCACTATCACTATCTCTATCACTATCACTATGATCACTGTCACTATCACTATCCCTATGATCACTATCACTATCTCTATCACTATCACTATGATCACTATCTCTATCATTATCACTATGATCACTGTCACTATCACTATCCCTATGATCACTATCACTATCTCTATCACTATCACTATGATCACTATCACTATCTCTATCACTATGATCACTATCACTATCTCTGTCATTGTCACCGTCATTATGATCAGGATCACTATCACCATCTCTATCACTATCACTATGAATATGAGCTCTATCCCTATCACTATCACTATCACTGTCTCTATCTCTATCACTCTCACTATCATTGTCACTATCTCTATCACTATCACCGTCATTATGATCACGATCACTATCACCATCTCTATCACTATCACTATCACTATGATCTCTATCTCTATCACTATCACTACCACAGTCTCTATCACTATCACTGTCTCTATCTCTATCAATATCACTATGATCACTATCACTATCTCTATCACTATCACTATGATCACTGTCACTATCACTATCTCTATAAATATCACTATCACTATGATCACTATCACTATCACTATCTCTATCACTATCACTATGATCACTGTCACTATCACTATCTCTATCACTATCACTATCACTATGATCACTATCTCTATCACTATCACTATGATCACTGTTGCTATCACTATCACTATCTCTATCACTATCACCATGATCACTGTCACTATCACTATCACTATCCCTATCCCTATGATCACTGTCACTATCACTATCTCTATTACTATCACTATCCCTATGATCACTATCACCATCTCTATCACTATCACTATGAATATGAGCTCTATCCCTATCACTATCACTATCACTGTCTCTATCTCTATCACTATCACTATCATTGTCACTATCTCTATCACTATCACCGTCATTATGATCACGATCACTATCACCATCTCTATCACTATCACTATGATCTCTATCTCTATCACTATCACTACCACAGTCTCTGTCACTATCATTGTCTCTATCTCTATCACTATGATCACTATCACTATCACTATGATCACTGTCACTATCACTATCTCTATAAATATCACTATCACTATGATCCCTATCACTATCACTATCTCTATCACTATCACTATGATCACTGTCACTATCACTATCTCTATCACTATCACTATCACTATGATCACTGTCACTATCACTATCTCTATCACTATCACTATGATCACTGTCACTATCACTATCCCTATCCCTATGATAACTGTCACTATCACTATCTCTATTACTATCACTATCCCTATGATCACTATCTCTATCTCTATCACTATCACTATCACCATGATCACTGTCACTATCTCTATCACTATCACTATGATCACTGTCACTAACATTATCACTGTCTCTATCTGTATCACTATCACTATGATCACTATCACTATCACTATCATTATGATCACGATCACTATCACTATCTCTATCACTATCACTATCACTATGATCTCTATCACTATCACTATAATCACTATCACTATCTCTATCACTATCACTATCACTATGATCGCTATCACTATGATCACTGTCACTATCACTATCACTATGATCACTGTCACTATCACTATCTCTATCACTATGATCACTGTCACTATCACTATCTCTATCACTATCACTATGATCACTGTCGCTATCACTATCTCTATCACTATCACTATGTGCACTGTCACTATCAGTATCACTATCTCTATCACTATCACCATGATCACTGTCACTATCACTATCACTATCTCTATCACTATCACTATCACTATGATCACTATCACTATCACTATCTCTATCACTATCACTATGACCACTGTCACTATCACTATTTCTATCACTATCACTATGATCACTGTCACTATCACTATCTCTATCACTATCACTATGACCACTGTCACTATCACTATTTCTATCACTATCACTATGATCACTGTCACTATCACTATCTCTATCACTATCACTATCACTATGATCACAGTCACTATAACTATCACTATGATCACTATCACTATCTCTATCACTATGACTATCACTATGATCACTGTCACTATCTATATCTCTATCATTATCACTATCACCATCCCTATTATCACTATCACTATCTCTATCCCTAAGATCACGATCACTATCTCTATCACTATCAATATCACTATGATCACTGTCACTATCACTATCACTATGATCACTGTCACTATCACTATCTCTATCACCATCACTATCACTATGATCACTGTCACTATCACTATGATCACTGTCACTATCTCTATCACTATCACTATGATCGCTGTCACTATCACTATTACTATCTCTATCACTATCACTATCACTATGATCACTGTCACTATCACTATGATCACTGTCACTATCACTATCTCTATCACTATCACTATGATCACTATCACTATCTCTATCACTATCACTATCACTATGATCGCTATCACTATCCCTATGATGACTGTCACTATCACTATCACTATGATCACTATCACTATCTCTATCGCTATCACTATCACTATGATCACAGTTACTATCAGTATCACTATCCCTATGATCACTATCACTGTAACTATCTCTATCACTATCATTATCACTATGATCACTATCACTATCTCTATCACTATCACTATGATCTCTATCACTATCACTATTATCACTATCACCATCACTATCACTATCACTATGAATACTATCACTATCTCTATCGCTATCACTATCACTATGATCACTGTTACTATCAGTATCACTATCCCTATGATCACTATCACTATAACTATCTCTATCACTATCATTATCACTATGATCACTATCACTATCTCTATCACTATCACTATGATCACTGTCACCATCACTATCACTGTCTCTATCTCTATCACTATCACTATGATCACTTTCACTATCACTACCACTATCTCTATCACTATCGATATCACTATCCCTATCATCACTGTCACTATCACTATGATCACTGTCACTATCACTATCCCTATGATCACTATCACTATCTCTATCACTATCACTATGATCACTGTCACTATCACTATCCCTATGATCACTATCACTATCTCTATCACTATCACTATGATCACTATCTCTATCATTATCACTATGATCACTGTCACTATCACTATCCCTATGATCACTATCACTATCTCTATCACTATCACTATGATCACTATCACTATCTCTATCACTATGATCACTATCACTATCTCTGTCATTGTCACCGTCATTATGATCAGGATCACTATCACCATCTCTATCACTATCACTATGAATATGAGCTCTATCCCTATCACTATCACTATCACTGTCTCTATCTCTATCACTCTCACTATCATTGTCACTATCTCTATCACTATCACCGTCATTATGATCACGATCACTATCACCATCTCTATCACTATCACTATCACTATGATCTCTATCTCTATCACTATCACTACCACAGTCTCTATCACTATCACTGTCTCTATCTCTATCAATATCACTATGATCACTATCACTATCTCTATCACTATCACTATGATCACTGTCACTATCACTATCTCTATCACTATCACTATGATCATGTCACTATCATTATCTCTATAAATATCACTATCACTATGATCACTGTCACTACATCTATCACTATCACTATCGCTATGATTACTGTCACCATCACTATCACTATCTCTTACACTATCACTATGATCACTGTCACTATCACTAATTCTATAAATATCACTATCACTATGATCACTGTCACTATCACTATCTCTATCACTATCACTATGATCACTGTCGCTATCACTATCAATATCTCTATCACTATCACTATCACCATGATCACTGTCACTATCTCTATCACTATCACTATGATCACTATCACTATCACTATGATCACTATCACTATCACTATCATCACTATCACTATCTCTATCCCTATGATCACTATCACTATCTCTAACACTACCACTATCACTATGATCACTGTCACTATCACTATCTCTATCACTATCACTATCCCTATGATCTCTATCAGTATCACTATCTCTATCACTATCACTATGATCACTGTCACTATCCCTATGATCACTGTCACTATCACTATCACTATCCCTATGATCACTATCACTATCCCTATGATCACTATCACTATCACTGTCTCTATCACTATCACTATGATCACTATCACTATCTCTATCACTATCACTATCACTATGATCTCTATCACTATCACTATGATCACTATCACCATCACTATCACTATCTCTATCACTATCACTATGATCACTATCACTATCTCTATCGCTATCACTATCACTATGATCACTGTTACTATCAGTATCACTATCCCTATGATCACTATCACTATAACTATCTCTATCACTATCATTATCACTATGATCACTATCACTATCTCTATCACTATCACTATGATCAGTGTCACCATCACTATCACTGTCTCTATCTCTATCACTATCACTATGATCACTGTCACTATCACTACCACTATGTCTATCACTATCGATATCACTATCCCTATCATCACTGTCACTATCACTATGATCACTGTCACTATCACTATCCCTATGATCACTATCACTATCTCTATCACTATCACTATGATCACTGTCACTATCACTATCCCTATGATCATTATCACCATCTCTATCACTATCACTATGATCTCTATCACTATCTCTATCACTATCACTATGATCACTGTCACTATCACTATCCCTATGATCACTATCACTATCTCTATCACTATGATCACTATCACTATCTCTGTCACTGTCACGGTCATTATGATCACGATCACTATCACCATCTCTATCACTATCACTATAAATATGAGCTCTCTCCCTATCACTATCACTATCACTGTGTCTATCTCAATCACTATCACTGTCATTGTCACTATCTCTATCACTATCACCGTCATTATGATCACGATCACTATCACCATCTCTATCACTATCACTATCACTATGATCTCTATCTCTATCACTTTCACTATCACAGTCTCTATCACTATCACTGTCTCTATCTCTGTCACTATCACTATGATCACTATCACTATCTCTATCTCTATCACTATCACTATGATCACTGTCACTATCACTATCTCTATAAGTATCACTATCACTATGATCACTATCACTATCACTATCTCTATCACTATCACTATGATCACTGTCACTATCACTATCTCTATCACTATCACTATGATCACTGTCGCTATCACTATCACTATCTCTATCCCTATCACCATGATCACTGTCACAATCACTATCACTATCCCTATCCCTATGATCACTGTCACTATCACTATCTCTATTACTATCACTATCCCTATGATCACTATCACTATCTCTATCACTATCACTATCACCATGATCACTGTCACTATCTCTATCACTATCACTATGATCACTGTCACTATCATTATCACTGTCTCTATCTGTATCACTATCACTATGATCACTATCACTATCACTATGATCTCTATCACTATCACTATGATCACTATCACTATCTCTATCACTATCACTATCACTATGATCACTATCGCTATCACTATGATCACTGTCACTATCACTATCACTATGATCACTGTCACTATCACTATCTCTATCACTATCACTATGATCACTGTCACTAACACTATCTCTATCACTATCACTATGATCACTGTCGCTATCACTATCTCTATCACTATCACTATGTGCACTGTCACTATCACTATCACTATCTCTATCACTATCACCATCATCACTGTCACTATCACTATCACTATCTCTATCACTATCACTATCACTATGATCACTGTCACTATCACTATCTCTATCACTATCACTATCACTATGATCACTGTCACTATCACTATTTCTATCACTATCACTATGATCACTGTCACTATCACTATCTCTATCACTATCACTATCATTACGATCACTGTCACTATCACTATCTCTATCACTAACACTATGATCACTGTCACTATCACTATTTCTATCACTATCACAATCACTATGATCACAGTCACTATCACTATGATCACTATCACTATCTCTATCACTATGACTATCACTATGATCACTGTCACTATCACTATCTCTATCATTATCCCTATCACCATCCCTATCATCACTATCACTATCTCTATCCCTAAGATCACTATTACTATCTCTATCACTATCAATATCACTATGATCACTGTCACTATCACTATCACTATGATCACTGTCACTATCACTATCTCTATCACTATCACTATGATCACTGTCACTATCACTATCACTATCACTATGATCACTGTCACTATCTCTATCACTATCACTATGATCGCTGTCACTATCACTATTACTATCTCTATCACTATCACTATCACTATGATCACTGTCACTATCACTATCCCTATCACTATCACTATGATCACTGTCACTATCACTATCTCTATCACTATCACTATCATTATGATCACTGTCACTATCATTATCACTATCTCTATCACTATCACCATGATCACTGTCACTATCACTATCCCTATCCCTATGATCACTGTCACTATCACTATCACTATCCCTATGATCACAATCACTATCACTATCTCTATCACTATCACTATCACCATGATCACTGTCACTATCTCTATCACTATCACTATGATCACTATCACTATCACTATGATCACTATCCCTATCTCTATCTCTATCACTATGATCACTGTCACTATCACTATGATCACTGTCACTATCACTATCCCTATGATCACTATCACTATCTCTATCACTATGATCACTATCACTATCACTGTCTCTATCTCTATCACTGTGATCACTATCACTATCACTATCATTATGATCACGATCACTATCACTATCTCTATCACTATCACTATGATCTCTATCACTATGATCACTGTCACTGTCACTATCACTATCTCTATCACTATCACTATCATTATCTCTATCACTATCACTATGATCACTATCACTATCTCTATCTCTATGATCACTGTCACTATCACTATCTCTATCACTATCACTATGATCACTATCACTATCTCTATCACTATCACTATAGCTGTCTCCATTACTATCACTATGATCACGATCACTATCACTATCTCTATCACTATCACTATGATCTCTATCACTTTCACTATCACTATGATCACTGTCACTATCACTATCTCTATCACTATCACTATCATTATCTCTATCACTATCACTATGATCACTATCACTATGATCACTGTCACTATCACTATCTCTATCACTATCACTGTGATCACTATCACTATCTCTAGCACTATCACTATAATCACTATCACTATCTCTATCACTATCACTATGATCACTATCACTATGATCACTGTCACTATCACTATCACTGTCTCTATCTCTATCACTATCACTATAATCACTATCACTATCTCTATCACTATCATTATGATCACGATCACTATCACTATCTCTATTACTATCACTATCACTATGATCACTATCAGTATCACTATGATCACTATCTCTATCACTATGATCAGTATCACTATCTCTATCTCTATCACTATCTCTATCACTTACACTATGATCACTGTCGCTATCACTATCTCTATCACTATCACTATGATCAGTCGCTATCACTGTCTCAATCACTATCGCTAAGATCACTGTCACTATCACTATCTCTATCACTATCACTATCACTATGACCACTGTCACTATCACTATCACTATGATCACCATCACTATCTCTATCACTATCACTATGACTATGATCACTGTCATTATCACTATCTCTATCATTATCACTATCGCTATCCCTATCATCATTATCACTATAGCTATCCCTATGATCACTATCACCATCTCTATCACTATCAATATCACAATGATGACTGTCACTATCACTATCACTGTGATCACTGTCACTATCACTATGTCTATCACTATCACTATGATCATGTCACTATCACTATCTCTATCACTATCACTATGATCACTGTCACTATCACTATCACTATGATCACCATCACTATCTCTATCACTATCACTATCACTATGACTATGATCACTGTCATTATCACTATCTCTATCATTATCACTATCGCTATCCCTATCATCACTATCACTATCTCTATCCCTATGATCACTATCACCATCTCTATCACTATCAATATCACTGTGATGACTGTCACTATATCTATCACTATGATCACTGTCACTATCACTATCCCTATCACTATCACTATGATCACTGTCACTATCACTATCTCTATCACTATCACTATGATCACTGTCGCTATCACTATCTCTATCACTATCACTATATGCACTGTCACTATCACTATCACTATGTCTATCACTATCACCATGATCACTGTCACTATCACTATCACTATCTCTATCACTATCACTATCACTATGATCACTGTCACTATCACTATTTCTATCACTATCACTATGATCACTGTCACTATCACTATCTCTATCACTATCAATATCACTATGATCACTGTCACTATCACTATCTCTTACACTATCACTATGATCACTGTCACTATCACTATTTCTATCACTATCACAATCACTATGATCACAGTCACTATCACTATGATCACTATCACTATCTCTATCACCATGACTATCACTATGATCACTGTCACTGTCACTATCTCTATCATTATCACTATCACCATCCCTTATATCACTATCACTATCTCTATCCCTAAGATCACTATTACTATCTCTATCACTATCAATATCACTATGATCACTGTCACTATCACTATCACTATGATCACTGTCACTATCACTATCTCTATCACTATCACTATGATCACTGTCACTATCACTATCACTATCTCTATCACTATCACTATCACTATGATCACTGTCACTATCACTATGATCACTGTCACTATCTCTATCACTATCACTATGATCGCTGTCACTATCACTATTACTATCTCTATCACTATCACTATCACTATCACTATGATCACTGTCACTATCACCATCTCTATCACTATCACTATGATCACTGTCACTATCACTATCTCTATCACTATCACTATCATTACGATCACTGTCACTATCATTATCACTGTCTCTATCACTATCACCATGATCACTGTCACTATCACTATCCCTATCCCTATGATCACTGTCACTATCACTATCCCTATGATCACAATCACTATCACTATCTCTATCCCTATCACTATCACCATGATCACTGTCACTATCTCTATCACTATCACTATGATCACTATCACTATCCCTATGATCACTATCACTATCTCTATCTCTATCACTATGATCACTGTCACTATCACTATGACCACTGTCACTATCACTATCCCTATGATCACTATCACTATCTCTATCACTAAGATCACTATCACTATCACTGTCTCTATCTCTATCACAATCACTATGATCACTATCACTATCACTATCATTATGATCACGATCACTATCACTATCTCTATCACTATCACTATGATCTCTATCACTATGATCACTGTCACTGGCACTATCACTATCTCTATCACTATCACTATCATTATCTCTATCACTATCACTATGATCACTATCTCTATCTCTATGATCACTGTCACTATCACTATCTCTATCACTATCACTATGATCACTAGCACTATCACTATCTCTATCACTATCACTATGATCACTATCACTATCGCTGTCTCCATTACTATCACTATGATCACGATCACTATCACTATCTCTATCACTATCACTATGATCTCTATCACTTTCACTATCACTATGATCACTGTCACTGTCACTATCACTATCTCTATCACTATCACTATCATTATCTCAATCACTATAACTATGATCACTATCACTATCACTATGATCACTGTCACTATCACTATCTCTATCACTATCACTGCGATCACTAGCACTATCACTATCTCTAGCACTATCACTATGATCACTATCACTATCTCTATCACTATCACTATGATCACTATCACTATGATCACTGTCACTATCACTATGATCAGTATCACTATCTCTATCTCTATCACTATCTCTATCACTTACACTATGATCACTGTCGCTATCACTATCTCTATCACTATCACTATGATCAGTCACTATCAAGGTCTCAATCACTATCACTAAGATCACTGTCACTATCACTATCTCTATCACTATCACTATCACTATGATCACTGTCACTATCACTATCACTATGATCACCATCACTATCTCTATCACTATCACTATCACTATCACTATGATCACTGTCATTATCACTATCTCTATCATTATCACTATCGCTATCCCTATCATCACTATCACTATCTCTATCCCTATGATCACTATCACCATCTCTATCACTATCAATATCACTATGATGACTGTCACTATCACTATCACTATGATGACTGTCACTATCACTATCTCTATCACTATCACTATGATCATGTCACTATCACTATCTCTATCACTATCACTATCACTATGATCACTGTCACTATCACTATCACTACGATCACCATCACTATCTCTATCACTATCACTATCACTATGACTATGATCACTGTCATTATCACTATCTCTATCATTATCAGTATCGCTATCCCTATCATCACTATCACTATGTCTATCCCTATGATCACTATCACCATCTCTATCACTATCAATATCACTATGATGACTGTCACTATATCTATCACTATGATCACTGTCACTATCACTATCCCTATCACTATCACTATGATCATGTCACTATCATTATCTCTATAAATATCACTATCACTATGATCACTGTCACTATCTCTATCACTATCACTATCGCTATGTTTACTGTCACTATCACTATCACTATCTCTATCACTATCACTATGATCACTGTCACTATCACTATCTCTATAAATATCACTATCACTATGATCACTGTCACTATCACTATCTCTATCACTATCACTATGATCACTGTCGCTATCACTATCACTATCACTATCCCTATCCCTATGATCACTGTCACTATCACTATCTCTAGCACTATCACTATCCCCATGATCACTATCACTATCTCTATCACTATTACTATCACCATGATCACTGTCACTATCTCTATCACTATCACTATGATCACTATCACTATCACTATGATCACTATCACTATCACTATCATCACTATCACTATCTCTATCCCTATGATCACTATCACTATCTCTAACACTACCACTATCACTATGATCACTGTCACTATCACTATCTCTATCACTATCACTATCATTATGATCACTGTCACTATCATTATCACTATCTCTATCACTATCACCATGATCACTGTCACTATCACTATCCCTATCCCTATGATCACTGTCACTATCACTATCACTATCCCTATGATCACAATCACTATCACTATCTCTATCACTATCACTATCACCATGATCACTGTCACTATCTCTATCACTATCACTATGATCACTATCACTATCACTATGATCACTATCCCTATCTCTATCTCTATCACTATGATCACTGTCACTATCACTATGATCACTGTCACTATCACTATCCCTATGATCACTATCACTATCTCTATCACTATGATCACTATCACTATCACTGTCTCTATCTCTATCACTGTGATCACTATCACTATCACTATCATTATGATCACGATCACTATCACTATCTCTATCACTATCACTATGATCTCTATCACTATGATCACTGTCACTGTCACTATCACTATCTCTATCACTATCACTATCATTATCTCTATCACTATCACTATGATCACTATCACTATCTCTATCTCTATGATCACTGTCACTATCACTATCTCTATCACTATCACTATGATCACTATCACTATCTCTATCACTATCACTATAGCTGTCTCCATTACTATCACTATGATCACGATCACTATCACTATCTCTATCACTATCACTATGATCTCTATCACTTTCACTATCACTATGATCACTGTCACTATCACTATCTCTATCACTATCACTATCATTATCTCTATCACTATCACTATGATCACTATCACTATGATCACTGTCACTATCACTATCTCTATCACTATCACTGTGATCACTATCACTATCTCTAGCACTATCACTATAATCACTATCACTATCTCTATCACTATCACTATGATCACTATCACTATGATCACTGTCACTATCACTATCACTGTCTCTATCTCTATCACTATCACTATAATCACTATCACTATCTCTATCACTATCATTATGATCACGATCACTATCACTATCTCTATTACTATCACTATCACTATGATCACTATCAGTATCACTATGATCACTATCTCTATCACTATGATCAGTATCACTATCTCTATCTCTATCACTATCTCTATCACTTACACTATGATCACTGTCGCTATCACTATCTCTATCACTATCACTATGATCAGTCGCTATCACTGTCTCAATCACTATCGCTAAGATCACTGTCACTATCACTATCTCTATCACTATCACTATCACTATGACCACTGTCACTATCACTATCACTATGATCACCATCACTATCTCTATCACTATCACTATGACTATGATCACTGTCATTATCACTATCTCTATCATTATCACTATCGCTATCCCTATCATCATTATCACTATAGCTATCCCTATGATCACTATCACCATCTCTATCACTATCAATATCACAATGATGACTGTCACTATCACTATCACTGTGATCACTGTCACTATCACTATGTCTATCACTATCACTATGATCATGTCACTATCACTATCTCTATCACTATCACTATGATCACTGTCACTATCACTATCACTATGATCACCATCACTATCTCTATCACTATCACTATCACTATGACTATGATCACTGTCATTATCACTATCTCTATCATTATCACTATCGCTATCCCTATCATCACTATCACTATCTCTATCCCTATGATCACTATCACCATCTCTATCACTATCAATATCACTGTGATGACTGTCACTATATCTATCACTATGATCACTGTCACTATCACTATCCCTATCACTATCACTATGATCACTGTCACTATCACTATCTCTATCACTATCACTATGATCACTGTCGCTATCACTATCTCTATCACTATCACTATATGCACTGTCACTATCACTATCACTATGTCTATCACTATCACCATGATCACTGTCACTATCACTATCACTATCTCTATCACTATCACTATCACTATGATCACTGTCACTATCACTATTTCTATCACTATCACTATGATCACTGTCACTATCACTATCTCTATCACTATCAATATCACTATGATCACTGTCACTATCACTATCTCTTACACTATCACTATGATCACTGTCACTATCACTATTTCTATCACTATCACAATCACTATGATCACAGTCACTATCACTATGATCACTATCACTATCTCTATCACCATGACTATCACTATGATCACTGTCACTGTCACTATCTCTATCATTATCACTATCACCATCCCTTATATCACTATCACTATCTCTATCCCTAAGATCACTATTACTATCTCTATCACTATCAATATCACTATGATCACTGTCACTATCACTATCACTATGATCACTGTCACTATCACTATCTCTATCACTATCACTATGATCACTGTCACTATCACTATCACTATCTCTATCACTATCACTATCACTATGATCACTGTCACTATCACTATGATCACTGTCACTATCTCTATCACTATCACTATGATCGCTGTCACTATCACTATTACTATCTCTATCACTATCACTATCACTATCACTATGATCACTGTCACTATCACCATCTCTATCACTATCACTATGATCACTGTCACTATCACTATCTCTATCACTATCACTATCATTACGATCACTGTCACTATCATTATCACTGTCTCTATCACTATCACCATGATCACTGTCACTATCACTATCCCTATCCCTATGATCACTGTCACTATCACTATCCCTATGATCACAATCACTATCACTATCTCTATCCCTATCACTATCACCATGATCACTGTCACTATCTCTATCACTATCACTATGATCACTATCACTATCCCTATGATCACTATCACTATCTCTATCTCTATCACTATGATCACTGTCACTATCACTATGACCACTGTCACTATCACTATCCCTATGATCACTATCACTATCTCTATCACTAAGATCACTATCACTATCACTGTCTCTATCTCTATCACAATCACTATGATCACTATCACTATCACTATCATTATGATCACGATCACTATCACTATCTCTATCACTATCACTATGATCTCTATCACTATGATCACTGTCACTGGCACTATCACTATCTCTATCACTATCACTATCATTATCTCTATCACTATCACTATGATCACTATCTCTATCTCTATGATCACTGTCACTATCACTATCTCTATCACTATCACTATGATCACTAGCACTATCACTATCTCTATCACTATCACTATGATCACTATCACTATCGCTGTCTCCATTACTATCACTATGATCACGATCACTATCACTATCTCTATCACTATCACTATGATCTCTATCACTTTCACTATCACTATGATCACTGTCACTGTCACTATCACTATCTCTATCACTATCACTATCATTATCTCAATCACTATAACTATGATCACTATCACTATCACTATGATCACTGTCACTATCACTATCTCTATCACTATCACTGCGATCACTAGCACTATCACTATCTCTAGCACTATCACTATGATCACTATCACTATCTCTATCACTATCACTATGATCACTATCACTATGATCACTGTCACTATCACTATGATCAGTATCACTATCTCTATCTCTATCACTATCTCTATCACTTACACTATGATCACTGTCGCTATCACTATCTCTATCACTATCACTATGATCAGTCACTATCAAGGTCTCAATCACTATCACTAAGATCACTGTCACTATCACTATCTCTATCACTATCACTATCACTATGATCACTGTCACTATCACTATCACTATGATCACCATCACTATCTCTATCACTATCACTATCACTATCACTATGATCACTGTCATTATCACTATCTCTATCATTATCACTATCGCTATCCCTATCATCACTATCACTATCTCTATCCCTATGATCACTATCACCATCTCTATCACTATCAATATCACTATGATGACTGTCACTATCACTATCACTATGATGACTGTCACTATCACTATCTCTATCACTATCACTATGATCATGTCACTATCACTATCTCTATCACTATCACTATCACTATGATCACTGTCACTATCACTATCACTACGATCACCATCACTATCTCTATCACTATCACTATCACTATGACTATGATCACTGTCATTATCACTATCTCTATCATTATCAGTATCGCTATCCCTATCATCACTATCACTATGTCTATCCCTATGATCACTATCACCATCTCTATCACTATCAATATCACTATGATGACTGTCACTATATCTATCACTATGATCACTGTCACTATCACTATCCCTATCACTATCACTATGATCATGTCACTATCATTATCTCTATAAATATCACTATCACTATGATCACTGTCACTATCTCTATCACTATCACTATCGCTATGTTTACTGTCACTATCACTATCACTATCTCTATCACTATCACTATGATCACTGTCACTATCACTATCTCTATAAATATCACTATCACTATGATCACTGTCACTATTACTATCTCTATCACTATCACTATGATCACTGTCGCTATCACTATCACTATCACTATCCCTATCCCTATGATCACTGTCACTATCACTATCTCTAGCACTATCACTATCCCCATGATCACTATCACTATCTCTATCACTATTACTATCACCATGATCACTGTCACTATCTCTATCACTATCACTATGATCACTATCACTATCACTATGATCACTATCACTATCACTATCATCACTATCACTATCTCTATCCCTATGATCACTATCACTATCTCTAACACTACCACTATCACTATGATCACTGCCACTATCACTATCTCTATCACTATCACTATCCCTATATACTCTATCACTATCACTATCTCTATCACTATCACTATCACTATGATCACTGTCACTATCCCTATGATCACTGTCACTATCACTATCACTATCACTATCCCTATGATCACTATCACTGTCACTGTCTCTATCACTATCACTATGATCACTATCATTATCTCTATCACTATCACTATGATCTCTATCACTATCACTATTATCACTATCACCATCATTATCACTATCTCTATCACTATCACTATGATCACTATCACTATCTCTATCGCTATCACTATCACTATGATCACTGTTACTATCAGTATCACTATCCCTATGATCACTGTCGCTATCACTATCACTATCACCATGATCAGTGTCACCATCACTATCACTGTCTCTATCTCTATCACTATCACTATGATCACTGTCACTATCCCTACCACTATCTCTTTCACTATCGATATCACTATCCCTATCATCACTGTCACTATCACTATGATCACTGTCACTATCCCTATCCCTATGATCACTATCACTATCTCTATCACTATCACTATGATCACTCTCACTATCACTATCCCTATGATCACTATCACTATCTCTATCACTATCACTATGATCACTATCACTATCTCTGTCACTATCACTATGATCACTGTCACTATCACTATCCCTATGATCACTATCACTATCTCTATCACTATCACTATGATCACTATCACTATCTCTATCACTATGATCACTATCACTATCTCTGTCACTGTCACCGTCATTATGATCACGATCACTATCACCATCTCTATCACTATCACTATGAATATTAGCTCTATCCCTATCACTATCACTATCACTGTGTCTATCTCTATCACTATCACTGTCATTGTCACTATCTCTATCACTATCACCGTCATTATGATCACGATCACTATCACCATCTTGATCACTATCACTATCACTATGATCTCTATCTCTATCACTATCACTATCACAGTCTCTATCACTATCACTGTCTCTATCTCTATCACTATCACTATGATCACTATCACTATCTCTATCACTATCACTATGATCACTGTCACTATCACTATCTCTATAAATATCACTATCACTATGATCACTATCACTATCTCTATCACTATCACCATGATCACTGTCACTATCACTATCTCTATCACTATCACTATCACTATGATCACTGTCGCTATCACTATCACTATCTCTATCACTATCAACATGATCACTGTCACTATCACTATCACTATCCCTATCCCTATGATCACTGTCACTATCACTATCTCTATTACTTTCACTATCCCTATGATCACTATCACTATCTCTATCACTATCACTATCACCATGATCACTGTCACTATCTCTATCACTATCACTATGATCACTGTCACTATTAGTATCACTGTCTCTATCTGTATCACTATCACAATGATCACTATCACTATCACTATCATTATGATCACGATCACGATCACTATCACTATCACTATCACTATGATCTCTATCACTATCACTATGATCACTATCACTATCTCTATCACTATCACTATGATCACTATCACTATCACTATGATCACTGTCACTATCACTATCACTATGATCACTGTCACTATCACTATCACTATGATCACTGTCACTATCACTATCTCTATCACTATCACTATGATCACTGTCACTATCACTATCACTATCACTATGATCACTGTCGCTATCACTATCTCTAAAACTATCACTATGTGCACTGTCACTATCACTATCACTATCTCTATCACTATCACTATGATCACTGTCACTATCACTATCTCTATCACTATCACTATGATCACTGTCACTATCACTATTTCTATCATTATCACTATGATCACTGTCACTATCACTATCTCTATCACTATCACTATCACTATGATCACTGTCACTATCACTATCTCTATCACTATCACTATGATCACTGTCACTATCACTATCTCTATCACTATCACAATCACTATGATCACAGTCACTATCACTATCACTATGATCACTATCACTATCTCTATCACTATGACTATGACTATGATCACTGTCACTATCACTATCTCTATCATTATGACTATCACCATCCCTATCATCACTATCACTATCTCTATCCCTAAGATCACTATTACTATCTCTATCACTATCAATATCACTATGATCACTGTCACTATCACTATCACTATCACTATGATCAGTGTCACTATCACTATCTCTATCACTGTCACTATCACTATCTCTATCACTATCACTATGATCACTGTCACTTACACTATGATCACTGTCACTATCTCTATCACTATCACTATGATCGCTGTCACTATCACTATTACTATCTCTATCACTATCACTATGATCACTGTCACTATCACTATGATCTCTGTCACTATCACTAACTCTATCACTATCACTATCACTATGATCAATGTCACTATCACTATCTCTATCACTAACACTATCACTATGATCACTGTCACTGTCACTATCCCCATGATCACTATCACTATCACTGTCTCTATCTCTATCAGTATCACTATCACTATGATCACTATCGCTATCTCTATCACTATCACCATGATCACTGTCACTATCACTATCACTGTGTCTATCTCTATCACTATCACTATGATCACTAATATCATCACTATCTCTATGATCAGTATCACTATCTCTAGCTCTATCACTATCACTATCACTATGATCACTATCACTATCACTATCCCTATGATCACTATCACTGTCATTATCTCTATCACTATCACTATGATCACTATCACTATCTTTGTCACTATCACTATGATCACTATCACTATCTCTATCACTATCAATATCACTACGATCACTGTCACTATCACTATCTCTGTCACCATCACTATGATCACCATCACTATCTCTATCACTATCACTATGATCACTGTCACTATCACTATAACTGTCTCTATCTCTATTACTATCACTATGATCACTATCTCTATCACTATGATCACTATCACAATCACTATCACTATCACTATGATCACTGTCACTATCACTATCTCTATCACTATCACTATCCCTATGATCACTATCACTAATTCTATCACTATCACTATGATCACTGTCACTATCACTATCCCTATGATCACTATCACTATCTCTATCACTATCACTATCACTATGATCACTATCATCATCTCTATCACTATCACTATGATCTCTATCCCTATCACTATCACTATCACTGTCTCTATCTCTATCACTATCGTTGTCACTATCTCTATCACTATCACCGTCATTATGATCACGATCACTATCACCATCTCTATCACTATCACTATCACTGTGATCTCTATCTCTATCACTATCACTATCACTGTCTCTATCTCTATCACTGTCTCTATCTCTATCACTATCACTATGATCACTATCACTATCACTATCTCTATCACTATCACTATGATCACTGTCACTATCACTATCTCTATAAATATCACTATCACTATGATCACTATCACTATCACTATCTCTATCACTATCACTATGATCACTGTCACTATCACTATCTCTATCACTATCACTATCACTATCTCTATCACTATCACTATGATCACTGTCGCTATCACTATCACTATCTCTATCACTATCACCATGATCACTGTCAGTATCACTATCCCTATCCCTATGATCACTGTCACTATCACTATCTCTATTACTATCACTATCCCTATGATCACTATCACTATCTCTATCACTATACTATCACCATGATCACTGTCACTATCTCTATCACTATCACTATGATCACTATCACTATGATCACTATCTCTATCACTATCACTATGATCACTATCACTATCACTATGATCACTATCACTATCACTATGATCACTGTCGCTATCACTATATCTATTACTATCACTATGTGCACTGTCACTATCACTATCACTATCTCTATCACTATCATCATGATCACTATCACTATCACTATCTCTATCACTATCACCTTCACTATGATCACTGACACTATCACTATCACTATGATCACTGTCACTATCACTATCACTATCACTATGATCACTGTCACCATCACTATCACTATGATCACTATCACTATCTCTATCACTATGACTATCACTATGATCACTGTCACTATCACTATCTCTATCATTATCACTATCACCATCCCTATCATCACTATAACTATCTCTATCCCTAAGATCACTATCTCTATCACTATCAATATCACTATGATCACTGCCACTATCACTATCACTATGATCACTGTCACTATCTCTATCACTATCACTATGATCACTGTCACTATCACTATCTCTATCACTATCACTATCACTATGATTACTGTCACTATCTCTATCACTATCACTATGATCACTGTCACTATCACTATTACTATCTCTATCACTATCACTATGATCACTGTCACTATCACTATCTCTATCACCATCACTATCACTATGATCACTGTCACTATCACTATCACTATCACTATGATCACTGTCACTATCACTATCACTATGATCACTATCACTATCTCTATCACTATCACTATGATCACTGTCACTATCACTATCACTATCACTATGATCACTGTCACTATCACTATCACTATGTTCACTATCACTATCTCTATCACTATCTCTATCACTATCACTATCATCACTATCACTATCCTTATGATCACTATCACTATGATCACTATCTCTATCTCTATGATCAGTATCACTATCTCTATCCCTATCACTATCACTATCATCACTATCACTATCCTTATGATCACTATCACTATCCCTATGATCACTACCACTATCACTATGGTCACTATCACTATCACTATCTTTCTCAATATCACTATCACTATGATCACTGTCACTATCACTATCACTATCCCTATGATCACTATCACAATCACTGTCTCTATCTCTATCACTATCATTATGATCACTGCCACTATCACTATCACTATCTCTATCTCTATCACTATCTCTATCACTATGATCACTGTCATTATCACTATCACTATCCCTATGATCACTATCACTATCTCTATCACTATCACTATGATCACTATCACTATAATTATCTCTATCACTATCATTATGATCACGATCACTATCACTATCTCTATTACTATCACTATCACTATGATCACTATCAGTATCACTATGATCACTATCTCTATCAGTATGACCACTATCACTATCTCTATCACTATCACTATGATCACTGTCACTATCACTATCCCTATGATCACTATCACTATCTCTATCACTATCACTATCACTATGATCACTATCACTATCACCATCACTATCACTATCACTTTCTCTATCTATATAACTATCACTATGATCACTATCGCTATCTCTATCACTATCACTATGATCACTGTCACTATCACTATCACTGTGTCTATCTCTATCACTATCACTATGATCACTAATACTATCACTATCTCTATCACTATGATCAGTATCACTATCTCCATCTCTATCACTATCTCTATCACTATCACTATCACTATGATCACTATCACTATCACTATGATCACTATCACTATCCCTATGATCACTATCACTATCACTGTCACTATCTCTATCACTATCACTATGATCACTATCACTATCTGTGTCACTATCACTATGATCACTATCACTATCTCTATCACTATCAATATCACTACGATCACTGTCACTATCACTATCTCTATCACCATCACTATGATCACGATCACTATCTATATCACTATCACTATGATCACTGTCACTATCACTATCACTGTCTCTATCTCTATCACTATCACTATGATCACTATCTCTATCACTATGATCACTATCACAATCACTATCACTATGATCACTGTCACTATCACTATCTCTATCACTATCACTATCCCTATGATCACTATCACTAATTCTATCACTATCACTATGATCACTGTCACTATCACTATCCCTATGATCACTATCACTATCTCTATCACTATCACTATCACTATGATCACTATCACTATCACCATCTCTATCACTATCACTATGATCAGTCACTATCACAATCTCTATCACTATCACCATGATCACTGTCACTATCACTATCACTATCTCTATCACTATCACTATAACTATGATCACTGTCACTATCACTATCTCTATCACTATCACTATCACTATGATCACTCTCTCTAACACTTTCTCTGTCACTATCACTATCACTATGATCACTGTCACTATCACTATCCCAATCACTATCACTGTGATCACTGTCACTATCTCTATCACTATCACTATCACTATGATCACTGTCACTATCACTATCATTATCTCGATCACTATCACTATCACTATGATCACTGTCACTATCATTATCTCTATCACTATCACTATCACTATGATCACTGTTACTATCACTATCTCTATCACTATGATCACTGTCGCTATCACTATCACTATCTCTTTCACTATCACCATGATCACTGTCACTACCACTATCACTATCCCTATCCCTATGATCACTGTCACTATCACTATCTCTATCACTATCACTATCCCTATGATCACTATCACTATCTCTATCACTATCACTATCACCATGATCACTGTCACTATCTCTATAACTATCACTATGATCACTATCACTATGATCTCTATCACTATGATCACTATCACTATCTCTATCCCTATGATCACTATCGCTATCTCTAACACTACCACTATCACTATGATCACTGTCACTATCACTATCTCTATCACTATCACTATCCCTATGATCACTATCACTATCCCTATGATCACTATCACTATCTTTGTCACTATCACTATGATCACTATCACTATCTCTATCACTACCAAATTCACTACGATCACTGTCACTATCACTATCTCTATCACTATCACTATGATCACTGTCACTATCACCATCACTGTCTCTATCTCTATCACTATCACTATGATCACTATCTCTATCACTATGATCACTATCACAATCACTATCACTATGATCACTGTCACTATCACTATCTCTATCACTATCACTATCCCTATGATCACTATCACTAATTCTATCACAATCACTATGATCACTGTCACTATCACTATCCCTATGATCACTATCACTATCTCTATCACTATCACTATCACTATGATCACTATCACTATCACCATCTCTATCACTATCACTATGATCACTGTCGCTATCACTATCTCTATCACTATCACTATGATCAGTCACTATCACAATCTCTATCACTATCACCATGATCACTGTCACTATCACTATCACTATCTCTATCACTATCACTATAACTATGATCACTGTCACTATCACTATCTCTATCACTATCACTATCACTATGATCACTCTCACTAACACTGTCTCTGTCACTATCACTATCACTACGATCACTGTCACTATCACTATCACTATCACTATGATCACTGTCGCTATCACTATCTCTATCACTATCACTATGATCAGTCACTATCACAATCTCTATCACTATCACCATGATCACTGTCACTATCACTATCACTATCTCTATCACTATCACTATAACTATGATCACTGTCACTATCACTATCTCTATCACTATCACTATCACTATGATCACTCTCACTAACACTGTCTCTGTCACTATCACTATCACTATGATCACTGTCACTAACACTATCACTATCACTAAGATCACTGTCACTATCAGTATCTCTATCACTATCACTATCACTATGATCACTGTCACTCACACTGTCACTATCACTATCTCTATCACTATCACTATGACTATGATCACTGTCACTATCACTATCTCTATCATTAACACTATCGCTATCCCTATCATCACTATCACTATCTCTATCCCTATGGTCACTATCACCATCTCTATCACTATCAATATCACTATGATCACTGTCACTATCACTATGATCACTGTCACTATCACTATCTCTATCACTATCACTATGATCACTGTCACTATCAATATCTCTCTAAATATCACTATCACTATGATCACTGTCACTATCTCTATCACTATCACTATCACTATGATCACTGTCACTATCACTATCATTATCTCTATCACTATCACTATGATCACTGTCACTATCATTATCTCTATCACTATCACTATCACTATGATCACTGTCACTATCACTATCTCTATCACTATGATCACTGTCGCTATCACTATCACTTTCTCTATCACTATTACCATGATCACTGTCACTGCCACTATCACTATCCCTATCCCTATGATCACTGTCACTATCACTAACTCTATCACTATCACTATCCCTATGATCACTATCACTATCACTATCTGTATCACAATCACTATCACCATGATCACTGTCACTATCTCTATCACTATCACTATGACCACTATCCTTATGATCACTATCACTATCACTATCATCACTATCACTATCTCTATCCCTATGATCACTATCACTATCTCTAACACTACCACTATTACTATGATCACTGTCACTATCACTATCTCTATCACTATCACTATCCCTATGATCTCTATCACTATCATTATCACTATGATCACTGTCACTATCACTATCACTATCCCTATGATCACTATCACTGTCTCTATCACTATCACTATCTCTATCATTATCACTATCACTATGATCTCTATCACTATCACTATTATCACTAACACTATCACTATCTCTATCACTATCACTATCACTATGATCACTATCACTATCTCTATCGCTATCACTATGATCACTGTTACTATCACTATCCCTATGATCATTATCACTATCATTATCTCTATCACTATCACTATCACTATCTCTATCACCATCACTATGATCACTGTCACCATCACTATCACTGTCTCTATCTCTATCACTATCCCTATGATCACTATCACTATCTCTATCACTATGACTATGATCAATATGACTATCTCTATCACTATCACTATCACTATGATCACTTTCACTATCACTATCCCTATGATCACTATCACTATCTCTATCACTATCACTATCACTATGATCACTATCACCAGCTCTATCACTATCACTATTATCACTATCACTGTCTCTATCTCTATAACTATCACTATCTATCACTGTCTCTATCTCTATCACTATCACTATGATCACTATCTCTATCACTATGATCACTATCACTATCTCTGTCACTATCACCGTCATTATGATCACGATCACTATCACCATCTCTATCACTATCACTATCAATATGAGCTCTATCCCTATCACTATCAATATCACTGTCTCTATCTCTATCACTATCACTATCATTGTCACTATCTCTATCACTATCACCGTCATTATGATCACGATCACTATCACCATCTCTATCACTATCACTATGATCTCTATCTCTAAAACTATCACTATCATTGTCTCTATCTCTATCACTATCACTGTCTCTATCTCTATCACTATCACTATGATCACTATCACTATCTCTATCACTATCACTATGATCACTGTCACTATCACTATCTCTATCACTATCACTATCACTATGATCACTGTCACTATCACTATCTCTATCACTATCACTATGATCACTGTCGCTATCACTATCACTATCTCTATCACTATCACCATGATCACTGTCAGTATCACTATCCCTATCCCCATGATCACTGTCACTATCACTATCTCTATTACTATCACTATCCCTATGATCACTATCACTATCACTATCTCTATCACTATACTATCACCATGATCACTGTCACTATCTCTATCACTATCACTATGATCACTATCACTATGATCACTATCTCTATCACTATCACTATGATCACTATCACTATCACTATGATCACTATCACTATCACTATCACTATGATCACTGTCGCTATCACTATATCTATCACTATCACTATGTGCACTGTCACTATCACTATCACTATCTCTATCACTATCATCATGATCACTGTCACTATCACTATCACTATCTCTATCACTATCACCTTCACTATGATCACTGACACTATCACTATCACTATGATCACTGTCACTATCACTATCATAATCACTATGATCACTGTCACCATCACTATCACTATGATCACTATCACTATCTCTATCACTATGACTATCACTATGATCACTGTCACTATCACTATCTCTATCATTATCACTATCACCATCCCTATCATCACTATCACTATCTCTATCCCTAAGATCACTATCTCTATCACTATCAATATCACTATGATCACTGCCACTATCACTATCACTATGATCACTGTCACTATCACTATCTCTATCACTATCACTATGATCACTGTCACTATCACTATCTCTATCACTATCACTATGATCACTGTCACTATCTCTATCACTATCACTATGATCACTGTCACTATCACTATTACTATCTCTATCACTATCACTATGATCACTGTCACTATCACTATCTCTATCACCATCACTATCACTATGATCACTGTCACTATCACTATCACTATCACTATGATCACTGTCACAATCACTATCACTATGATCACTATCACTATCTCTATCACTATCACTATCACTATGATCACTGTCACTATCACTATCACTATCACTATGATCACTGTCACTATCACTATCACTATGTTCACTATCACTATCTCTATCACTATCTCTATCACTATCACTATCATCACTATCACTATCCTTATGATCACTATCACTATGATCACTATCTCTATCTCTATGATCAGTATCACTATCTCTATCCCTATCACTATCACTATCATCACTATCACTATTCTTATGATCACTATCACTATCCCTATGATCACTACCACTATCACTATGGTCACTATCACTATCTTTCTCACTATCACTATCACAATGAGCACTGTCACTATCACTATCACTATCCCTATGATCACTATCACAATCACTGTCTCTATCTCTATCACTATCATTATGATCACTGCCACTATCACTATCACTATCTCTATCTCTATCACTATCTCTATCACTATGATCACTGTCATTATCACTATCACTATCCCTATGATCACTATCACTATCTCTATCACTATCACTATGATCACTATCACTATCATTATCTCTATCACTATCATTATGATCACGATCACTATCACTATCTCTATTACTATCACTATCACTATGATCACTATCAGTATCACTATGATCACTATCTCTATCACTATGATCAGTATCACTATCTCTATCACTATCTCTATCACTATCACTTTCACTATGATCACTATCACTATCAGTATGACCACTATCACTATCTCTATCACTATCACTATGATCACTGTCACTATCACTATCCCTATGATCACTATCACTATCTCTATCACTATCACTATCACTATGATCACTATCACTATCACCATCACTATCACTATCACTGTCTCTATCTATATCACTATCACTATGATCACTATCGCTATCTCTATCACTATCACTATGATCACTGTCACTATCACTATCACTGTGTCTATCTCTATCACTATCACTATGATCACTAATACTATCACTATCTCTATCACTATGATCAGTATCACTATCTCTATCTCTATCACTATCTCTATCACTATCACTATCACTATGATCACTATCACTATCACTATGATCACTATCACTATCACTATCCCTATGTACACTATCACTATCACTGTCACTATCTCTATCACTATCACTATGATCACTATCACTATCTGTGTCACTATCACTATGATCACTATCACTATCTCTATCACTATCAATATCACTACGATCACTGTCACTATCACTATCTCTATCACCATCACTATGATCACGATCACTATCTATATCACTATCACTATGATCACTGTCACTATCACTATCACTGTCTCTATCTCTATCACTATCACTATGATCACTATCTCTATCACTATGATCACTATCACAATCACTATCACTATGATCACTGTCACTATCACTATCTCTATCACTATCACTATCCCTATGATCACTATCACTAATTCTGTCACTATCACTATGATCACTGTCACTATCACTATCCCTATGATCACTATCACTATCTCTATCACTATCACTATCACTATGATCACTATCACTATCACCATCTCTATCACTATCACTATGATCAGTCACTATCACAATCTCTATCACTATCACCATGATCACTGTCACTATCACTATCACTATCTCTATCACTATCACTATAACTATGATCACTGTCACTATCACTATCTCTATCACTATCACTATCACTATGATCACTCTCTCTAACACTTTCTCTGTCACTATCACTATCACTATGATCACTGTCACTATCACTATCCCTATCACTATCACTGTGATCACTGTCACTATCTCTATCACTATCACTATCACTATGATCACTGTCACTAGCACTATCATTATCTCGATCACTATCACTATCACTATGATCACTGTCACTATCATTATCTCTATCACTATCACTATCACTATGATCACTGTTACTATCACTATCTCTATCACTATGATCACTGTCGCTATCACTATCACTATCTCTTTCACTATCACCATGATCACTGTCACTACCACTATCACTATCCCTATCCCTATGATCACTGTCACTATCACTATCTCTATCACTATCACTATCCCTATGATCACTATCACTATCACTATCTCTATCACTATCACTATCACTATCACTATCACCATGATCACTGTCACTATCTCTATAACTATCACTATGATCACTATCACTATGATCACTATCACTATGATCACTATCACTATCTCTATCCCTATGATCACTATCGCTATCTCTAACACTACCACTATCACTATGATCACTGTCACTATCACTATCTCTATCACTATCACTATCCCTATGATCACTATCACTATCCCTATGATCACTATCACTATCTTTGTCACTATCACTATGATCACTATCACTATCTCTATCACTACCAAATTCACTACGATCACTGTCACTATCACTATCTCTATCACTATCACTATGATCACTGTCACTATCACCATCACTGTCTCTATCTCTATCACTATCACTATGATCACTATCTCTATCACTATGATCACTATCACAATCACTATCACTATGATCACTGTCACTATCACTATCTCTATCACTATCACTATCCCTATGATCACTATCACTAATTCTATCACAATCACTATGATCACTATCACTATCCCTATGATCACTATCACTATCTCTATCACTATCACTATCACTATGATCACTATCACTATCACCATCTCTATCACTATCACTATGATCACTGTCGCTACCACTATCTCTATCACTATCACTATGATCAGTCACTATCACTATCTCTATCACTATCACCATGATCACTGTCACTATCACTATCACTATCTCTATCACTATCACTATAACTATGATCACTGTCACTATCACTATCTCTATCACTATCACTATCACTATGATCACTCTCACTAACACTGTCTCTGTCACTATCACTATCACTACGATCACTGTCACTATCACTATCACTATCACTATGATCCCTGTCGCTATCACTATCTCTATCACTATCACTATGATCAGTCACTATCACAATCTCTATCACCATCACCATGATCACTGTCACTATCACTATCACTATCACTATAACTATGATCACTGTCACTATTACTATCTCTATCACTATCACTATCTCTATGATCACTCTCACTAACACTGTCTCTGTCACTATCACTATCACTATGATCACTGTCACTAACACTATCACTATCACTAAGATCACTGTCACTATCAGTATCTCTATCACTATCACTATCACTATGATCACTGTCACTCACACTGTCACTATCACTATCACTATCTCTATCACTATCACTATGACTATGATCACTGTCACTATCACTATCTCTATCGTTAACACTATCGCTATCCCTATCATCACTATCACTATCTCTATCCCTATGGTCACTATCACCATCTCTATCACTATCAATATCACAATGATCACTGTCACTATCACTATGATCACTGTCACTATCACTATCTCTATCACTATCACTATGATCACTGTCACTATCAATATCTCTCTAAATATCACTATCACTATGATCACTGTCACTATCTCTATCACTATCACTATCACTATGATCACTGTCACTATCACTATCATTATCTCTATCACTATCACTATCACTATGATCACTGTCACTATCATTATCTCTATCACTATCACTATCACTATGATCACTGTCACTATCACTATCTCTATCACTATGATCACTGTCGCTATCAGTATCACTTTCTCTATCACTATCACCATGATCACTGTCACTGCCACTATCACTATCCCTATCCCTATGATCACTGTCACTATCACTAACTCTATCACTATCACCATCCCTATGATCACTATCACTATCACTATCTGTATCACAATCACTATCACCATGATCACTGTCACTATCTCTATCACTATCACTATGACCACTATCCTTATGATCACTATCACTATTATCACTATCACTATCTCTATCCCTATGATCACTATCACTATCTCTAACACTACCACTATTACTATGATCACTGTCACTATCACTATCTCTATCACTATCACTATCTCTATCACTATCACTATCCCTATGATCTCTATCACTATCATTATCACTATGATCACTGTCACTATCACTATCACTATCCCTATGATCACTATCACTGTCTCTATCACTATCACTATCACCATCTCTATCAATATCACTATCACTATGATCTCTATCACTATCACTATTATCACTAACACTATCACTATCTCTATCACTATCACTATCACTATGATCACTATCACTATCTCTATCGCTATCACTATGATCACTGTTACTATCACTATCCCTATGATCATTATCACTATCATTATCTCTATCACTATCACTATCTCTATCACTATCACTATGATCACTGTCACCATCACTATCACTGTCTCTATCTCTATCACTATCCCTATGATCACTATCACTATCTCTATCACTATGACTATGATCAATATGACTATCTCTATCACTATCACTATCACTATGATCACTTTCACTATCACTATCCCTATGATCACTATCACTATCTCTATCACTATCACTATCACTATGATCACTATCACCAGCTCTATCACTATCACTATTATCACTATCACTGTCTCTATCTCTATAACTATCACTATCTATCACTGTCTCTATCTCTATCACTATCACTATGATCACTATCTCTATCACTATGATCACTATCACTATCTCTGTCACTATCACCGTCATTATGATCACGATCACTATCACCATCTCTATCACTATCACTATCAATATGAGCTCTATCCCTATCACTATCAATATCACTGTCTCTATCTCTATCACTATCACTATCATTGTCACTATCTCTATCACTATCACCGTCATTATGATCACGATCACTATCACCATCTCTATCACTATCACTATGATCTCTATCTCTAAAACTATCACTATCATTGTCTCTATCTCTATCACTATCACTATCACTGTCTCTATCTCTATCACTATCACTATGATCACTATCACTATCACTATCTCTATCACTATCACTATGATCACTGTCACTATCACTATCTCTATAAATATCACTATCACTATGATCACTGTCACTATCTCTATCACTATCACTATTACTATGATCACTGTCACTATCACTATCACTATCTCTATCACTATCACTATGATCACTGTCACTATCACTATCTCTATCACTATCACTATCACTATGATCACTGTCACTATCACTATCTCTATCCCTATCCCTATGATCGCTGTCACTATCACTATCTCTATTACTATCACTATCCCTATGATCACTATCACTATCACTATCTCTATCACCATGATCACTGTCACTATCTATCACTATCACTATGATCACTATCACTATGATCACTGTCACTATCATTATCACTGTCTCTATCTCTATCACTATCACTATGATCACTATCACTAGCATTTTGATCAGGATCACTATCACTATCTCTATCACTATCACTATGATCTCTATCACTATCACTATCACTATGATCACTGTCACTATCTCTATCTCTATCACTATCGCTATGATCACTGTCACTATCACTGTCTCTATCACTATCACTATGATCACTATCACTATCACTGTCTGTATCTCTATCTCTATCACTATCACAATGATCACTGTCACTATCACTATCACTATCTCTATCACTATCATTATGATCACGATCACTATCACTATCTCTATCACTGTCACTATCACTATGATCACTATCACTATCACTATGATCGCTGTCACTATCACTATTTCCATCACTATCACTATATTCACTGTCACTATCACTATCTCTATCACTATCACTATGATCACTGACACTATCACTATCTCTATCACTATCCCTATGATCACTATCACTATCTCTATCACTATCACTATCCTTATGATCACTATCACTCTCTCTATCACTATCACTATCACTATCTCTATCACTATCTCTATCACTATCACTAAGATCACTATCACTATCTCAATGATCACTATCACTAGGATCAGTATCACTATCTCTATCACTATCATCACTATCACTATCCTTATGATCACTATCACTATGATCACTATCTCTATCACTATGATCAGTATCACTATCTCTATCCCTATCACTATCACTATCATCACTATCACTATCCTTATGATCACTATCATCACTATCCCTATGATCACTACCACTATCACTATGGTCACTATCACTATCACTATCTTTCTCACTATCACTATCACTATGATCACTGTCACTATCACTATCACTATCCCTATGATCACTATCACAATCACTGTCTCTATCTCTATCACTATCACTATGATCACTGCCACTATCACTACCACTCTCTCTATCACTATCACTATCTCTATCACTATGATCCCTGTCATTATCACTATCACTATCCCTATGATCACTATCGCTATCACTATCTCTATCACTATCACTATCACCATGATCACTGTCACTATCTCTATCACTATCACTATGATTGCTATCACTATCTCTATCACTATGATCACTATCACTATCACTAACTCTATCACTATCACTATCACTATGTTCACTATCACTATCACTATCACTATGATCACTATCACTAACTCTATCACTATCACTATCACTATCACTATGATCACTTTCACTATCACTATCTCTATCTCTATCACTATCACTATCTTTATGATCACTGTCACTATCACTATCTCTATCATTATCACAATCACTATCACTATCATCACTATCACTATGATCACTGTCACTATCACTATGATCATAGTCAGTATCACCATCACTATCTCTATCACTATCTCTATCCCTATGATCACTATCACTATCTCTATCACTATCACTATGATCACTGTCACTATCACTATCACTATCACTATCACTATGATCACTGTCACTATCACTATCTCTATCACTATCACTATGATCACTGTCACTATCACTATCTCTACCTCTATCACTATGGTCACTGTCGCTATTAGTATCTCTATCACTATCACTATGTGCACTGTCACTATCACTATCTCTATCACTATGATCACTGTCACTATCACTATCTCTATCATTATCACTATCACTTTGATCACTGTCACTATCACTGACACTATCACTATCACTATGATCACTGTCACTATCACTATCTCTATCACTATCACTATCTCTAACACTATCACTATGATCACTGTCACTATCTCTATCACTATCACTATGATCACTGTCACCATCACCATCACTATCTCTATCACTATCACTATCCCTAAGATCACTATCTCTATCACTATCACTATGATTACTGTCACTATCACTATCTCTATCACTATCACTATGATCACTGAACTATCACTATCTCTATCACTATCACTATGATCACTGTCGCTATCACTATCACTATCACTATGTGCACTGTCACTATCACTATCACTATCTCTATCTCTATCACTATCACCATGATCACTGTCACTATCTCTATTACTATCACTATCACTATGATCACTATCAGTATCACTATGATCACTATCTCTATCACTATGATCAGTATCACTATCTCTATCTCTATCACTATCTCTATCACTATCACTATCACTATGATCACTATCACTATGACCACTATCACTCTCTCTATCACTTTCACTATGATCACTGTCACTATCACTATCCCTATGATAACTATCACTATCACTGTCTCTATCTCTATCACAATCACTATCACTATGATCACTATGGCTATCTCTATCACTATCACTATGAGCACTGTCACTATCACTATCACTGTGCCTATCTCTATCTCTATCACTATGATCACTAGTACTATCACTATCTCTATCACTATGATCAGTATCACTATCTCGATCTCTATCACTATCACTATCTCTATCACTATCACTATGATCACTATCACAATCACTATGATCACTATCACTATCACTATCCCTATGATCCCTATCACTATCTTTGTCACTATCACTATGATCACTATCACTATCTCTATCACTATCAATATCACTACAATCACTGTCATTATCACTATCTCTATCACCATCACTATGATCACGATCAGTATCTCTATCACTATCACTATGATCACTGTCACTATCACTATGACTGTCTCTATCTCTATCACTATCACTATGATCACTATCTCTATCACTATAATCACTATCCCAATCACTATCACTATCACTATGATCACTGTCACTATCACTATCTCTATCACTATCACTATCCCTATGATCACTATCACTAATTCTATCACTATCCTATGATCACTGTCACTATCAATATCCCTATGATCACTATCACTATCTCTGTCACTATCACTATCACTATGATCACTATCACCATCACTATCACTATCCCTATGATCACTATCACTATCTCTATCACTATGATCACTATCACTATCTCTATCACTATCACTATCTCTATCACTATCACTATGATTAATATCACTATCACTGTCTCTATCGCTATCACTATCACTATGATCACTGTCACTAACACTATCATTGTCTATATCTCTATTACTATCACTATCACTATGATCTCTATCACTATCACTATCTCTATCACTATCACTATCGTTATGATCACGATCACTATCACTATCTCTATCACTATCACTATCACTATGATCACTGTCACTATCACTATCTCTATCACCATCACTATGATCACTGTCACTATCCCTATGATCACTATCACTATCTATATCACTATCACTATCCCTATGAATACTATCACTATCTCTATTACTATCACTATATCTATCACTATCACTATGATCACTATCACTATCTCTATCACTATCACTATGATCACTATCACTGTCTCTATCTCTATCACTATCACTATGATCACTGTTACTATCACTATGATCATAATCTCTATCATTATCACTATGATCACTGTCACTATCACCATCCCTATGATCACTATCACTATCTTTATCACTACCACTATAATCACTATCACTGTGATTATCTCTATCACTATCACTATGATCACTGTCACTATCACTATCTCTATCACTATCAATATGATCACTATCGCTATCACTGTCTCTATCTCTATCACTATCACCATGATCACTGTCACTATCACTATCACTATCTCTATCACTATCATTATGATCACGATCACTATCACTATCTCTATCACTGTCACTATCACTATCTCTATCACTATCACTATGATCACTGACACTATCACTATCTCTATCACTATCCCTATGATCACTATCGCTATCACTATCTCTATCACTATCACTATCCTTTTGATCACTATCACTGTCTCTATCACTATCACTATGATCACTATCACTATCACTATCTCTATCACTATCACTAAGATCAATATCACTATCTCTATGATCACTATCACTATGATCAGTATCACTATCCCTATCACTATCACTATCATCACTATCACTATCCTTATGATCACTATCACTATGATCACTATCTCTATCACTATGATCAGTATCACTATCTCTATCCCTATCACTATCACTATCATCACTATCACTATCCATATGATCACTATCACTATCATCACTATCCCTATGATCACTACCACTATCACTATCGTCACTATCACTACCTTTCCTACTATCACTATCACTATGATCACTGTCACTATCACTATCACTATCCCTATGATCACTATCATAATCACTGTCTCTATATCTATCACTATCACTATGATCACTGCCACTATCACTATCACTCTCTCTATCACTATCACTATGATCACTGTCATTATCACTATCACTATCCCTATGATCACTATCACAATCACTATCTCTATCACTATCACTATCACCATGATCACTGTCACTATCTCTATCACTATCACTATGATCACTATCACTATCACTATCTCTATCACTATGATCACTATCACTATCACTATGTTCACTATCACTATCACTATGATCACTATCACTATCACTAACTATCACTATCGCTATGATCACTTTCACTATCACCATCACTATCACTATGATCACTGTCACTATCACTATCTCATTGACTATGATCACTGTCACTATCACTATCTCTATCACTATCACTATGATCACTGTGGCTATCACTATCTCTATCACTATCACTATCATTATGATCACTCTCACCATCACTATCTCTATCACTATCACTATCACTATCATCACTATCACTATGATCACTGTCACTACCACTATCACTATCACTATAATCATAGTCACTATCACCATCACTATCTCTATCGCTATCTCTTTCCTATGATCACTATCACTATCCCTATGATCACTATCACTATCTCTATCACTATCACTATGATCACTGTCACTATCACTATCACTATGATCACTCTCACTATCACTATCTCTATCACTATCACTATGATCACTGTCACTATCACTATCTCAATCACTATCACTATGGTCACTGTCGCTATCAGTATCTCTATCACTATCACAATGTGCACTGTCACTATCACTATCACTATCTCTATCACTATGATCACTGTCACTATCACTGACACTATCACTATCACTATCACTATGATCACTGTCACTATCACTATCTCTATCACTATCACTATCTCTATCACTATCACTATGATCACTGTCACTATCACCATCACTATCTCTATCACTATCACTATCCCTATGATCACTATCACTATCCCTATGATCACTATCTCTATCACTATCACTATGATCACTGTCACTATCACTATCACTATCACTATCACTATGATCACTGTCATTATCACTACCTCTATCACTATGATCACTGTCACTATCACTATCTCTATCACTATCACTATGATCACTGTGGCTATCACTATCTCTATCTCTATCACTATGTGCACTGTCACTATCACTATCACTATCTCTATCACTATCACCATGATCACTGTCACTATGTCTATCACTATCACTATCACTATGATCACTGTCACTATCACTATCTCTATCACTATCACTATCACTATGGTCACTGTCACTATCACTATCACTATGATCATTATCACTATCTCTATCACTATGACTATCACTATGACCACTCTCACTATCACTATCTCTTATCATTATCACTATCACCATCCCTATCATCACTATCACTATTCCTATGATCACTATCACTATCTCTATCACTTTCATTATCACTATGATCACTATCACTATCCCTATCCCTATGATCACTGTCACTATCACTATCACTATCACTATCACTATCCCTATGATCACTATCACTACCACTATCACCATGATCACTTTCACTGTCTCTATCACTATCAATATCACTATGATCACTGTCTCTATCACTATCACTATGATCACTGTCACTATCACTATCTCTATCATTATCACTATCACTTTGATCACTGTCACTATCACTGACACTATCACTATCACTATGATCACTGTCACTATCACTATCTCTATCACTATCACTATCTCTAACACTATCACTATGATCACTGTCACTATCTCTATCACTATCACTATGATCACTGTCACCATCACCATCATTATCTCTATCACTATCACTATCCCTAAGATCACTATCTCTATCACTATCTCTATCACTATCACTATCCTTTTGATCACTATCACTGTCTCTATCACTATCACTATGATCACTGAACTATCAGTATCTCTATCACTATCCCTATGATCACTATCGCTATCACTATCTCTATCACTATCACTATCCTTTTGATCACTATCACTGTCTCTATCACTATCACTATGATCACTATCACTATCACTATCTCTATCACTATCACTAAGATCAATATCACTATCTCTATGATCACTATCACTATGATCAGTATCACTATCCCTATCACTATCACTATCATCACTATCACTATCCTTATGATCACTATCACTATGATCACTATCTCTATCACTATGATCAGTATCACTATCTCTATCCCTACACTATCACTATCATCACTATCACTATCCATATGATCACTATCACTATCATCACTATCCCTATGATCACTACCACTATCACTATCGTCACTATCACTACCTTTCCTACTATCACTATCACTATGATCACTGTCACTATCACTATCACTATCCCTATGATCACTATCATAATCACTGTCTCTATATCTATCACTATCACTATGATCACTATCACTATCACTCTCTCTATCACTATCACTATGATCACTGTCATTATCACTATCACTATCCCTATGATCACTATCACAATCACTATCTCTATCAATATCACTATCACCATGATCACTGTCACTATCTCTATCACTATCACTATGATCACTATCACTATCTCTATCACTATGATCACTATCACTATCACTATCACTAACTCTATCACTATCACTATCACTATGTTCACTATCACTATCACTATGATCACTATCACTATCACTAACTATCACTATCGCTATGATCACTTTCACTATCACTATCACTATCACTATGATCACTGTCACTATCACTATCTCATTGACTATGATCACTGTCACTATCACTATCTCTATCACTATCACTATGATCACTGTGGCTATCACTATCTCTATCACTATCACTATCATTATGATCACTCTCACCATCACTATCTCTATCACTATCACTATCACTATCATCACTATCACTATGATCACTGTCACTACCACTATCACTATCACTATAATCATAGTCACTATCACCATCACTATCTCTATCGCTATCTCTTTCCTATGATCACTATCACTATCCCTATGATCACTATCACTATCTCTATCACTATCACTATGATCACTGTCACTATCACTATCACTATGATCACTCTCACTATCACTATCTCTATCACTATCACTATGATCACTGTCACTATCACTATCTCAATCACTATCACTATGGTCACTGTCGCTATCAGTATCTCTATCACTATCACAATGTGCTCTGTCACTATCACTATCACTATCTCTATCACTATGATCACTGTCACTATCACTGACACTATCACTATCACTATCACTATGATCACTGTCACTATCACTATCTCTATCACTATCACTATCTCTATCACTATCACTATGATCACTGTCACTATCACCATCACTATCTCTATCACTATCACTATCCCTATGATCACTATCACTATCCCTATGATCACTATCTCTATCACTATCACTATGATCACTGTCACTATCACTATCACTATCACTATGATCACTGTCATTATCACTACCTCTATCACTATGATCACTGTCACTATCACTATCTCTATCACTATCACTATGATCACTGTGGCTATCACTATCTCTATCTCTATCACTATGTGCACTGTCACTATCACTATCACTATCTCTATCACTATCACCATGATCACTGTCACTATGTCTATCACTATCACTATCACTATGATCACTGTCACTATCACTATCTCTATCACTATCACTATCACTATGGTCACTGTCACTATCTCTATCTCTATCACTATCACTATGATCACTGTCACTATCACTATCACTATGATCATTATCACTATCTCTATCACTATGACTATCACTATGACCACTCTCACTATCACTATCTCTTATCATTATCACTATCACCATCCCTATCATCACTATCACTATTCCTATGATCACTATCACTATCTCTATCACTTTCATTATCACTATGATCACTATCACTATCCCTATCCCTATGATCACTGTCACTATCACTATCACTATCACTATCACTATCCCTATGATCACTATCACTACCACTATCACCATGATCACTTTCACTGTCTCTATCACTATCAATATCACTATGATCACTGTCTCTATCACTATCACTATGATCACTGTCACTATCACTATCTCTATCATTATCACTATCACTTTGATCACTGTCACTATCACTGACACTATCACTATCACTATGATCACTGTCACTATCACTATCTCTATCACTATCACTATCTCTAACACTATCACTATGATCACTGTCACTATCTCTATCACTATCACTATGATCACTGTCACCATACCCATCATTATCTCTATCACTATCACTATCCCTAACATCACTATCTCTATCACTATCACTATGATAACTGTCACTATCACTATCTCTATCACTATCACTATGATCACTGAACTATCACTATCTCTATCACTATGATCACTGTCGCTATCACTATCTCTATCACTATCACTATGTGCACTGTCACTATCACTAATACTATCTCTATCTCTATCACTGTCACCATGATCACTGTCACTATCTCTATTACTATCACTATCACTATGATCACTATCAGTATCACTATGATCACTATCTCTATCACTATGATCAGTATCACTATCTCTATCTCTATCACTATCTCTATCACTATCACTATAACTATGATCACTATCACTATCACTATGACCACTATCACTCTCTCTATCACTATCACTATGATCACTGTCACTATCACTATCCCTAAGATAACTATCACTGTCACTGTCTCTATGTCTATCACAATCACTATCACTATGATCACTATGGCTATCTCTATCACTATCACTATGAGCACTGTCACTATCACTATCACTGTGCCTATCTCTATCACTATCACTATGATCACTAGTACTATCACTATCTCTATCACTATGATCAGTATCACTATCTCTATCTCTATCACTATCACTATCTCTATCACTATCACTATGATCACTATCACAATCACTATGATCACTATCACTATCACTATCCCTATGATCACTATCACTATCTTTGTCACTATCACTATGATCACTATCACTATCTCTATCACTATCAATATCACTACAATCACTGTCATTATCACTATCTCTATCACCATCACTATGATCATGATCAGTATCTCTATCACTATCACTATGATCACTGTCACTATCACTATGACTGTCTCTATCTCTATCACTAACACTATGATCACTATCTCTATCACTATAATCACTATCACAATCACTATCACTATCACTATGATCACTGTCACTATCACTATCTCTATCACTATCACTATCCCTATGATCACTATCACTAATTCTATCACTATCAATTTGATCACTGTCACTATCAATATCCCTATGATCACGATCACTATCTCTATCACTATCACTATCACTATGATCACTATCACTATCACCATCTCTATCACTATCACTATGACCACTGTCACCATCACTATCACTATCCCTATGATCACTATCACTATCTCTATCACTATGATCACTATCACTATCTCTATCACTATCTCTATCACTATCACTATGATTAATATCACTATCACTGTCTCTATCGCTATCACTATCACTATGATCACTGTCCATAACACTATCATTGTCTATATCTCTATCACTATCACTATCACTATGATCTCTATCACTATCACTATCTCTATCAATATCACTATCCTTATGATCACGATCACTATCACTATCTCTATCACTATCACTATGATCTCTATTACTATCACTATCACTATGATCACTGTCACTATCACTATCTCTATCACCATCACTATGATCACTGTCACTATCCCTATGATCACTATCACTATCTATATCACTATCACTATCCCTATGAATACTATCACTATCTCTATTACTATCACTATATCTATCACTATCACTATGATCACTATCACTATCTCTATCACTATCACTATGATCACTATCACTGTCTCTATCTCTATCACTATCACTATGATCACTGTTACTATCACTATGATCATAATCTCTATCATTATCACTATGATCACTGTCACTATCACCATCCCTATGATCACTATCACTATTATTATCACTACCACTATAATCACTATCACTGTGATTATCTCTATCACTATCACTATGATCACTGTCACTATCACTATCTCTATCACTATCAATATGATCACTATCGCTATCACTGTCTCTATCTCTATCACTATCACTATGATCACTGTCACTATCACTATCACTATCTCTATCACTATCATTATGATCACGATCACTATCACTATCTCTATCACTGTCACTATCACTATCTCTATCACTATCACTATGATCACTGACACTATCACTATCTCTATCACTATCCCTATGATCACTATCGCTATCACTATCTCTATCACTATCACTATCCTTATGATCACTATCACTGTCTCTATCACTATCACTATGATCACTATCACTATCACTATCTCTATCACTATCACTAAGATCAATATCACTATCTCTATGATCACTATCACTATGATCAGTATCACTATCCCTATCACTATCACTATCATCACTATCACTATCCTTATGATCACTATCACTATGATCACTATCTCTATCACTATGATCAGTATCACTATCTCTATCCCTATCACTATCACTATCATCACTATCACTATCCATATGATCACTATCACTATCATCACTATCCCTAGATCACTACCACTATCACTATCGTCACTATCACTACCTTTCTCACTATCACTATCACTATGATCACTGTCACTATCACTATCACTATCCCTATGATCACTATCACTGTCTCTATCTCTATCACTATCACTATCATTATGATCACTATCGCTATCTCTGTCACTATCACTATGATCACTGTCACTATCACTATCACTGTGTCTATCTCTATCACTATCACTATCACTATGATCACTAGTACTATCACTATCTCTATCACTATGATCAGTATCACTATCTGTATCTCTATCACTATCACTATCTCTATCACTATCACTATGATCACTATCCCAATCACTATGATCACTATCACTATCCCTATGATCACTATCACTATCACTGTCACTATCTCTATCACTATCACTATGATCACTATCACTATCTTTGTCACTTTCACTATGATCACTATCACTATCTCTATCACTATCAATATCACTACGATCACTGTCACTATCACTATCTCTATCACCATCACTATGATCACGATCAGTATCTCTATCACTATCACTATGATCACTGTCACTATCACTATCACTATGATCACTATCTCTATCACTATGATCACTAACACAATCACTATCACTATCCCTATGATCACTATCACTAATTCTATCACTATCACTATCATCACTGTCACTATTACTATCGCTATGATCACTATCACTATCTCCATCAGTATCACTATCACTATGATCACTATCACTATCACCATCTCTATCACTATCACTATGACCACTGTCGCCATCACTATCACTATGCCTATGACCACTATCACTATCTCTATCACTATGATCACTATCACTATCACTATAATTAATATCCCTATCACTGTCTCTATCTCTATCACTATCACTATGATCACTGTCACTAACACTATCATTATCTCAATCTCTATCACTATCACTATGATTTTATCACTATCACTATTTCTATCACTATCACTATCGTTATGATCACGATCACTATCACTATCTCTATCACTATCACTATGATCTCTATTACTATCACTATCACTATCACTATGATCACTGTCACTATCACTATCTCTATCACTATGATCACTGTCAATATCCCTATGATCATTATCACTATCTCTATCACTATCACTATGAACACTATCACTATATATATATCACTATCACTATGATCACTATCACTATCTCTATCACTATCACTATGATCACTATCACTGTCTCTATCTCTATCACTATCGCTATGATCACTGTCACTATCACTGTCTCTATCACTATCACTATGATCACTATCACTATCACTGTCTCTATCTCTATCTCTATCACTATCACAATGATCACTGTCACTATCACTCTCACTATCTCTATCACTATCATTATGATCACGATCACTATCACTATCTCTATCACTGTCACTATCACTATGATCACTATCACTATCACTATCACTATGATCGCTGTCACTATCACTATCTCCATCACTATCACTATGATCGCTGTCACTATCACTATCTCTATCACTATCACTATGATCACTGACACTCTCACTCTCTCTATCACTATCCCTATGATCACTATCACTATCACTATCTCTATCACTATCACTATCCTTATGATCACTGTCACTCTCTCTATCACTATCACTATCTCTATCACTATCTCTAACACTATCACTAAGATCACTATCACTATCTCAATGATCACTATCACTAGGATCAGTATCACTATCTCTATCACTATCATCACTATCACTATCCTTATGATCACTATCCCTACGATCACTATCTCTATCACTATGATCAGTATCACTATCTCTATCCCTATCACTATCATCACTATCACTATCCTTATGATCACTATCACTATCATCACTATCCCTATGATCACTACCACTATCACTATGGTCACTATCACTATCACTATCTTTCTCACTATCACTATCACTATGATCACTGTCTCTATCTCTATCACTATCACTATGATCACTGCCACTATCACTATCACTCTCTCTATCACTATCACTATCTCTATCACTATGATCACTGTCATTATCACTATCACTATCCCTATGATCACTATCGCTATCACTATCTCTATCACTATCACCATGATCACTGTCACTATCTCTATCACTATCACTATGATTACTATCACTATCTCTATCACTATGATCACTATCACTATCACTATCACTAACTCTATCACTATCACTATCACTATGTTCACTATCACTATCACTATCACTATGATCACTATCACTAACTCTATCACTATCACTATCACTATCACTATCACTATGATCACTTTCACTATCACTATCACTATCTCTATCACTATCACTATCTTTATGATCACTGTCACTATCACTATCTCTATCATTATCACAATCACTATCACTATCATCACTATCACTATGATCACTGTCACTATCACTATGATCATAGTCACTATCACCATCACTATCTCTATCACTATCTCTATCCCTATGATCACTATCACTATCTCTATCACTATCACTATGATCACTGTCACTATCACTATCACTATCACTATCACTATGATCACTGTCACTATCACTATCTCTATCACTATCACTATGATCACTGTCACTATCACTATCTCTATCTCTATCACTATGGTCACTGTCGCTATTAGTATCTCTATCATTATCACTATCACTATGATCACTGTCACTATCTCTATCACTATCAATATCACTACAATCACTGTCATTATCACTATCTCTATCACCAACACTATGATCACGATCAGTATCTCTATCACTATCACTATGATCACTGTCACTATCACTATGACTGTCTCTATCTCTATCACTATCACTATGATCACTATCTCTATCACTATAATCACTATCACTATCACTATGATCACTATCACTATCTCTATCACTATCACTATCCCTATGATCACTATCACTAATTCTATCACTATCACTATGATCACTGTCACTATCAATATCCCTATGATCACTATCACTATCTCTATCACTATCACTATGATCACTATCACTATCACCATCTCTATCACTATCACTATGACCACTGTCACCATCACTATCACTATCCCTATGATCACTATCACTATCTCTATCACTATGATCACTATCACTATCTCTATCACTATGATTAATATCACTATCACTGTCTCTATCGCTATCACTATCACTATGATCACTGTCACTAACACTATCATTGTCTATATCTCTATCACTATCACTATCACTATGATCTCTATCACTATCACTGTCTCTATCACTATCACTATCGTTATGATCACGATCACTATCACTATCTTTATCACTATCACTATAATCACTATCACTGTGATTATCTCTATCACTATCACTATGATCACTGTCACTATCACTATCTCTATCACTATCAATATGATCACTATCGCTATCACTGTCTCTATCTCTATCACTATCACTATGATCACTGTCACTATCACTATCTCTATCACTATGATCACTGTCACTATCCCTATGATCACTATCACTATCTCTATCACTATCACTATCCCTATGAATACTATCACTATCTCTATCACTATCACTATGAACACTATCACTATATATATCACTATCACTATGATCACTATCAGTATCTCTATCACTATCACTATGATCACTATCACTGTCTCTATCTCTATCACTATCGCTATGATCACTGTCACTATCACTGTCTCTATCACTATCACTATGATCACTATCACTATCACTGTCTCTATCTCTATCTCTATCACTATCACAATGATCACTGTCACTATCACTATCACTATCTCTATCACTATCATTATGATCACGATAACTATCACTATCTGTATCACTGTCACTATCACTATGATCACTATCACTATCACTATGATCGCTGTCACTATCACTATCTACATCACTATCACTATGATCACTGTCACTATCACTATCTCTATCACTATCACTATGATCACTGACATTATCACTATCTCTATCACTATCCCTATGATCACTAACACTATCACTATCTCTGTCACTATCACTATGCTTATGATCACTATCACTCTCTCTATCACTATCACTATCTCTATCACTATCTCTATCACTATCACTAAGATCACTATCACTATCTCAATGATCACTATCACTAGGATCAGTATCACTATCTCTATCACTATCATCACTATCACTATCCTTATGATCACTATCACTATGATCACTATCTCTATCACTATGATCAGTATCACTATCTCTATCCCTATCACTATCACTATCATCACTATCACTATCCTTATGAATACTATCACTATCATCACTATCCCTATGATCACTACCACTATCACTATGGTCACTATCACTATCACTATTTTCTCACTATCACTATCACTATGATCACTGTCACTCACTATCACTATGCCTATGATCACTATCACAATCACTGTCTCTATCTCTATCACTATCACTATGATCACTGCCACTATCACTATCACTCTCTCTATCACTATCACTATCTCTATCACTATGATCACTGTCATTATCACTATCACTATCCCTATGATCACTGTCGCTATCACTGTCTCTATCACTATTACCATGATCACTGTCACTATCTCTATCACTATCACTATGATTACTATCACTATCTCTATCACTATGATCACTATCACTATCACTATCACTATGTTCACTATCACCATCACTATCACTATGATCACTATCACTAACTCTATCACTATCACTATCACTATGATCACTTTCACTATCACTATCTCTATCACTATCACTATCTTTATGATCACTGTCACTATCACTATCTCTATCATTATCACAATCACTATCACTATCATCACTATCACTATGATCATAGTCACTATCACCATCACTATCTCTATCACTATCTCTATCCCTATTATCACTATCACTATCTCTATCACTATCACTATGATCACTGTCACTATCACTATCACTATGATCACTGTCACTATCACTATCTCTATCACTATCACTATGATCACTGTCACTATCACTATCTCTATCTCTATCACTACGGTCACTGTCGCTATTAGTATCTCTATCACTATCACTATGTGCACTGTCACTATCACTATCTCTATCACTATGATCACTGTCACTATCACTATCTCTATCATTATCACTATCACTATGATCACTGTCACTATCACTGACACTATCACTATCACTATGATCACTGTCACTATCACTATCTCTATCACTATCACACTCTCTAACACTATCACTATGATCACTGTCACTATCTCTATCACTATCACTATGATCACTGTCACCATCACCATCACTATCTCTATCACTATCACTATCACTATCCCTATGATCACTATCACTATCCCTAAGATCACTATCTCTATCACTATCACTATGATTACTGTCACTATCACTATCTCTATCACTATCACTATGATCACTGAACTATCACTATCTCTATCACTATCACTATGATCACTGTCGCTATCACTATCTCTATCACTATCACTATGTGCACTGTCACTATCACTATCACTATCTCTATCACTATCACCATGATCACTGTCACTATCTCTATTACTATCACTATCACTATGATCACTATCAGTATCACTATGATCACTATCTCTATCACTATGATCAGTATCACTATCTCTATCTCTATCACTATCTCTATCACTATCACTATCACTATGATCACAATCACTATCACTATGACCACTATCACTCTCTCTATCACTATCACTATGATCACTGTCACTATCACTACCCCTATGATCACTATCACTATCACTGTCTCTATCTCTATCACAATCACTATCACTATGATCACTATGGCTATCTCTATCACTATCACTATGAGCACTTTCACTATCACTATCACTGTGCCTATCTCTATCACTATCACTATGATCACTAGTACTATCACTATCTCTATCACTATGATCAGTATCAGTATCTCTATCTCTATCACTATCACTATCTCTGTCACTATCACTATGATCACTATCACAATCACTGTGATCACTATCACTATCACTATCCCTATGATCACTATCACTATCTTTGTCACTATCACTATGATCACTATCACTATCTCTATCACTATCAAAATCACTACAATCACTGTCATTATCACTATCTCTATCACCATCACTATGATCACGATCAGTATCTCTATCACTATCACTATGATCACAGTCACTATCACTATAACTGTCTCTATCTCTATCACTATCACTATGATCACTATCTCTATCACTATAATCACTATCACAATCACTATCACTATCACTCTGATCACTGTCACTATCACTATCTCTATCACTATCACTATCCCAATGATCACTATCACTAATTCTATCACTATCACTATGATGACTGTCACTATCAATATCCCTATGATCACTATCACTATCTCTATCACTATCACTATCACTATGATTACTATCACTATCACCATCTCTATCACTATCACTATGACCACTGTCACCATCACTATCACTATCCCTATGATCACTATCACTATCTCTATCACTATGATCACTATCACTATCTCTATCACTATGATTAATATCACTATCACTGTCTCTATCGCTATCACTATCATCACTGTCACTAACACTATCATTGTCTATATCTCTATCACTATCACTATCACTATGATCTCTATCACTATCACTATCTCTATCACTATCACTATCGTTATGATCACGATCACTATCACTATCTCTATCACTATCACTATGATCTCTATTACTATCACTATCACTATGATCACTGTCACTATCACTATCTCTATCACCATCATTATGATCACTGTCACTATCCCTATGATCACTATCACTATCTCTATCACTATCACTATCCCTATGAATACTATCACTATCTCTATTACTATCACTATATCTATCACTATCCTTATGATCACTATCACTATCTCTGTCACTATCACTATGATCACTATCACTGTCTCTATCTCTATCACTATCACTATGATCACTGTTACTATCACTATCACTATGATCATAATCTCTATCATTATCACTATGATCACTGTCACTATCACCATCCCTATGATCACTATCACTATCACTATCTTTATCACTATCACTATAATCACTATCACTGTGATTATCTCTATCACTATCACTATGATCACTGTCACTATCACTATCTCTATCACTATCAATATGATCACTATCGCTATCACTGTCTCTATCTCTCTCACTATCACTATGATCACTGTCACTAACACTATCTCTATCACTATGATCACTGTCACTATCCCTATGATCACTATCACTATCTCTATCACTATCACTATCACTATGAATACTATCACTATCTCTATCACTATCACTATGAACACTATCACTATATATATCACTATCACTATGATCACTATCACTATCTCTATCACTATCACTATGATCACTATCACTGTCTCTATCTCTATCACTATCGCTATGATCACTGTCACTATCACTGTCTCTATCACTATCACTATGATCACTATCACTATCACTGTCTCTATCTCTATCTCTATCACTATCACAATGATCACTATCACTATCACTATCTCTATCACTATCATTATGATCACGATCACTATCACTATCTCTATCACTGTCACTATCACTATGATCACTATCACTATCACTATGATCGCTGTCACTATCACTATCTCCATCACTATCACTATGATCACTGTCACTATCACTATCTCTATCACTATCACTATGATCACTGACACTATCACTATCTCTATCACTATCCCTATGATCACTATCACAATCACTATCTCTATCACTATCACTATCCTTATGATCACTATCACTCTCTCTATCACTATCACTATCTCTATCACTATCTCTATCACTATCACTAAGATCACTATCACTATCTCAATGATCACTATCACTAGGATCAGTATCACTATCTCTATCACTATCATCACTATCACTATCCTTATGATCACTATCACTATGATCACTATCTCTATCACTATGATCAGTATCACTATCTCTATCCCTATCACTACCATCACTATCACTATCCTTATGATCACTATCACTATCATCACTATCCCTATGATCACTACCACTATCACTATGGTCACTATCACTATCACTATCTTTCTCACTATCACTATCACTATGATCACTGCCACTATCACTATCACTATCCCTATGATCACTATCACAATCACTGTCTCTATCTCTATCACTATCACTATGATCACTGCCACTATCACTATCACTCTCTCTATCACTATCACTATCTCTATCACTATGATCACTGTCATTATCACTATCACTATCCCTATGATCACTATCGCTATCACTATCTCTATCACTATCACTATCACCATGATCACTGACACTATCTCTATCACTATCACTATGATTACTATCACTATCTCTATCACTATGATCACTATCACTAACTCTATCACTATCACTATCACTATCACTATGTTCACTATCACTATCACTATCACTATGATCACTATCACTAACTCTATCACTATCACAATGATCACTTTCACTATCACTATCACTAACTCTATCACTATCACTATCTTTATGATCACTGTCACTATCACTATCTCTATCATTATCACAATCACTATCACTATCATCACTATCACTATGATCACTGTCACTATCACTATGATCATAGTCACTATCACCATCACTATCTCTATCACTATCTCTATCCCTATGACCACTATCACTATCTCTATCACTATCACTATGATCACTGTCACTATCACCATCACTATCACTATCACTATGATCACTGTCACTATCACTATGATCATAGTCACTATCACCATCACTATCTCTATCACTATCTCTATCCCTATGACCACTATCACTATCTCTATCACTATCACTATGATCACTGTCACTATCACCATCACTATCACTATCACTATGATCACTGTCACTATCACTATCTCTATCACTATCACCATGATCACTGTCACTATCACTATCTCTATCTCTATCACTATGGTCACTGTCGCTATTAGTATCTCTATCACTATCACCATGTGCACTGTCACTATCACTATCTCTATCACTATGATCACTGTCACTATCACTATCTCTATCATTATCACTATCACTATGATCACTGCAACTATCACTGACACTATCACTATCACTATAATCACTGTCACTATCACTATCTCTATCACTATCACTAGCTCTAACACTATCACTATGATCACTGTCACTATCTCTATCACTATCACTATGATCACTGTCACCATCACCATCACTATCTCTATCACTATCACTATCCCTATGATCACTATCACTATCCCTAAGATCACTATCTCTATCACTAACACTATGATTACTGTCACTATCACTATCTCTATCACTATCACTATGATCACTGAACTATCACTATCTCTATCACTATCACTATGATCACTGTCGCTATCACTATCTCTATCACTATCACTATGTGCACTGTCACTATCACTATCACTATCACTATCTCTATCACTATCACCATGATCACTGTCACTATCTCTATCACTATCACTATCACTATGATCACTATCAGTATCACTATGATCACTATCTCTATCACTATGATCAGTATCACTATCTCTATCTCTATGACTATCTCTATCACTATCACTATCACTATGACCACTATCACTCTCTCTATCACAATCACTATGATCACTGTCACTATCACTATCCCTATGATCACTATCACTATCACTGTCTCTATCTCTATCACAATCACTATCACTATGATCACTATGGCTATCTCTATCACTATCACTATGAGCACTGTCACTATCACTATCACTGTGCCTATCTCTATCACTATCACTATGATCACTAGTACTATCACTATCTCTATCACTATGATCAGTATCACTATCTCTATCTCTATCACTATCACTATCTCTATCACTATCACTATGATCACTATCACAATCACTATGATCACTATCACTATCACTATCCCTATGATCACTATCACTATCTTTGTCACTATCACTATGATCACTATCACTATCTCTATCACTATCAATATCACTACAATCACTGTCATTATCACTATCTCTATCACCATCACTATGATCACGATCAGTATCTCTATCACTATCACTATGATCACTGTCACTATCACTATGACTGTCTCTATCTCTATCACTATCACTATGATCACTATCACAATCACTATCACTATCACTATGATCACTGTCACTATCACTATCTCTGTCACTATCACTATCCCTATGATCACTATCAATAATTCTATCACTATCACTATGATCACTGTCACTATCAATATCCCTATTATCACTATCACTATCTCTATCACTATCACTATCACTATGATCACTATCACTATCACCATCTCTATCACTATCACTATGACCACTGTCACCATCACTATCACTATCCCTATGATCACTATCACTATCTCTATCACTATGATCACTATCACTATCTCTATCACTATCACTATGATTAATATCACTATCACTGTCTCTATCGCTATCACTATCACTATGATCTCTATCACTATCACTATCTCTATCACTATCACTATCGTTATGATCACGATCACTATCACTATCTCTATCACTATCACTATGATCTCTATTACTATCACTATCACTATGATCACTGTCACTATCACTATCTCTATCACCATCACTATGATCACTGTCACCATCCCTATGATCACTATCACTACCACTATCCCTATGAATACTATCACTATCTCTATTACTATCACTATATCTATCACTATCACTATGATCACTATCACTATCTCTATCACTATCACTATGATCACTATCACTGTCTCTATCCCTATCACTATCACTATGAGCACTGTTACTATCACTATCACTATGATCATAATCTCTATCATTATCACTATGATCACTGTCACTATCACTATCTCTATCACTATCACTATCCCTATGATCTCTATCACTATCACTATCTCTATCACTATCACTATCACTATGATCACTGTCACTATCCCTATGATCACTGTCACTATCACTATCACTATCCCTATGATCACTATCACTATCACTGTCTCCATCACTATCACTATGATCACTATCATTATCTCTATCACTATCACTATCACTATGATCTCTATCACTATCACTATTATCACTATCACCATCACTATATCTATCTCTATCACTATCACTATGATCACTATCGCTATCACTGTCTCTATCACTATCACTATCACTATGATCACTATCACTATCACTATGATCACTATCACTATCTCTATCACTATCACTATGACTATGATCACTGTCACTATCACTATCTCTATCATTATCACTATCGCTATCCCTAACATCACTATCACTATCTCTATCCCTATCAAAACTATCACCATGTCTATCACTATCAATATCACTATGATCACTGTCACTATCACTACCACTATGATCACTGTCACTATCACTATCTCTATCACTATCACTATGATCACTGTCACTATCACTATCTCTATAAATATCACTATCACTATGATCACTGTCACTATCTCTATCACTATCACTATTACTATGATCACTGGCACTATCACTATCTCTATCACTATCACTATGATCACTGTCACTATCACTATCACTATGATCACTGTCGCTATCACTATCACTATCTCTAGCACTATCACCATGATCACTGTCACTATGACTATGACTATCCCAATCCCTATGATCACTGTCACTATCACTATCTCTATCACTATCACTATCCCTATGATCACTATCACTATCTCTATCACTATCACTATCACCATGATCCCTGTCACTATCTCTATCACTATAACTATGATCACTATCACTATGATTACTATCACTATCATCACTATCACTATCACTATCATCACTATCACTATCATCACTATCACTATCACTATCTGTATCCCTATGATCAATATCACTATCTCTAACACTACCACTATCACTATCATCACTGTCACTATCACTATCTCTATCACTATCACTATCCTTATGATCTCTATCACTATCACTATCTCTATCACTACGATCACTGTCACTATCCCTATGATCAATGTCACTATCACTATCCCTATGATCACTATCACTATCACTATCACTGTCTCTATCACTATCACTATGATCACTATCACTATCTCTATCTCTATCACTATGATCTCCATCACTATCACTGTCTCTATCTCTATCACTATCACAATGATCACTATCACTATCTCTATCACTATCACTATGATCACTATCACTATCTCTATCGCTATCACTATCACTATGATCACTGTCACTATCACTATCACTATCCCTATGATCACTATCACTATCACTACCTATCACTAATACTATCACTATGATCACTATCTCTATCACTATCACTATGATCACTGTCACCATCACTATCACTGTCTCTATCTCTATCACTATCACAATGATCACTATCACTATCACTATCACTATCTCTATCTCTATCACTATGATCACTATCACTATCACTATGATCACTGTCACTATCACTATCTCTATCACTATCACTATCCCTATCATCACTAACACTATCACTATGATCACTGTCACTATCACTATCCCTATGATCACTATCACTATCTCTATCACTATCACCATGATCACTATCACTATCTCTATCACTTCGATCACTGTCACTATCACTATCCCTATGATCACTATCACTATCTCTATCACTATAACTATGATCACTATCACTATCTCTATCACTATCACTATGACCACTATCACTGTCTCTATCTCTATCACTATAACTATCTATCACTGTCTCTATCTCTATCAGTATCACTATGATCACTATCACTATCTCTATCACTATGATCACTATCGCTATCTCTGTCACTATCACCGTCATTATTTTCACGATCACTATCACCATCTCTATCAGTATCACTATCAATATGATCTCTATCACAATCACTATCACTGTCTCTATCTCTGTCACTATCACTGTCACTATCTCTATCACTATCACCGTCATTATGATCACGAACACTATCACCATCTCTATCACTATCACTATCACTATGATCGCTATCTCTATCACTATCACTATCACTATCACTGTCTCTATCTCTATCACTGACACTGTCTCTATCACTATCACTATGATCACTATCACTATATCACTATCACTATCATTATGATCACGATCACTATCTCTATCACTATCACTATGACCACTGTCACTATCACTATCCCTATGATCACTATCACTATGACTATCTCTATCACTATCACCATCATTATGATCACGATCACTATCACTATCTCTATCACTATCACTATGATCACTGTCACTATCACTATCTCTATCACTATCACTATCCCTGTGATCTCTATCACTATCTGTATCACTATGATCACTATCACTATCTCTATAACTATCACTATCATCACTATCACTATCTCTATCTCTATCACTATTATCACTGTCGCTATCACTATCACTATGATCACTGTCACTATCACTATCCGGTTCGTCCGATGACACAATGTTGGAGGACGTTAATTCAAAAAAAAGTCACTATCCCTATGATCACTATCACTATCTCTATCACTATGATCACTATCACTATCTCTATCACTATCACTATGATCACTGTCACCATCACTATGACTGTCTCTATCTCTATCACTATCACAATGATCACTATCACTATCTCTATCACTATCACTATGATCACTATCACTATCACTATGATCACTGTCACTATCTCTATCACTATCTCTATCACTATCCCTATCATCACTATCACTATCACTATCTCTGTCACTATCACTATCCCTATGATCACTATCACTATCTATCACTATCACTATGATCACTATCACTATCTCTATCATTATCACTATCACCATCCCTATCATCACTATCACTATCTCTATTCCTAAGATCACTATTACTATCTCTATCACTATCAATATCACTATGATCACTGTCACTATCACTATCACCATGATCACTGTCACTATCACTATCTCTATCACTATCACTATGATCACTGTCACTATCACTATGTCTATCACTATCACTATCACTATGATCACTGTCACTATCACTATGATCACTGTCACTATTTCTATCACTATCACTATGATCACTGTCACTATCACTATCTCTATCACTATCACTATCACTATGATCACTGTCACTATCACTATCTCTATCACTACCACTATCATTATGATCACTGTCACTATCATTATCACTATCTCTATCACTATCACCATGATCACTGTCACTATCACTATCCCTATCCCTATGATCACTGTCACTTTCACTATCACTATCCCTATGATCACAATCACTATCACTATCTCTATCACTATCACTATCACCATGATCACTGTCATTATCTCTATCACTATCACTATGATCACTATCACTATCCCTATGATCACTATCACTATCTCTATCTCTATCACAATGATCACTGTCACTATCACTATGATCACTGTCACTATCACTATCCCTATGATCACTATCACTATCTCTATCACTATGATCACTATCACTGTCTCTATCTCTATCACTATCACTATGATCACGATCACTATCACTATCCCTATCTCTATCACTATTATCTCTATCACTATCACTATCACTATTATCACTGTCACTGTCACTATCACTATCTCTATCACTATCATTATCTCTATCACTATCACTATGATCACTATCACTATCTCTATCTCTATCACTATGATCACTGTCACTATCAATATCTCTATCACTATCACTATGATCACTAGCACTATCACTATCTCTATCACTATCACTATGATCACTATCACTATCTCTATCACTATCACTATGATCACTATCACTATCGCTGTCTCCATTACTATCACTATGATCACGATCACTATCACTATCTCTATCACTATCACTATGATATCTATCACTATCACTATGATCACTGTCACTGTCACTATCACTATCTCTATCACTATCACTATCATTATCTCTATCACTATCACTATGATCACTATCACTATCTCTATCACTATCAATATGATCACTGTCACTATCACTATCTCTATCACTATCACTGTGATCACTAGCACTATCACTATCTCTAGCACTATCACTATGATCACTATCACTATGATCACTGTCACTGTCACTATCACTGTCTCTATCTCTATCACTATCACTATAATCACTATCACTATCTCTATCACTATCATTATGATCACGATCACTATCACTATCTCTATTACTACACTATCACTATGATCACTATCAGTATCACTATGATCACTATCTCTATCACTATGATCAGTATCACTATCTCTATCTCTATCACTATCTCTATCACTTACACTATGATCACTGTCGCTATCACTATCTCTATCACTATCACTATGATCAGTCACTATCACTGTCTCAATCACTATCACTAAGATCACTGTCACTATCACTATCTCTATCACTATCACTATGATCACTGCCACTATCACTATCACTATGATCACCATCACTATCTCTATCACTATCACTATCACTATGATCACTGTCATTATCACTATCTCTATCATTATCACTATCGCTATCCCTATCATCACTATCACTATGTCTATCCCTATGATCACTATCACCATCTCTATCACTATCAATATCACTATGATGACTGTCACTATCACTATCACTATGATCACTGTCACTATCACTATCTCTATCACTATCACTATGATCATGTCACTATCACTATCTCTATCACTATCACCATGATCACTGTCACTATCACTATCACTACGATCACCATCACTATCTCTATCACTATCACTATGACTATGATCACTGTCATTATCACTATCTCTATCATTATCACTATCGCTATCCCTATCATCACTATCACTATGTCTATCCCTATGATCACTATCACCATCTCTATCACTATCAATATCACTATGATGACTGTCACTATAATTATCACTATGATCACTGTCACTATCACTATCTCTATCACTATCACTATGATCATGTCACTATCACTATCTCTATCACTATCACTATCACCATGATCACTGTCACTATCACTATCACTACGATCACCATCACTATCTCTATCACTATCACTATGACTTTGATCACTGTCATTATCACTATCTCTATCATTATCACTATCGCTATCCCTATCATCACTATCACTATGTCTATCCCTATGATCACTATCACCATCTCTATCACTATCAATATCACTATGATGACTGTCACTATAATTATCACTATGATCACTGTCACTATCTCTATCACTATCACTATCGCTATGATTACTGTCACTATCACTATCACTATCTCTATCACTATCACTATGATCACTGTCACTATCACTATCTCTATAAATATCACTATCACTATGATCACTGTCACTATCACTATCTCTATCACTATCACTATGATCACTGTCGCTATCACTATCACTATCACTATCCCTATCCCTATGATCACTGTCACTATCACTATCTCTAGCACTATCACTATCCCCATGATCACTATCACTATCTCTATCACTATTACTATCACCATGATCACTGTCACTATCTCTATCACTATCACTGTGATCACTATCACTATCACTATGATCACTATCACTATCATCACTATCACTATCTCTATCCCTATGATCACTATCACTATCTCTAACACTACCACTATCACTTTGATCACTGTCACTATCTCTATCACTATCACTATCCCTATATACTCTATCACTATCACTATCTCTATCACTATCACTATCACTATGATCACTGTCACTATCCCTATGATCACTGTCACTATCACTATCACTATCCCTATGATCACTATCACTGTCACTGTCTCTGTCACTATCACTATGATCACTATCATTATCTCTATCACTATCACTATCACTATGATCTCTATCACTATCACTATTATCACTATCACCATCATTATCACTATCTCTATCACTATCACTATGATCACTATCACTATCTCTATCGCTATCACTATCACTATGATCACTGTTACTATCAGTATCACTATCCCTATGATCACTGTCGCTATCACTATCACTATCTCTATCACTATCACTATGATCAGTGTCACCATCACTATCACTTTCTCTATCTCTATCACTATCACTATGATCACTGTCGCTATCACTACCACTATCTCTTTCACTATCGATATCACTATCCCTATCATCACTGTCACTATCACTATGATCACTGTCACTATCACTATCCCTATGATCACTATCACTATCTCTATCACTATCACTATGATCACTGTCACTATCACTTTCCCTATGATCACTATCACTATCTCTATCACTATGATCACAATCACTATCTCTATCACTATCACTATGATCACGGTCACTATCACTATCCCTATGATCACTATCACTATCTCTATCACTATCACTATGATCACTATCACTATCTCTGTCACTGTCACCGTCATTATGATCACGATCACTATCACCATCTCTATCACTATCACTATGAATATGAGCTCTATCCCTATCACTATCACTATCACTGTGTCTATCTCTATCACTATCACTGTCATTGTCACTATCTCTATCACTATCACCGTCATTATGATCACGATCACTATCACCATCTCTATCACTATCACTATCACTATGATCTCTCTCTATCACTATCACTATCACAGTCTCTATCAATATCACTGTCTCTATCACTATCACTATGATCACTATCACTATGATCACTATCACTATCCCTATCACTATCACTATGATCACTGTCACTATCACTATCTCTATAAATATCACTATCACTATGATCACTATCACTATCACTATCTCTATCACTATCACTATGATCACTGTCACTATCACTATCTCTATCACTATCACTATGATCACTGTCGCTATCACTATCACTATCTCTATCACTATCACCATGATCACTGTCACTATCACTATCACTATCCCTATCCCTATGATCACTGTCACTATCACTATCTCTATTACTATCACTATCCCTATGATCACTATCACTATCTCTATCACTATCACTATCACCATGATCACTGTCACTATCTCTATCACTATCACTATGATCACTGTCACTCTCATTATCACTGTCTCTATCTGTATCACTATCACTATGATCACTATCACTATCATTATGATCACGATCACTATCTCTAACACTATCACTATCACTATCACTATGATCTCTATCACTATCACTATCACTATGATCACTATCACTATCTCTATCACTATCACTATCACTATGATCACTATCATTATCACTATGATCACTGTCACTATCACTATCACTATGATCACTGTCACTATCTCTATCACTATCACTATGATCACTGTCACTATCACTATCTCTATCACTATCACTATGATCACTGTCGCTATCACTATCTCTATCACTATCACTATCACTATGATCACTGTCACTATCACTATTTCTATCGCTATCACTATGATCACTGTCATTATCACTATCTCTATCACTATCACTATCACTATGATCACTGTCAGTATCACTATCTCTATCACTATCACTATCACTATGATCACTGTCACTATCACTATCTCTATCACTATCACTATCACTATGATCACAGGCACTATCAGTATCACTATGATCACTATCACTATCTCTATCACTATGACTATCACTATGATCACTGTCACTATCACTATCTCTATCATTATCACTATCACCATCCCTATCATCACTATCACTATCTCTATCCCTAAGATCACTATCACTATCTCTATCACTATCAATATCACTATGATCACTGTCACTATCACTATCACTATGATCACTGTCACTATCACTATCTCTATCACTATCACTATCACTATGATCACTGTCACTATCACTATGATCACTGTCACTATCTCTATCACTATCACTATGATCGCTGTCACTATCACTATTACTATCTCTATCACTATCACTATCACTATGATCACTGTCACTATCACTATGATCACTATCACTATCTCTATCACTATCACTATCACTATGATCACTGTCACAATCACTATCTCTATCACTATCACTATCATTATGATCACTGTCACTATCACTATCACTATCTCTATCACTATCACCATGATCACTGTCACTATCACTATCACTATCTCTATCACTATCACTATCACTATGATCACTGTCACTATCACTATCTCTATCTCTATCACTATCACTATGATCACTGTCACTATCACTATTTCTATCACTATCACTATGATCACTGTCACTATCACTATCTCTATCACTATCACTATCACTATGATCACTGTCACTATCACTATCTCTATCACTATCACTATGATCGCTGTCACTATCACTATCTCTATCACTATCACAATCACTATGATCACAGTCACTATCACTACCACTATGATCACTATCACTATCTCTATCACTATGACTATCACTATGATCACTGTCACTATCACTATCTCTATCATTATCACTATCACCATCCCTATCATCACTATCACTATCTCTATCCCTAAGATCACTATTACTATCTCTATCACTATCAATATCACTATGATCACTGTCACTATCACTATCACCATGATCACTGTCACTATCACTATCTCTATCACTATCACTATGATCACTGTCACTATCACTATCTCTATCACTATCACTATCACTATGATCACTGTCACTATCACTATGATCGCTGTCACTATCACTATTACTATCTCTATCACTATCACTATCACTATGATCACTGTCACTATCACTATCTCTATCACTATCACTATCACTATCCCTATCCCTATGATCACTGTCACTATCACTATCACTATCCCTATGATCACAATCACTATCACTATCTCTATCACTATCACTATCACCATGATCACTGTCACTATCTCTATCACTATCACTATGATCACTATCACTATCCCTATGATCACTATCACTATCTCTATCTCTATCACAATGATCACTGTCACTATCACTATGATCACTGTCACTATCACTATCCCTATGATCACTATCACTATCTCTATCACTATGATCACTATCACTGTCTCTATCTCTATCACTATCACTATGATCACTATCACTATCATTATGATCACGATCACTATCACTATCTCTATCTCTATCACTATTATCTCTATCACTATCACTATCACTATTATCACTGTCACTGTCACTATCTCTATCACTATCATTATCTCTATCACTATCACTATGATCACTATCACTATCTCTATCTCTATCACTATGATCACTGTCACTATCAATATCTCTATCACTATCACTATGATCACTAGCACTATCACTATCTCTATCACTATCACTATGATCACTATCACTATCTCTATCACTATCACTATGATCACTATCACTATCGCTGTCTCCATTACTATCACTATGATCACGATCACTATCACTATCTCTATCACTATCACTATGATATCTATCACTATCACTATGATCACTGTCACTGTCACTATCACTATCTCTATCACTATCACTATCATTATCTTTATCACTATCACTATGATCACTATCACTATCTCTATCACTATCAATATGATCACTGTCACTATCACTATCTCTATCACTATCACTGTGATCACTAGCACTATCACTATCTCTAGCACTATCACTATGATCACTATCACTATGATCACTGTCACTATCACTATCACTGTCTCTATCTCTATCACTATCACTATAATCACTATCACTATCTCTATCACTATCATTATGATCACGATCACTATCACTATCTCTATTACTACACTATCACTATGATCACTAGCAGTATCACTATGATCACTATCTCTATCACTATGATCAGTATCACTATCTCTATCTCTATCTCTATCACTATCTCTATCACTTACACTATGATCACTGTCGCTATCACTATCTCTATCACTATCACTATGATCAGTCACTATCACTGTCTCAATCACTATCACTAAGATCACTGTCACTATCACTATCTCTATCACTATCACTATCACTATGATCACTGTCACTATCACTATCACTATGATCACCATCACTATCTCTATCACTATCACTATCACTATGATCACTGTCATTATCACTATCTCTATCATTATCACTATCGCTATCCCTATCATCACTATCACTATGTCTATCCCTATGATCACTATCACCATCTCTATCACTATCAATATCACTATGATGACTGTCACTATCACTATCACTATGATCACTGTCACTATCACTATCTCTATCACTATCACTATGATCATGTCACTATCACTATCTCTATCACTATCACCATGATCACTGTCACTATCACTATCACTACGATCACCATCACTATCTCTATCACTATCACTATGACTATGATCACTGTCATTATCACTATCTCTATCATTATCACTATCGCTATCCCGATCATCACTATCACTATGTCTATCCCTATGATCACTATCACCATCTCTATCACTATCAATATCACTATGATGACTGTCACTATAATTATCACTATGATCACTGTCACTATCACTATCTCTATCACTATCACTATGATCATGTCACAATCACTTTCTCTATCACTATCACTATCACCATGATCACTGTCACTATCACTATCACTACGATCACCATCACTATCTCTATCACTATCACTATAACTATGATCACTGTCATTATCACTATCTCTATCATTATCACTATCGCTATCCCTATCGTCACTATCACTATGTCTATCCCTATGATCACTATCACCATCTCTATCACTATCAATATCACTATGATGACTGTCACTATAATTATCACTATGATCACTGTCACTATCTCTATCACTATCACTATCGCTATGATTACTGTCACTATCACTATCACTATCTCTATCACTATCACTATGATCACTGTCACTATCACTATCTCTATAAATATCACTATCACTATGATCACTGTCACTATCACTATCTCTATCACTATCACTATGATCACTGTCGCTATCACTATCACTATCACTATCCCTATCCCTATGATCACTGTCACTATCACTATCTCTAGCACTATCACTATCCCCATGATCACTATCACTATCTCTATCACTATTACTATCACCATGATCACTGTCACTATCTCTATCACTATCACTGTGATCACTATCACTATCACTATGATCACTATCACTATCACTATCATCACTATCACTATCTCTATCCCTATGATCACTATCACTATCTCTAACACTACCACTATCACTATGATCACTGTCACTATCTCTATCACTATCACTATCCCTATATACTCTATCACTATCACTATCTCTATCACTATCACTATCACTATGATCACTGTCACTATCCCTATGATCACTGTCACTATCACTATCACTATCCCTATGATCACTATCACTGTCACTGTCTCTATCACTATCACTATGATCATTATCTCTATCACTATCACTATCACTATGATCTCTATCACTATCACTATTATCACTATCACCATCATTATCTCTATCGCTATCACTATCACTATGATCACTGTTACTATCAGTATCACTATCCCTATGATCACTGTCGCTATCACTATCACTATCTCTATCACTATCACTATGATGAGTGTCACCATCACTATCACTTTCTCTATCTCTATCACTATCACTATGATCACTGTCGCTATCACTACCACTATCTCTTTCACTATCGATATCACTATCCCTATCATCACTGTCACTATCACTATGATCACTGTCACTATCACTATCCCTATGATCACTATCACTATCTCTATCACTATCACTATGATCACTGTCACTATCACTATCCCTATGATCACTATCACTATCTCTATCACTATCACTATGATCACTATCACTATCTCTATCACTATCACTATGATCACTGTCACTATCACTATCCCTATGATCACTATCACTATCTCTATCACTATCACTATTATCACTATCACTATCTCTATCACTATGATCACTATCACTATCTCTGTCACTGTCACCGTCATTATGATCACGATCACTATCACCATATCTATCACTATCACTATGAATATGAGCTCTATCCCTATCACTGTCACTATCACTGTGTCTATCTCTATCACTATCACTGTCATTGTCACTATCTCTATCACTATCACCGTCATTATGATCACGATCACTATCACGATCTCTATCACTATCACTATCACTATGATCTCTATCTCTATCACTATCACTATCACAGTCTCTATCACTATCACTGTCTCTATCTCTGTCACTATCACTATGATCACTATCACTATCTCTATCACTATCACTATGATCACTGTCACTATCACTATCTCTATAAATATCACTATCACTATGATCACTATCACTATCTCTATCACTATCACCATGATCACTGTCACTATCACTATCTCTATCACTATCACTATCACTATGATCACTGTCACTATCACTATCTCTATCACTATCACTATGATCACTGTCGCTATCACTATCACTATCTCTATCACTATCAACATGATCACTGTCACTATCACTATCACCATCCCTATCCCTATGATCACTGTCACTATCACTATCTCTATTACTATCACTATCCCTATGATCACTATCACTATCTCTATCACTATCACTATGATCACTGTCACTATCTCTATCACTATCACTATGATCACTGTCACTATCAGTATCACTGTCTCTATCTGTATCACTATCACTATGATCACTATCACTATCACTATCATTATGATCACGATCACTATCTCTATCACTATCACTATCACTATGATCTCTATCACTATCACTATCACTATGATCACTATCACTATCTCTATCACTATCACTATCACTATGATCACTATCACTATCACTATGATCACTGTCACTATCACTATCACAATGATCACTGTCACTATCACTATCTCTATCACTATCACTATGATCACTGTCACTATCACTATCTCTATCACTATCACTATGATCACTGTCGCTATCACTATCTCTATCACTATCACTATGTGCACTGTCACTATCACTATCACTATCTCTATCACTATCACTATCACTATGATCACTGTCACTATCACTATCTCTATCACTATCACTATGATCACTGTCACTATCACTATTTCTATCATTATCACTATGATCACTGTCACTATCACTATCACTATCTCTATCACTATCACTATCACTATGATCACTGTCACTATCACTATCTCTATCACTATCACTATGATCACTGTCACTATCACTATCTCTATCACTATCACAATCACTATGATCACAGTCACTATCACTATCACTATGATCACTATCTCTATCACTATGACTATCACTATGATAACTGTCACTGTCACTATCTCTATCATTATCACTATCACCATCCCTATCATCACTATCACTATCTCTATCCCTAAGATCACTATTACTATCTCTATCACTATCAATATCACTATGATCACTGTCACTATCACTATCACTATGATCAGTGTCACTATCACTATCTCTATCACTGTCACTATCACTATCACTATGATCACTGTCACTATCACTATGATCACTGTCACTATCCCTATCACTATCACTATGATCGCTGTCACTATCACTATTACTATCTCTATCACTATCACTATCACTATGATCACTGTCACTATCACTATGATCACTGTCACTATCACTAACTCTATCACTATCACTATCACTATGATCAATGTCACTATCACTATCTCTATCACTATCACTATCACTATGATCACTGTCACTATCACTATCCCTATGATCACTATCACTATCACTGTCTCTATCTCTATCACTATCACTATCACTATGATCACTATCGCTATCTCTATCACTATCACCATGATCACTGTCACTATCACTATCACTGTGTCTATCTCTATCACTATCACTATGATCACTAATACTATCACTATCTCTATGATCAGTATCACTATCTCTATCTCTATCACTATCACTATCACTATGATCACTATCACTATCACTATCCCTATGATCACTATCACTATCACTGTCACTATCTCTAACACTATCACTATGATCACTATCACTATCTTTGTCACTATCACTATGATCACTATCACTATCTCTATCACTATCAATATCACTACGATCACTGTCACTATCACTATCTCTATCACCAGCACTATGATCACGATCACTATCTCTATCACTATCACTATGATCACTGTCACTAGCACTATTACTGTCTCTATCTCTAGCACTATCACTATGATCACTATCTCTATCACTATAATCACTATCACAATCACTATCACTATCACTATGATCACTGTCACTATCACTATCTCTATCACTATCACTATCCCTATGATCACTATCACTATCCCTATCACTATCACTATCACTATGATCACTATCACTATCATCATCTCTATCACTATCACTATGATCTCTATCCCTATCACTATCACTATCACTGTCTCTATCTCTATCACTATCGTTGTCACTATCTCTATCACTATCACCGTCATTATGATCACGATCACTATCACCATCTCTATCACTATCACTATCACTGTGATCTCTATCTCTATCACTATCACTATCACTGTCTCTATCTCTATCACTATCACTATGATCACTATCACTATCACTATCTCTATCACTATCACTATGATCACTGTCACTATCACTATCTCTATAAATATCACTATCACTATGATCACTATCACTATCTCTATCACTATCACTATGATCACTGTCACTATCACTATCTCTATCACTATCACTATCACTATGATCACTGTCACTATCACTATCTCTATCACTATCACTATGATCACTGTCGCTATCACTATCACTATCTCTATCACTATCACCATGATCAGTGTCAGTATCACTATCCCTATCCCTATGGTCACTGTCACTATCACTATCTCTATTACTATCACTATCCCTATGATCACTATGACTATCACTATCTCTATCATTATACTATCACCATGATCACTGTCACTATCTCTATCACTATCACTATGATCACTATCACTATGATCACTATCTCTATCACCATCACTATCACTATGATCACTATCACTATCACTATGATCACTATCACTATCACTATCACTATGATCACTGTCACTATCACTATCTCTATCACTATCACTATGATCACTGTCGCTATCACTATATCTATCACTATCACTATGTGCACTGTCACTATCTCTATCACTATCTCTATCACTATCTCTATCACTATCATCATGATCACTGTCACTATCACTATCACTATCTCTATCACTATCACCATCACTATGATCACTGACACTATCTCTATCTCTATCACTATCACTATCACTATGATCAGTGTCACTATCAGTATTTCTATCACTATCACTATGATCACTGTCACTATCACTATCTCTATCACTATCACTATCACTATGATCACTGTCACTATCACTATTACTATCACTATGATCACTGTCACTATCACTATCACTATGATCACTATCACTATCTCTATCACTATGACTATCGCTATGATCACTGTCACTATCACTATCTCTATCATTATCACTATCACCATCCCTATCATCACTATCACTATCTCTATCCCTAAGATCACTATCTCTATCACTATCAATATCACTATGATCACTGCCACTATCACTATCACTATGATCACTGTCACTATCACTATCTCTATCACTATCACTATGATCACTGTCACTATCACTATCTCTATCACTATCACTATCACTATGATCACTGTCACTATCTCTATCACTATCACTATCACTATGATCACTGTCACTATCACTATCTCTATAAATATCACTATCACTATGATCACTATCACTATCACTATCTCTATCACTATCACTATGATCACTGTCACTATCACTATCACTATCTCTATCACTATCACTATCACTATGATCACTGTCACTATCACTATCTCTATCACTATCACTATGATCACTGTCGCTATCACTATCACTATCTCTATCACTATCACTATGATCAGTGTCAGTATCACTATCCCTATCCCTATGATCACTGTCACTATCACTATCTCTATTACTATCACTATCCCTATGATCACTATCACTATCACTATCTCTATCATTATACTATCACCATGATCACTGTCACTATCTCTATCACTATCACTATGATCACTATCACTATGATCACTATCTCTATCACTATCACTATCACTATGATCACTATCACTATCACTATGATCACTATCACTATCACTATCACTATGATCACTGTCACTATCACTATCTCTATCACTATCACTATGATCACTGTCGCTATCACTATATCTATCACTATCACTATGTGCACTGGCACTATCACTATCACTATCTCTATCACTATCTCTATCACTATCATCATGATCACTGTCACTATCACTATCACTATCACTATCTCTATCACTATCACCATCACTATGATCACTGACACTATCTCTATCTCTATCACTATCACTATCACTATGATCAGTGTCACTATCACTATTTCTATCACTATCACTATGATCACTGTCACTATCACTATCTCTATCACTATCACTATCACTATGATCACTGTCACTATCACTATCACTATCACTATGATCACTGTCACTATCACTATCACTATGATCACTATCACTATCTCTATCACTATGACTATCGCTATGATCACTGTCACTATCACTATCTCTATCATTATCACTATCACCATCCCTATCATCACTATCACTATCTCTATCCCTAAGATCACTATCTCTATCACTATCAATATCACTATGATCACTGCCACTATCACTATCACTATGATGACTGTCACTATCACTATCTCTATCACTATCACTATGATCACTATCACTATCTCTATCACTATCACTATCACTATGATCACTGTCACTATCTCTATCACTATCACTATGATCACTGTCACTATCACTATTACTATCTCTATCACTATCACTATGATCACTGTCACTATCACTATCTCTATCACCATCACTATCACTATGATCACTGTCACTATCACTATCTCTATCATTATGATCACTGTGACTATCATTATCACTATCTCTATCACTATCACCATGATCACAGTCACTATCACTATCCCTATCCCTATGATCACTGTCACTATCACTATCACTATCCCTATGATCACTATCACTATCACTATCTCTATCACTATCCCTATCACCATGATCACTGTCACTATCTCTATCACTATCCCTATGATCACTATCACTGTCTGTTTCACTATCACTATGATCACTATCACTATCTCTATCACTATCTCTATCACTATCACTAAGATCACTATCACTATCTCTATGATCACTATCACTATGAGCAGTATCACTATCTCTATCACTATCACTATCATCACTATCACTATCCTTATGATCACTATCACTGTGATCACTATCTCTATCTCTATGATCAGTATCACTATCTCTATCCCTATCACTATCACTATCATCACTATCACTATCCTTATGATCACTATCACTATCCCTATGATCACTACCACTATCACTATGGTCACTATCACAATCACTATCTTTCTCACTATCACTATCACTATGATCACTGTCACTATCACTATCTCTATGATCACTATCACAATCACTGTCTCTATCTCTATCACTATCACTATGATCACTGCCACTATCACTATCACTATCTCTATCTCTATCACTATCTCTATCACTATGATCACTGTCATTATCACTATCACTATCCCTATGATCACTATCACTATCTCTATCACTATCACTATGATCACTATCACTATCATTATCTCTATCACTATCATTATGATCACGATCACTATCACTATCTCTATTACTATCACTATCACTATGATCACTATCAGTATCACTATGATCACTATCTCTATCACTATGATCAGTATCACTATCTCTATCTCTATCACTATCTCTATCACTATCACTTTCACTATGATCACTATCACTATCACTATGACCACTATCACTATCTCTATCACTATCACTATGATCACTGTCACTATCACTATCCCTATGATCACTATCACTATCACTGTCTCTATCTCTATCACTATCACTATCACTATGATCACTATCGCTATCTCTATCACTATCACTATGATCACTGTCACTATCACTATCACTGTGTCTATCTCTATCACTATGATCACTAATACTATCACTATCTCTATCACTATGATCAGTATCACTATCTCTATCTCTATCACTATCACTATCTCTATCACTATCACTATCACTATGATCACTATCACTATCACTATGATCACTATCACTATCACTATCCCTATGATCACAATCACTATCACTGTCACTATCTCTATCACTATTACTATGATCACTATCACTATCTGTGTCACTATCACTATGATCACTATCACTATCTTTATCACTATCAATATCACTACGATCACTGTCACTATCACTATCTCTATCACCATCACTATGATCACGATCACTATCTATATCACTATCACTATGATCACTGTCACTATCACTATCACTGTCTCTATCTCTATCACTATCACTATGATCACTATCTCTATCACTATGATCACTATCACAATCACTATCACTATGATCACTGTCACTATCACTATCTCTATCACTATCACTATCCCTATGATCACTATCACTAATTCTATCACTATCACTATGATCACTGTCACTATCACTATCCCTATGATCACTATCACTATCTCTATCACTATCACTATCACTATCACCATCTCTATCACTATCACTATGATCAGTCACTATCACAATCTCTATCACTATCACCATGATCACTGTCACTATCACTATCTCTATCACTATCACTATAACTATGATCACTGTCACTATCACTATCTCTATCACTATCACTATCACTATGATCACTCACTCTAACACTGTCTCTGTCACTATCACTATCACTATGATCACTGTCACTATCACTATCCCTATCACTATCACTGTGATCACTGTCACTATCTCTATCACTATCACTATCACTATGATCACTGTCACTATCACTATCATTATCTCGATCACTATCACTATCACTATGATCACTGTCACTATCATTATCTCTATCACTATCACTATCACTATGATCACTGTTACTATCACTATCTCTATCACTATGATCACTGTCGCTATCACTATCACTATCTCTTTCACTATCACCATGAGCACTGTCACTACCACTATCACTATCCCTATCCCTATGATCACTGTCACTATCACTATCTCTATCACTATCACTATCCCTATGATCACTATCACTATCACTATCTCTATCACTATCACTATCACCATGATCACTGTCACTATCTCTATCACTATCACTATGATCACTATCACTATCATCACTATCACTATCTCTATCCCTATGATCACTATCACTATCTCTAACACTACCACTATCACTATGATCACTGTCACTATCACTATCTCTATCACTATCACTATCCCTATGATATCTATCACTATCACTATCCCTATGATCACTATCACTATCTTTGTCACTATCACTATGATCACTATCACTATCTCTATCACTACCAAATTCACTACGATCACTGTCACTATCACTATCTCTATCACTATCACTATGATCACTATCACTATGATCACTGTCACTATCACTATCACTGTCTCTATCTCTATCACTATCACTATGATCACTATCTCTATCACTATGATCACTATCACAATCACTATCACTATGATCACTGTCACTATCACTATCTCTATCACTATCACTATCCCTATGATCACTATCACTAATTCTATCACAATCACTATGATCACTGTCACTATCACTATCCCTATGATCACTATCACTATCTCTATCACTATCACTATCACTATGATCACTATCACTATCACCATCTCTATCACTATCACTATGATCACTGTCGCTATCACTATCTCTATCACTATCACTATGATCAGTCACTATCACAATCTCTATCACTATCACCATGATCACAGTCACTATCACTATCACTATCTCTATCACTATCACTATCACTATGATCACTCTCACTAACACTGTCTCTGTCACTATCACTATCACTATGATCACTGTCACTATCACTATCACTATCACTATGATCACTGTCGCTATCACTATCTCTATCACTATCACTATGATCAGACACTATCACAATCTCTATCACTATCACCATGATCACTGTCACTATCACTATCACTATCTCTATCACTATCACTATGACTATGATCACTGTCACTATCACTATCTCTATCACTATCACTATCACTATGATCACTCTCACTAACACTGTCTCTGTCACTATCACTATCACTATGATCACTGTCGCTAACACTATCACTATCACTAAGATCACTATCACTAAGATCACTATCACTAAGATCACTGTCACTATCAGTATCTCTATCACTATCACTATGATCACTGTCACTCACACTGTCACTATCACTATCACTATCTCTATCACTATCACTATGACTATGATCACTGTCACTATCACTATCTCTATCATTATCACTATCGCTATCCCTATCATCACTATCACTATCTCTATCCCTATGGTCACTATCACCATCTCTATCACTATCAATATCACTATGATCACTGTCACTATCACTATGATCACTGTCACTATCACTATCTCTATCACTATCACTATGATCACTGTCACTATCAATATCTCTCTAAATATCACTATCACTATGATCACTGTCACTATCTCTATCACTATCACTATCACTATGATCACTGTCACTATCACTATCATTATCTCTATCACTATCACTATCACTATGATCACTGTCACTATCCCCTCCGAAGGAGTGTCGCCTTGCCGTGGCGGAGGGGCTCAGTACCTGAGCCAGACGGCCTACTAAGTGTCATTTTGATTACTGGTAGGCAAGAGGTGAGGGGAAGCAAAGAACATTCCAAACGGGTAGATGGGGCTCGTTAGTCTTGGTTGACGACTCATCTAGGAGAAGAGGACTCCGAAATCAAACTCCCCCAGGGGCTCCTACTATGGTAGGTACGGGTTTGGCGTACCCGGGGCCCCAAGCCATACTCTCGATTGGGTTCCTCCAAGAGGTGAGAGGGCATATGCCAAACGCCCAATCAACTTTGGTCCACTTTTGTGTTTGACCTCCCACCTATTACCTCCCTGTACACAGTCTGACGGATAACCTACGCGCGGGTTGGAGGATGGGGTGACGCAAGGGGTGACTGGGTAATCGCGTAAGTCCCAGCCCCTGGTTATCATGTAGGATCTGTGTGCGTATCCGCTGATAAAGGTCAGTCCCGGGGAGGGGCCATTGCATGAGCTGATGCACTCCTGAAGGCGATTGGGTCCCTCTGTCTATGAATTGGGAGGTGAGACCCTAGGGTGAGCAAGGTCCAGGCCAGGACTCTCACCTAAGCCGGGGTGGCGCCCAGGATGTGAGCATGCCATCGGAGACATCTGCAATGGTGGAGGATACATCGCCATGAGTACGAAAACTCACAACAAAACCAAACAAAGTAAAGTCTGTGTAAAGGAAGTAGCAGAGTCGAGTGGTCCTCGCTACTTAGTCATATCTAGAACTGAGGGAGATAAAAAATTCCTATCGGTGAGCCCATTTACAATTCAAAAGGGTTTGGATAATATTGCTGGTCCAGTAAAATCTTGCACTAGATCTCGCAATGGAACGCTCCTGGTTGAAGCACATTCAGCTACCCAGGCAGCTAAGATATTGAAAGCGAACATGCTAGCAAGTTATCCAGTACGCGTCGAGATGCACAGAACCTTGAACTCCTCGCGCGGTGTGATAAACACCCGTGCATTGGAAGGATTATCCAATGAGGAGATTCAAGAGAATCTGACGGAGCAAGGCGTCATACACGTTTACCGGGTTCAACGCAAAGAAGGTGGTGAGTTAAAGCCAACTAATCCCTGTTCCTGACCTTTGATCGGGTAGATCTCCCGCAAAGGATTAAGGCAGGTTATGAATCCATCGAAGTTAGGCCGTTCATCCCGAACCCACTCAGGTGTTTTAAGTGCCAGCGCTTTGGTCATACAAGTGAGCTTTGTAAGGGACTAGCTACATGCCCGCAATGTGGAGACGAATCCCACGATGGTGCATGTACTACAGCTCCTTCATGTGTGAACTGCAGAGGTGAACATCCATCTAGTTCCCGAGACTGCCCCCGCTTTGTAGAGGAAAGAGCGATCCAAGAGATACGGGTCAAAGAGAAGGTGCCCTTCTCAGAAGCCCGGAAGCTCTTGCGTCTACGCCAACCCTCTGTTCCCAGATCCGGAACCTATAGCTCAGTTGCAGCTAAAGCGGTAGCGAGCAGAGAGATCGCAACTCAGACCAGCGATTTCAATGGGGCAACAATTTCTGAAAAAACACTTGTTGCCCGTAGCTCTATATCAAAGCCTTCAACATCAGCGCGCACATCTGTATCAACGTGTACAAAATCTGTTGGTGAAAAAAATTCAACTGTTCGATCACCAACGAAAATGCCAAACTCGACACAGAAGACTAGCAAACCCGTTATTTACAATGGCTCGCCGATAAAGTTTAAAAAGAACTACACAAAGAACGATTTCCTCAAGGAAGATAAGCCTCACCCCAGTACATCAAAGGGGTATAAGAGTCCAAGGAGATCTCCTCGAAGATCCTCTTCTGGGGAATCTTCAGGGGTGGACTCAGACCGGCGTCTTTCATCTTCGCCGGTCCCCATTAGCAACCGGTTCGAGACACTCGAACCCAAGTTTGCTATGGGAAGACGCACGTCCTCGGCAGAGGACATGGATCTGGACCAATCTGCCCACACTGGGAGACCCCCAGTGGAAAAGAGGCGCGAAAAAGCGTCCGAAAAGAACGTCAGCCCAAGAGAGAAAAGGGCTAAATTAGTTCGACAACCGCCTGCTCCAAAGTAATGAAGAGTTACCTTGGAATTACCTATCCCATACACAATGCAATATGACTATCCTACAATGGAACGTACGTGGCATTCGAACTCAAAGGCCAGAACTTGAGCTCTTGCTCAAAGAAAACGAACCTCTGGTCGCATGTTTACAAGAGACTAAGCTGCGTCCTCAAGACGCTTTCCATCTAAGGCGATACACCCCAGTACGGTGTGATGTTACACCAGAAGAGGGTGTACCGGCACATGGCGGCGCTATGATACTTGTCAGAGATGACGTATATATGCAAACTCTACCTTTGCACTCTGATATACAATCAGTTGCTGTATGGATTAAACTGCCAAACATACATTTCACCATCTGTAATGTTTATTTGCCTCCCTCCCATGACTTCTCGCACATTGATTTAGAAGATCTAGTTTCCCAGTTGCCAACACCTTTTCTGTTGGTGGGAGACTTCAATGCGCACCACCCACTTTGGGGTTCAAGTCGAGCTTGTGCGAGAGGTACACTCATTTCCGATTTTTTGGACAGTCACAACCTAGCTCTCCTCAACACTGGAGAGCCTACATTCATTTCGGACTCTCATAACAGCTTCTCACACCTTGACCTTGCAGTTTGTTCACCTCAGTTGGCAGTCTCCTTACAATGGAATGTCATCTCTGATTTACACTCTAGTGACCACTTCCCATGTCTTATTAGTCTCTTGACGCAACATACGTATTCCACACGTATGCCCAGATGGCGTTTGGACCATGCCAACTGGAACCTCTACACCCAGTTGGCTGTCTTTACGTACAACGAGCACGACTCAGTGCATAATTTGGCGCAGCATCTCACGGAGACGATTCTCTCTGCTGCTGAACAGTCGATTCCGCGGTCGACTACACACCCCCGTCGATTTCCCGTCCCCTGGTGGACGGAAGAATGTCGGAATGCCATTCGTGCTCGAAGGCGTGCACTTAGGGTTTTCCAACGTCACCCTACTTTGGAAAACCTGATTGAATACAAGAAAATGCGCGCCAGGTCCAGACAAGTCATTAAGGATAGCAAAAAGTCATCATGGAGCAAATTTGTAGCTTCATTTAACCGACACACACCTTCCTCGGTTGTGTGGGATAGATTAAGGCGTGTTGCAGCTAAAACGACCCAAATACCAATAGCGGGACTAAAAACAGCCACAGGAGCTGTTGTTGATTCATTTGAAGTGGCCAATACCTTTGGCAGTGCTTTCGCACAAGTGTCTAGCTCGGAAAACTACTCCCCTGAGTTCCGTCCATTTAAAACTCAGGTGGAATCTCAAGGCTTCACGTTTCGTTCTAGAAACGTAGAAGATTACAATCGCCTTTTCACCATGGCGGAGCTGGAGCATTCCCTGAAATCTTCGCGATGTTCAGCACCAGGACCGGACGGTATTCATGTACAAATGTTACAACAGCTCTCTCCTGAAGGTAAGGCATTCCTGCTCGAGGTCTATAATCGTGTTTGGGTTGACAGTATACTCCCAGAAAATTGGCGGGAGGCCACCGTTATTCCCATCTTGAAGGCTGGGAAGGACCGTCATCTTCCCTCCAGCTATCGTCCTATTTCCCTCACCAGTTGCGTTTGCAAGGTGATGGAACGCATGATCAATGGACGATTGGTATGGTGGTTAGAAAGTCGTAACCTACTGACTAACATCCAATGTGGTTTTCGACGACGCCGTTCAACTGTTGACCATCTTGTGTCAATATCGACACAGATAATGGACGGCTTTATGAAGAACTGTCAAACCGTTGGCATATTTTTCGATCTTGAGAAGGCTTATGATACGTGCTGGCGAGCAGGGATTCTACGTTCCCTGTATGCCTGGAACATACGTGGACGCCTACCACTTTTCATTCAGGAGTTTATGAAGGACCGCTTTTTCCGAGTAAGGGTCGGCTCGGTTTTTTCTAATTCTTTTGTTCAGGAGGAGGGAGTACCTCAGGGTTCGGTGCTAAGTGTCACGCTCTTTGCTATAGCAATTAACTCCATCTGGAAATGTGTTCCACCTGGAGTTTCGTCATGCCTATTCGTAGACGACTTCGCTGTCTATTGCACTTCTCAGCGCACGGCGTTCTTACAACGGCGCCTGCAGCAATGTTTGGACAACCTTAGAGAATGGAGCATGAAAAACGGCTTCCGTTTCTCAACTGAGAAGTCAATCTGCGTTAATTTCTGGCGCCGTAGGAGACGATTACCACCTTCGCTCCGATTTGGTCCAGATGAACTTCCCTTCGCAGAAGAGACGCGCTTCCTGGGTTTGATCTTGGACAGGAAGCTTAGTTGGTCGTCGCATATTGCACAGCTAAGAGCGAGATGTGACCGTTCCCTAAATATTATGCGAGTACTGAATGGCAAATCGTGGGGAGCGGATCGAACAATTTTGTTGCGAATATATCGCGCATTGGTCCGATCCAAGCTAGACTATGGGTGTATTGTTTATTCGTCAGCACGACCATCTGTGCTGAGAAGATTAGACGTGGTCCATAATAGGGGCATCCGCATTGCAACAGGAGCTTTTCCAACAAGCCCAGTGGTGAGCCTTTACGCCGAGTCCGCAGAAGCTCCTCTGCAATATCGGCGTGAGATTCTCTTGGCAAATTATGGTTGTGCGCTTAGATGTATGCCTAAGCACCCAACGTTCGCTTCTTTTTTCACCACCACGCTAAGAGAACGATATAGAAATAGCACCCTTAATCCAAAGCCTGCGGGGTTCCGTTTTCAAGAGCTCCTAGTGAAGCTTGGAGTGGAACTGCCTGTGATGTTCGCCAAGGGCGAGAGACTTTACCCCCCTTGGCTATCTGGTACGCCCCATGTAGATCTTGGGATGACCATACACCAGAAGTCCACGATGCCTATTTCAAGTATCCGCACGTGTTTCTTAGAATTTTTGTCAGGCTACTCTGACCGTAAATATATTTACACCGATGGATCAAAGAACACCAACGGTGTTGGATGTGCTTATGTTTATGGAACCGAACCATATACATTCGGTTTTCCAAATAGCACTTCCATTTTTACTGCAGAGCTTTATGCAATCTATCGAGCCGTTTTGTATGTTCGCCGTCGTAAATTAGGTGACTGCCTGATTTTGAGCGATTCCCTTAGTGCACTGCAGAGCCTTTGTCAGTTGTACAACCCCCACCCTATTGTTCAACGTATCCAGGATGCCCTCCATGTTTTACACGCTTCTGGCGTTGACGTGGTGTGTGCATGGATTCCTGGTCACGTAGGTTTGCCTGGGAATGAAAAGGCAGATTTAGCAGCAAAGACGGCAACTACAGAACCCAGAATTATCATCTCACGTGTTACTTCGGAAGACTTTAGGCTTGAAGTGCGGAGAGCGGTGCTGTCGTCCTGGCACGACGAGTGGTCAGCTCTCCGCGGTAATAAGCTTAGAGAAGTGAAAGAACTTCCGATAAACTGGGTAACTTCCTGTCGCACATCTCGTCGCGAGGAGGTTAGTTTGGCTCGATTAAGAATAGGGCACTGCAATTTTTCGCACGGTTACCTATTTAAAAGGGACCCTGCGCCTCTATGTCCGCTGTGTGACAACGTTTTGTCGGTTCGCCACGTGCTCCTAGAGTGTTACTCTCTAGCGCACCTTCGGGATTCTCTGCAGCTGCCTGCCAGACTTGCAGAGGTCCTAGCGGACGACAAAACAGCGGTTGATAGAGTTTTTAATTTTTTAGCGCAGTGCAATATAAATTTGAGGATTTAAATTTTTAATTATCTGTTTCTGATTTTGGACATATTTATCACCTTGTTTCATATCTGGCTATTGCCACTGCCTTTTACCTTTGTATATTTATCTTGTTGCTAGTATTTTTATTTTTTGAGTGAAATTTATATCTGGCTATTGCCATGAGTCTGCTAAGGGCGCTGATGACCTAGAAGTTGAGCGCCCTTAAACCAAATCCAATCCAATCCAACTGTCACTATCATTATCTCTATCACTATCACTATCACTATGATCACTGTCACTATCACTATCTCTATCACTATGATCACTGTCGCTATCACTATCACTTTCTCTATCACTATCACCATGATCACTGTCACTGCCACTATCACTATCCCTATCCCTATGATCACTGTCACTATCACTAACTCTATCACTATCACTATCCCTATGATCACTATCACTATCACTATCTGTATCACAATCACTATCACCATGATCACTGTCACTATCTCTATCACTATCACTATGATCACTATCACTATGATCACTATCACTATCACTATCATCACTATCACTATCTCTATCCCTATGATCACTATCACTATCTCTAACACTACCACTATTACTATGATCACTGTCACTATCACTATCTCTATCACTATCACTATCCCTATGATCTCTATCACTATCATTATCACTTTGATCACTGTCACTATCACTATCACTATCCCTATGATCACTATCACTGTCTCTATCACTATCACTATCACTATCTCTATCAATATCACTATCACTATGATCTCTATCACTATCACTATTATCACTATCACTATCACTATCTCTATCACTATCACTATGATCACTATCACTATCTCTATCGCTATCACTATGATCACTGTTACTATCACTATCACTATCCCTATGATCATTATCACTATCATTATCTCTATCACTATCACTATCTCTATCACTATCCCTATGATCACTATCACTATCTCTATCACTATGACTATGATCAATATGACTATCTCTATCACTATCACTATCACTATGATCACTTTCACTATCACTATCCCTATGATCACTATCACTATCTCTATCACTATCACTATGATCACTATCACCAGCTCTATCACTATCACTATGATCACTATCACTGTCTCTATCTCTATAACTATCACTATCTATCACTGTCTCTATCTCTATCACTATCACTATGATCACTATCACCATCTCTATCACTATGATCACTATCACTATGCCTGTCACTATCACCGTCATTATGATCACGATCACTATCACCATCTCTATCACTATCACTATCAATATGAGCTCTATCCCTATCACTATCAATATCACTGTCTCTATCTCTATCACTATCACTATCATTGTCACTATCTCTATCACTATCACCGTCATTATGATCACGATCACTATCACCATCTCTATCACTATCACTATGATCTCTATCTCTATCACTATCACTATCACTATCACTGTCTCTATCTCTATCACTATCACTATCACTGTCTCTATCTCTATCATTATCACTATGATCACTATCACTATCACTATCTCTATCACTATCACTATGATCACTGTCACTATCACTATCTCTATAAATATCACTATCACTATGATCACTGTCACTATCTCTATCACTATCACTATCACTATGATCACTGTCACTATCACTATCACTATCTCTATCACTATCACTATGATCACTGTCACTATCACTATCTTTATCACTATCACTATGATCACTGTCACTATCACTATCTCTATCCCTATCCCTATGATCACTGTCACTATCACTATCTCTATTACTATCACTATCCCTATGATCACTATCACTATCACTATCTCTATCACCATGATCACTGTCACTATCTCTATCACTATCACTATGATCACTATCACTATGATCACTGTCACTATCATTATCACTGTCTCTATCTCTATCACTATCACTATGATCACTATCACTATCACTAGCATTATGATCACGATCACTATCACTATCTCTATCACTATCACTATGATCTCTATCACTATCACTATCACTATGATCACTGTCACTATCACTATCTCTATCACTATCACTATTTGGTTTAAGGGCGCTCAACTTCTAGGTCATCAGCGATCACTATCACTATGATCACTATCACTATCTCTATCACTATCACTATGATCACTATCACTATCACTGTCTCTACCACTATCACTATGATCACTAGCACTATCACTATCTCTATCACTATCACTATGATCACTAGCACTATCACTATCTCTATCACTATCACTATGACCACTATCGCGATCTCTATCACTATCAATATGATCACTATCACTATCATCACTGTCACAATCACTATCACTGTCTCTATCTCTATCACTATCACTATAATCACTATCACTATCTCTATCACTATCATTATGATCACGATCATTATCACTATCACTATCTCTATTACTATCACTATCACTACGATCACTATCAGTATCACTAAGATCACTATCTATATCACTATGATCAGTATCACTATCTGTAACTCTATCGCTATCTCTATCACTATCACTATCCCTATGATCACTATCACTATCACTGTCTCTATCTCTATCACTATCACTATCACTATGATCACTATCGCTATCTCTGTCACTATCACTATGATCACTGTCACTATCACTATCACTGTGTCTATCTCTATCACTATCACTATCACTATGATCACTAGTACTATCACTATCTCTATCACTATGATCAGTATCACTATCTGTATCTCTATCACTATCACTATCTCTATCACTATCACTATGATCACTATCACAATCACTATGATCACTATCACTATCCCTATGATCACTATCACTATCACTGTCACTATCTCTATCAGTATCACTATGATCACTATCACTATCTTTGTCACTTTCACTATGATCACTATCACTATCGCTATCACTATCAATATCACTACGACCACTGTCACTATCACTATCTCTATCACCATCACTATGATCACGATCAGTATCTCTATCACTATCACTATGATCACTGTCACTATCACTATCACTATGATCACTATCTCTATCACTATGATCACTAACACAATCACTATCACTATCCCTATGATCACTATCACTAATTCTATCACTATCACTATGATCACTGTCACTATTACTATCGCTATGATCACTATCACTATCTCTATCAGTATCACTATCACTATCACTATCACCATCTCTATCACTATCACCATCTCTATCACTATCACTATGACCACTGTCGCCATCACTATCACTATGCCTATGATCACTATCACTATCTCTATCACTATGATCACTATCACTATCTCTATCACTATCACTATGATTAATATCACTATCACTGTCTCTATCTCTATCACTATCACTATGATCACTGTCACTAACACTATCATTATCTCTATCTCTATCACTATCACTATGATCTTTATCACTATCACTGTCTCTATCACTATCACTATCGTTATGATCACGATCACTATCACTATCTCTATCACTATCACTATGATCACTGTCACTATCACTATCTCTATCACTGTGATCACTGTCACTATCCCTATGAGCACTATCACTATCTCTATCACTATCACTATCCCTATGAATACTATCACTATCTCTATCACTATCACTATGAACACTATCACTATATATATCACTATCACTATGATCACTATCACTATCTCTATCACTATCACTATGATCACTATCACTGTCTCTATCTCTATCACTATCGCTATGATCACTGTCACTATCACTGTCTCTATCACTATCACTATGATCACTATCACTTTCACTGTCTCTATCTCTATCTCTATCACTATCACAATGATCACTGTCACTATCACTCTCACTATCTCTATCACTATCATTATGATCACGATCACTATCACTATCTCTATCACTGTCACTATCACTATGATCACTATCACTATCACTATGATCGCTGTCACTATCACTATCTCCATCACTATCACTATGATCACTGTCACTATTACTATCTCTATCACTATCACTATGATCACTGACACTATCACTCTCTCTATCACTATCCCTATGATCACTATCACTATCACTATCTCTATCACTATCACTATCCTTATGATCACTATCACTCTCTCTATCACTATCACTATCTCTATCACTATCTCTATCACTATCACTAAGATCACTATCACTATCTCAATGATCACTATCACTAGGATCAGTATCACTATCTCTATCACTATCATCACTATCACTATCCTTATGATCACTATCACTATGATCACTATCTCTATCACTATGATCAGTATCACTATCTCTATCCCTATCACTATCATCACTATCACCATCCTTATGATCACTATCACTATCATCACTATCCCTATGATCACTATCACTATCATTGTCACTATCACTATGATCACTATCACTATCTCTATCACTATCAATATCACTACAATCACTGTCATTATCACTATCTCTATCACCATGACTATGATCACGATCAGTATCTCTATCACTATCACTATGATCACTGTCACTATCGCTATGGCTGTCTCTATCTCTATCACTATCACTATGATCACTATCTCTATCACTATAATCACTATCACAATCACTATCACTATCACTATGATCACTGTCACTATTTCTATCTCTATCACTATCACCATCCCTATGATCACTATCACTAATTCTATCACTATCACTATGATCACTGTCACTATCAATATCCCTATGATCACTATCACTATCTCTATCACTATCACTATGATCACTATCACTATCACCATCTCTATCACTATCACTATGACCACTGTCACCATCACTATCACTATCCCTATGATCACCATCACTATCTCTATCACTATGATCACTATCACTATCTCTATCACTATCACTATGATTAATATCACTATCACTGTCTCTATCGCTATCACTATCACTATGATCACTGTCACTAACACTATCATTGTCTATATCTCTATCACTATCACTATCACTATGATCTCTATCACTATCACTATCTCTATCACTATCACTATCGTTATGATCACGATCACTATCACTATCTCTATCACTATCACTATGATCTCTATTACTATCACTATCACTATGATCACTGTCACTATCACTATCTCTATCACCATCACTATGATCACTGTCACTATCCCTATGATCACTATCACTATCTCTATCACTATCACTATCCCTATGAATACTATCACTATCTCTATTACTGTCACTATATTGATCACTATCACTATGATCACTATCACTATCTCTATCACTATCACTATGATCACTATCACTGTCTCTATCTCTATCACTATCGCTATGATCACTGTCACTATCACTGCCTCTATCACTATCACTATGATCACTATCACTATCACTGTCTCTATCTCTATCACTATCACAATGATCACTGTCACTATCACTATCACTATCTCTATCACTATCATTATGATCACGATTACTATCACTATCTCTATCACTGTCACTATCACTATGATCACTATCACTATCACTATGATCGCTGTCACTATCACTATCTCCATCACTATCACTATGATCACTGTCACTATCACTATCTCTATCACTATCACTATGAACACTATCACTATATATATCACTATCACTATGATCACTATCACTATCTCTATCACTATCACTATGATCACTATCACTGTCTCTATCTCTATCACTATCGCTATGATCACTGTCACTATCACTGCCTCTATCACTATCACTATGATCACTATCACTATCACTGTCTCTATCTCTATCACTATCACAATGATCACTGTCACTATCACTATCACTATCTCTATCACTATCATTATGATCACGATTACTATCACTATCTCTATCACTGTCACTATCACTATGATCACTATCACTATCACTATGATCGCTGTCACTATCACTATCTCCATCACTATCACTATGATCACTGTCACTATCACTATCTCTATCACTATCACTATGATCACTGACACTATCACTATCTCTATCACTATCCCTATGATCACTATCACTATCACTATCTCTATCACTATCACTATCCTTATGATCACTATCACTCTCTCTATCACTATCACTATCACCATCTCTATCACTATCTCTATGACTATCACTAAGATCACTATCACTATCTCAATGATCACTATCACTAGGATCAGTATCACTATCTCTATCACTATCATCACTATCACTATCCTTATGATCACTATCACTATGATCACTATCTCTATCACTATGATCAGTCTCACTATCTCTATCCCTATCACTATCACTATCATCACTATCACTATCCTTATGATCACTATCACTATCATCACTATCCCTATGATCACTACCACTATCACTATGGTCACTCTCACTATCACTATCCTTCTCACTATCACTATCACTATGATCACTGTCACTATCACTATCACTATCCCTATGATCACTATTACAATCACTGTCTCTATCACTATCACTATGATCACTGCTATATCACTATCACTCTCTCTATCACTATCACTATCTCTATCACTATCATCACTGTCATTATCACTATCACTATCCCTATGATCACTATCGCTATCACTATCTCTATCACTATCACCATGATCACTGTCACTATCTCTATCACTATCACTATGATTACTATCACTATCTCTATCACTATGATCACTATCACTATGACTATCACTAACTCTATCACTATCACTATCACTATGTTCACTATCACTATCACTACCACTATGATCACTATCACTAACTCTATCACTATCACTATCACTATGATCACTTTCACTATCACTATCACTATCTCTATCACTATCACTATCTTTATGATCACTGTCACTATCACTATGATCATAGTCACTATCACCATCACTATCTCTATCACTATCTCTATCCCTATGATCACTATCACTATCTCTATCACTATCACTATGATCACTGTCACTATCACTATCACTATCACTATGATCACTGTCACTATCACTATCTCTATCACTATCACTATGATCACTTTCACTATCACTATCACTATCTCTATCACTATCACTATCTTTATGATCACTGTCACTATCACTATGATCATAGTCACTATCACCATCACTATCTCTATCACTATCTCTATCCCTATGATCACTATCACTATCACTATCACTATGATCACTGTCACTATCACTATCTCTATCATTATCACTATCACTATGATCACTGTCACTATCACTGACACTATCACTATCACTATGATCACTGTCACTATCACTATGATCACTGTCACTATCACTATCTCTATTACTATCACTATCTCTAACACTATCACTATGATCACTGTCACTATCTCTATCACTATCACTATGATCACTGTCACCATCACCATCACTATCTCTATCACTATCACTATCCCTATGATCACTATCACTATCCCTAAGATCACTATCTCTATCACTATCACTATGATTACTGTCACTATCACTATCTCTATCACTATCACTATGATCACTGAACTATCACTATCTCTATCACTATCACTATGATCACTGTCGCTATCACTATCTCTATCACTATCACTATGTGCACTGTCACTATCACTATCACTATCTCTATCACTATCACCATGATCACTGTCACTATCTCTATCACTATCACTATGATAACTATCAGTATCACTATGATCACTATCTCTATCACTATGATCAGTATCACTATCTCTATCTCTATCACTATCTCTATCACTATCACTATCACTATGATCACTATCACTATCACTATGACCACTATCACTCTCTCTATCACTATCACTATGATCACTGTCACTATCACTATCCCTATGATCACTATCACTATCACTGTCTCTATCTCTATCACAATCACTATCACTATGATCACTATGGCTATCTCTATCACTATCACTATGAGCACTGTCACTATCACTATCACTGTGCCTATCTCTATCACTATCACTATGATCACTAGTACTATCACTATCTCTATCACTATGATCAGTATCACTATCTCTATCTCTATCACTATCACTATCTCTATCACTATCAATATGATCACTATCACAATCACTATGATAACTATCACTATCACTATCCCTATGATCACTATCACTATCTTTGTCACTATCACTATGATCACTATCACTATCTCTATCACTATCAATATCACTACAATCACTGTCATTATCACTATCTCTATCACCATCACTATGATCACGATCAGTATCTCTATCACTATCACTATGATCACTGTCACTATCACTATAACTGTCTCTATCTCTATCACTATCACTATGATCACTATCTCTATCACTATAATCACTTTCACAATCACTATCACTATCACTCTGATCACTGTCACTATCACTATCTCTATCACTATCACTATCCCTATGATCACTATCACTAATTCTATCACTATCACTATGATCACTGTCACTGTCAATATCCCTATGATCACTATCACTATCTCTATCACTATCACTATCACTATGATCACTATCACTATCACCATCTCTATCACTATCACTATGACCACTGTCACCATCACTATCACTATCCCTATGATCACTATCACTATCTCTATCACTATGATCACTATCACTATCTCTATCACTATCACTATGATTAATATCACTATCACTGTCTCTATCGCTATCACTATCACTATGATCACTGTCACTAACACTATCATTGTCTATATCTCTACCACTATCACTATCACTATGATCTCTATCACTATCACTATCTCTATCACTATCACTATCGTTATGATCACGATCACTATCTCTATCACTATCACTATGATCTCTATTACTATCACTATCACTATGATCACTGTCACTATCACTATCTCTATCACCATCACTATGATCACTGTCACTATCCCTATGATCACTATCACTATCTCTATCACTATCACTATCCCAATGAATACTATCACTATCTCTATTACTATCACTATATCTATCACTATCACTATGATCACTATCACTATCTCTATCACTATCACTATGATCACTATCACTGTCTCCATCTCTATCACTATCACTATGATCACTGTTACTATCACTATCACTATGATCATAATCTCTATCATTATCACTATGATCACTGTCACTATCACCATCCCTATGATCACTATCACTATCACTATCTTTATCACTATCACTATAATCACTATCACTGTGATTATCTCTATCACTATCACTATGATCACTGTCACTATCACTATCTCTATCACTATCAATATGATCACTATCGCTATCACTGTCTCTATCTCTATCACTATCACTATGATCACTGTCACTATCACTATCTCTATCACTATGATCACTGTCACTATCCCTATGATCACCATCACTATCTCTATCACTATCACTATCCCTATGAATACTATCACTATCTCTATCACTATCACTAAGAACACTATCACTATGATCACTATCACTATCTCTATCACTATCACTATGATCACTATCACTGTCTCTATCTCTATCACTATCGCTATGATCACTGTCACTATCACTGTCTCTATCACTATCACTATGATCACTATCACTATCACTGTCTCTATCTCTATTTCTATCGCTATCACAATGATCACTGTCACTATCACTATCACTATCTCTATCACTATCATTTTGATCACGATCACTATCTCTATCACTGTCACTATCACTATGATCACTATCACTATCACTATGATCGCTGTCACTATCACTATCTCCATCACTATCACTATGATCACTGACACTATCACTATCTCTATCACTATCCCTATGATCACTATCACTATCACTATCTCTATCACTATCACTATCCTTATGATCACTATCACTCTCTCTATCACTATCACTATCACTATCTCTATCACTATCTCTATCACTATCACTAAGATCACTATCACTATCTCAATGATCACTATCACTAGGATCAGTATCACTATCTCTATCACTATCATCACTATCACTATCCTTATGATCACTATCACTATGATCACTATCTCTATCACTATGATCAGTATCACTATCTCTATCCCTATCACTATCACTATCACTATCCTTATGATCACTATCACTATCATCACTATCCCTATGATCACTACCACTATCACTATGGTCACTATCACTATCACTATCTTTCTCACTATCACTATCACTATGATCACTGCCTTTATCACTATCACTATCCCAATGATCACTATGGCTATCACTATCTCTATCACTATCTCGATCACCATCACTATGATCACTGTCACTATCCCTATGATCACTATCACTATCTCTATCACTATCACTATCCCTATGAATACTATCACTATCTCGATTACTATCACTATATCTATCACTATCACTATGATCACTATCACTATCTCTATCACTATCACTATGATCACTATCACTGTCTCTATCTCTATCACTATCACTATGATCACTGTTACTATCACTATCACTATGATCATAATCTCTATCATTATCACTATGATCACTGTCACTATCACCATCCCTATGATCACTATCACTATCACTATCTTTATCACTATCACTATAATCACTATCACTGTGATTATCTCTATCACTATCACTATGATCACTGTCACTATCACTATCTCTATCACTATCAATATGATCACTATCGCTATCACTGTCTCTATCTCTATCACTATCACTATGATCACTGTCACTATCACTATCTCTATCACTATCACTATGATAACTATCACTATCACTGTCTCTATCTCTATCACTATCACTATGATCACTGTCACTATCACTATCACTATCTCTATCACTGTCATTATGATCACGATCACTATCACTATCTCTATCACTGTCACTATCACTATGATCACTATCACTATCACTATGATCACTGTCACTATCACTATCTCCATCACTATCACTATGCTCACTGTCACTATCACTATCTCTATCACTATCACTATGATCACTGACACTATCACTATCTCTATCACTATCCCTATGATCACTATCGCTATCACTATCTCTATCACTATCACTATCCTTAGGATCACTATCACTGTCTCTATCACTATCACTATGATCACTATCACTATCACTATCTCTATCACTATCACTAAGATCAATATCACTATCTCTATGATCACTATCACTATGATCAGTATCACTATCTCTATCACTATCACTATCATCACTATCACTATCCTTATGATCACTATCACTATGATCACTATCTCTATCACTATGATCAGTATCACTATCTCTATCCCTATCACTATCACTATCATCACTATCACTATCCATATGATCACTATCACTATCATCACTATCCCTATGATCACTACCACTATCACTATGGTCACTATCACTACCTTTCTCACTATCACTATCACTATGATCACTGTCACTATCACTATCACTATCCCTATGATCACTATCATAATCACTGTCTCTATATCTATCACTATCACTATGATCACTGCAACTATCACTATCACTCTCTCTATCACTATCACTATCTCTATCACTATGATCACTGTCATTATCACTATCACTATCCCTATGATCACTATCACAATCACTATCTCTATCAGTATCACTATCACCATGATCACTGTCACTATCTCTATCACTATCACTATGATCACTATCACTATCACTATCTCTATCACTATGATCACTATCACTATCACTAACTCTATCACTATCACTATCACTATGTTCACTATCACTATCACTATGATCACTATCACTATCACTAACTATCACTATCGCTATGATCACTTTCACTATTACTATCACTATCTCTATCACTATCACTATCATTATGATCACTCTCACTATCACTATCTCTATCATTATCACTATCACTATCACTATCATCACAATCACTATGATCACTGTCACTACCACTATCACTATCACTATGATCATAGTCACTATCACCATCACTATCTCTATCACTATCTCTATCCCTATGATCACTATCACTATCTCTATCACTATCACTATGATCACTGTCACTATCACTATCACTATGATCACTCTCACTATCACTATCTCTATCACTATCACTATGATCACTGTCACTATCACTATCTCTATCACTATCACTATGGTCACTGTCGCTATCAGTATCTCTATCACTATCACATTGTGCACTGTCACTATAACTATCACTATCTCTATCACTTTGATCACTGTCACTATCACTGACACTATCACTATCACTATCACTATGATCACTGTCACTATCACTATCTCTATCACTATCTCTATCACTATCACTATGATCACTGTCACTATCACTATCTCTATCACTATCACTATGATCACTGTCACTATCACCATCACTATCTCTATCACTATCACTATCCCTATGATCACTATCACTATCCCTATGATCACTATCTCTATCACTATCACTATGATCACTGTCACTATCACTATCACTATGATCACTGTCACTAAGACTATCTCTATCACTATGATCACTGTCACTATCACTATCTCTATCACTATCACTATCTCTATCACTATCACTATCACTATCACTATCACTATGGTCACTGTCACTATCACTATCTCTATCTCTATCACTATCACTATGATCACTGTCACTATCACTATCACTATGATCACTATCACTATCTCTATCACTATGACTATCACTATGACCACCCTCACTATCACTATCTCTTATCATTATCACTATCACCATCCCTATCATCACTATCACTATCCCTATGATCACTATCACTATCTCTATCACTTTCAATATCACTATGATCACTATCACTATCCCTATCCCTATGATCACTGTCACTATCACTATCATTATCACTATCACTATCACTATCCCTATGATCACTATCACTATCACCATGATCACTTTCACTGTCTCTATCACTATCAATATCACTATGATCACTGTCTCTATCACTATCACTATGATCACTGTCACTATCACTATCTCTATCACTATCACTATGATCACTGTCACTATCACTATCTCTATCACTATCAATATGATCACTATCGCTATCACTGTCTCTATCTCTATCACTATCACTATGATCACTGTCACTATCACTATCTCTATCACTATCACTATGATAACTATCACTATCACTGTCTCTATCTCTATCACTATCACTATGATCATTGTCACTATGACTATCACTATCTCTATCACTATCATTATGATCACAATCACTATCACTATCTCTATCACCGTCACTATCACTATGATCACTATCACTATCACTATGATCACTGTCACTATCACTATCTCCATCACTATCACTATGGTCACTGTCACTATCACTATCTCTATCACTATCACTATGATCACTGACACTATCACTATCCCTATGACCACTATCGCTATCACTATCTCTATCACTATCACTATCCTTATGATCACTATCACTGTCTCTATCACTATCACTATGATCACTATCTCTATCACTATCACTAAGATCAATATCACTATCTCTATGATCACTATCACTATGATCAGTATCACTATCTCTATCACTATCATCACTATCACTATCCTTATGATCACTATCACTATGATCACTATCACTATGATCACTATCTCTATCACTATGATCAGTATCACTATCTCTATCCCTATCACTATCACTATCATCACTATCACTATCCATATGATCACTATCACTATCATCACTATCCCTATGATCACTACCACTATCACTATGGTCACTATCACTACCTTTCTCACTATCACTATCACTATGATCACTGTCACTATCACTATCACTATGATCACTATCATAATCACTGTCTCTATATCTATCACTATCACTATGATCACTGCCACTATCACTATCACTCTCTCTATCACTATCACTATCACTATCACCATGATCACTGTCACTATCTCTATCACTATCACTATGATCACTATCACTATCACTATCTCCATCACTATGATCACTATCACTATCACTATCACTATCACTAACTCTATCACTATCACTATCACTATGTTCACTATCACTATCACTATGATCATTATCACTATCACTAACTATCACTATCGCTATGATCACTTTCACTATCACTATCACTATCTCTGTCACTATCACTATCATTATGATCACTCTCACTATCACTATCTCTATCATTATCACTATCACTATCACTATCATCACTATCACTATGATCACTGTCACTACCACTATCACTATCACTATGATCATAGTCACTATCACCATCACTATCTCTATCACTATCTCTATCCCTATGATCACTATCACTATCCCTATGATCACTATCACTGTCTCTATCACTATCACTATGATCACTGTCACTATCACTATGATCACTCTCACTATCACTATCACTATCACTATGATCACTGTCACTATCACTATCTCTATCACTATCACTATGGTCAGTGTCGCTATCAGTATCTCTATCACTATGATCATAGTCACTATCACCATCACTATCTCTATCACTATCTCTATCCCTATGATCACTATCACTATCCCTATGATCACTATCACTATCTCTATGACTATCACTATGATCACTGTCACTATCACTATCACTATGATCACTCTCACTATCACTATCTCTATCACTATCACTATGATCACTGTCACTATCACTATCTCTATCACTATCACTATGGTCACTGTCGCTATCAGTATCTCTATCACTATCACATTGTGCACTGTCACTATCACTATCACTATCTCTATCACTATGATCACTGTCACTATCACTGACACTATCACTATCACTATCACTATGATCACTGTCACTATCACTATCTCTATCACTGTCACTATCTCTATCACTATCACTATGATCACTGTCACTATCACTATCTCTATCACTATCACTATGATCACTGTCACTATCACCATCACTATCTCTATCACTATCACTATCCCTATGATCACTATCACTATCCCTATGATCACTATCTCTATCACTATCACTATGATCACTGTCACTATCACTATCACTATCACTATGATCACTGTCACTATCACTATCTCTATCACTATGATCACTGTCACTATCACTATCTCTATCACTATCACTATCACTATGGTCACTGTCACTATCACTATCTCTATCTCTATCACTATCACTATGATCACTGTCACTATCACTGTCACTATGATCTCTATCACTATCTCTATCACTATGACTATCACTATGACCACCCTCACTATCACTATCTCTTATCATTATCACTATCACCATCCCTATCATCACTTTCAATATCACTATGATCACTATCACTATCCCTATCCCTATGATCACTGTCACTATCACTATCACTATCACTATCACTATCCCTATGATCACTATCACTATCACTATCACCATGATCACTTTCACTGTCTCTATCACTATCAATATCACTATGATCACTGTCTCTATCACTATCACTATGATCACTGTCACTATCACTATCTCTATCACTATCACTATGATCACTATCACTATCTCTATCACTATCAATATGATCACTATCGCTATCACTGTCTCTATCTCTATCACTATCACTATGATCACTGTCACTATCACTATCACTATCTCTATCACTATCATTATGATCACGATCACTATCACTATCTCTATCACTGTCACTATCACTATGATCACTATCACTATCACTATGATCACTGTCACTATCACTATCTCCATCACTATCGCTATGCTCACTGTCACTATCACTATCTCTATCACTATCACTATGATCACTGACACTATCACTATCTCTATCACTATCCCTATTATCACTATCGCTATCACTATCTCTATCACTATCACTATCCTTATGATCACTATCACTGTCTCTATCACTATCACTATGATCACTATCACTATCTCTATCACTATCACTAAGATCAATATCACTATCTCTATGATCACTATCACTATCATCAGTATCACTATCTCTATCACTATCACTATCATCACTATCACTATCCTTATGATCACTATCACTATGATCACTATCTCTATCACTATGATCAGTATCACTATCTCTATCCCTATCACTATCACTATCATCTCTATCACTATCCATATGATCACTATCACTATCATCACTATCCCTATGATCACTACCACTATCACTATGGTCACTATCACTACCTTTCTCACTATCACTATCACTATGATCACTGTCACTATCACTATCACTATCCGTATGATCACTATCATAATCACTGTCTCTATATCTATCACTATCACTATGATCACTGCCACTATCACTATCACTCTCTCTATCACTATCACTATCTCTATCACTATGATCACTGTCATTATCACTATCACTATCCCTATGATCACTATCACAATCACTATCTCTATCACTATCACTATCACCATGATCACTGTCACTATCTCTATCACTATCACTATGATCACTATCACTATCACTATCTCTATCACTATGATCACTATCACTATCACTAACTCTATCACTATCACTATCACTATGTTCACTATCACTATCACTATGATCACTATCACTATCACTAACTATCACTATCGCTATGATCACTTTCACTATCACTATCTCTATCACTATCACTATCATTATGATCACCCTCACTATCACTATCTCTATCATTATCACTATCACTATCATCACTATCACTATGATCACTGTCACTACCACTATCACTATCACTATGATCATAGTCACTATCACCATCACTATCTCTATCACTATCTCTATCCCTATGATCACTATCACTATCCCTATGATCACTATCACTATCTCTATCACTATCACTATGATCACTGTCACTATCACTATCACTATGATCACTCTCACTATCACTATCTCTATCACTATCACTATGATCACTGTCACTATCACTATCTCTATCACTATCACTATGGTCACTGTCGCTATCAGTATCTCTATCACTATCACATTGTGCACTGTCACTATCACTATCACTATCTCTATCACTATGATCACTGTCACTATCACTGACACTATCACTAATACTATCACTATGATCACTGTCACTATCACTATCTCTATCACTATCACTATCTCTATCACTATCATTATGATCACTGTCACTATCACCATCACTATCTCTATCACTATGATCACTGTCACTATCACTATCACTATGATCACTATCTCTATCACTATCACTATCACTATGGTCACTGTCACTATCACTATCTCTATCTCTATCACTATCACTATGATCAAGGTCACCATCACTATCACTATGATCACTATCACTATCTCTATCACTTTCAATATCACTATGATCACTATCACTATCCCTATCCCTATGATCACTGTCACTATCACTATCACTAGCACTATCACTATCCCTATGATCACTATCACTATCACTATCACCATGATCACTTTCACTGTCTCTATCACTATCAATATCACTATGATCACTGTCTCTATCACTATCACTATGATCACTGTCACTATCACTATCTCTATCACTATCACTATGATCACTGTCACTATTAGAAGTTGAGCGCCCTTAAACCAAATCCAAATCACTGTCACTATCACTATCTCTATAAATATCACTATCACTATGATCACTGTCACTATCTCTATCACTATCACTATCACTATGATCACTGTCACTATCACTATCTCTATCACTATCACTATCACTATGATCACTGTCACTATCTCTATCACTATCACTATCACTATGATCACTGTCGCTATCACTATCACTATCTCTATCACTATCACTATCCCTATGATCACTATCACTATCTCTATCACTATAACTATCACCATGATCGCTGTCACTATCTCTATCACTATCACTATGATCACTATCACTATCACTATGATCAGTATCACTATCACTATCATCACTATCACTACCACTATCTCTATTCCTATGATCACTATCACTATCTCTAACACTACCACTATCACTATGATCACTGTCACTATCACTATCTCTATCACTATCACTATCCCTATGATCTCTATCACTATCACTGTATCTATCACTATCACTATCACTATGATCTCTATCACTATCACTATCACTATGATCACTATCGGTATCTCTATCGCTGTCACTATGATCACTGTTACTATCACTATCCCTATGATCACTATCACTATCACTATCTCTATCACTATCACTATCACTATCTCTATCACTATCACTATGGTCACTGTCACCATCACTATCACTGTCTCTATCTCTATCACTATCACAATGATCACTATCACTATCTCTATCACTGTCACTATCACTATGATCAGTATCACTATCACTATGATCACTGTCACTATCACTATCTCTATCTCTATCACTATCACTATCCCTATCATCACTGTCACTATCTCTATCACTATCACTATGATCACTGTCACTAATACTATCCCTATGATCACTATCTCTATCCCTATCACTATCACTATGATCACTTTCACTATCACTATCCCTATGATCACTATCACTATCTCTATCACTATCACTATTACTATGATCACTATCACTATCTCTATCACTATCACTATGATCACTATCACTGTCTCTATCTCTATCACTATCACTATCTATCACTGTCTCTATCTCTATCACCATCACTATGATCACTATCACTATCTCTATCACTATGATCACTATCACTATCTCTGTCACTATCACCGTCATTATGATCACGATCACTATCACCATCTCTATCACTATCACTGTCTCTATCTCTATCACTATCACTATGATCACTATCACTATCTCTATCACTATCACTATCTCTATAAATATCACTATCACTATGATCACTGTCACTATCTCTATCACTATCACTATCAGTATGATCACTGTCACTATCACTATCTCTATCACTATCACTATGATCACTGTCACTATCACTATCTCTATCACTATCACTATTTCTATGATCAATGTCACTATCACTATCTCTATCACTATCACCATGATCACTGTCACTATCACTATCACTATCCCTATCCCTATGATCACTGTCACTATCACTATCTCTATTACTATCACTATCCCTATCACTATCTCTATGATCACTGTCGCTATCACTATCTCTATCACTATTACTATGTGCACTGTCACTATCACTATCACTATCTCTATCACTATCACCATGATCACTGTCACTATCTCTATTACTATCACTATCACTATGATCACTTACAGTATCACTATGATCACTATCTCTATCACTATGATCAGTATCACTATCTCTATCTCCATCACTATCTCTATCACTATCACTATCACTATGATCACTATCACTATCACTATGACCACTATCACTCTCTCTATCACTATCACTATGATCACTATGGCTATCTCTATCACTATCACTATGATCACTGTCACTATCACTATCACGGTGTCTATCTCTATCACTATCACTATGATCACTAGTACTATCACTATCTCTATCACTATGATCAGTATCACTATCTCTATCTCTATCACTATCACTATCTCTATCACTATCACTATGATCACTATCACTATCACTATCCCTATTATCACTATCACTATCACTGTCACTATCTCTATCACTATCACTATGATCACTATCACTATCTTTGTCACTATCACTATGATCACTATCACTATCTCTATCACTATCAATATCACTACAATCACTGTCATTATCACCATCTCTATCACCATCACTATGTTCACGATCAGTATCTCTATCACTATCACTATGATCACTGTCACTATCACTATCACTGTCTCTATCTCTATCACTATCACTATGATCACTATCTCTATCACTATAATCACTATCACAATCACTATCACTATCGCCATGATCACTGTCACTATCACTATCTATATCACTATCACTATCCCTATGATCACTATCACTAATTCTATCACTATCACTATGATCACTGTCACTCTCACTATCCCTATGATCACTATCACTATCTCTATCACTATCACTATCACTATGATCACTATCACTATCACCATCTCTATCACTATCACTATGACCACTCACCATCACTATCACTATCCCTATGATCACTATCACTCTCTCTATCACTATGATCACTATCACTATCTCTATCACTATCACTATGATTAATATCACTATCACTGTCTCTATCTCTATCACTATCACTATGATCACTGTCACTAACACTATCATTGTCTATATCTCTATCACTATCACTATGATATCTATCACTATCACTATCTCTATCACTATCACTATCACTATGATCACTGTCACTATCACTATCACTATGATCACTATCACCATCTCTATCATTATGACTATCACTATGATCACTCTCACTATCACTATCTCTTATCATTATCACTATCACCATCCCTATCATCACTATCACTATCTCTATCCCTATGATCACTATCACTATCTCTATCACTTTCAATATCACTATGATCACCTTCACTATCCCTATCCCTATGATCACTGTCACTATCACTATCACTATCACTATCCCTATGATCACTATCACTATCACCATGATCACTTTCACTATCTCTATCACTATCAATATCACTAAAATCACTGTCTCTATCACTATCACTATGATCACTGTCACTATCCCTATCTCTATGACTATCACTATGATCACTGTCACTATCACTATCTCTATAAATTTCACTATCACTATGATCACTGTCACTATCTCTATCACTATCACTATCACTATCATCACTGTCACTATCACTATCTCTACCACTATCACTATGATCACTGTCACTATCACTATCTCTATCACTATCACTATGATCACTGTCACTATCTCTATCACTATCACTATGATCACTGTCCTTATCACTATCACTATCTCTATCACTATCACTATCCCTATGATCACTATCACTATCTCTATCACTATCACTATCACCATGATCGCTGTCACTATCTCTATCACTATCACTATCACTATCACTATCATCACTATCACTATCACTATCACCCTCTCTATTCCTATGATCACTATCACTATCTCTAACACTACCACTATCACTATGATCACTGTCACTATCACTATCTCTATCACTATCACTATCCCTATGATCACTGTCACTATCCCTATGATCACTATCACTATCACTGTCTCTATCACTATCACTATCACTATGATCACTATCACTATCTCTATCACTATCACTATCACTATGATCTTTATCACTATGACTATTATCACTATCACTATCTCTATCACTATCACTATGATCACTATCAGTATCTCTATCGCTATCACTATGATCACTGTTACTATCACTATCCCTATGATCACTATCACTATCACTATCTCTATCACTATCACTATGATCACTGTCACCATCACTATCACTGTCTCTATCTCTATCACTATCACAATGATCACTATCACTATCTCTATCACTGTCACTATCACTATGATCACTATCGCTATCACTATGATCACTGTCACTATCACTATCTCTATCACTATCACTATCCCTTCATCACTGTCACTATCTCTATCACTATCACTATGATCACTGTCACTATCACTATCCCTATGATCACTATCCCTATCACTATCACTATCACTATGATCACTTTCACTATCACTATCCCTATGATCACTATCACTATCTCTATCACTATCACTATTACTATGATCACTATCACTATCTCTATCACTATCACTATGATCATTATCACTGTCTCTATCTCTATCACTATCACTATGATCACTATCACTATCTCTATCACTATGATCACTATCACTATCTCTGTCACTATCACCGTCATTATGATCACGATCACTATCACCATCTCTATCACTATCACTATCAATATGATCTCTATCCCTATCACTATCACTATCACTGTCTCTATCTCTATCACTATCACTATCATTGTCACTATCTCTATCACTATCACCGTCATTATGATCACGATCACAATCACCATCTCTATCACTATCACTATCACTATGATCTCTATCTCTATCACTATCACTATCACTGTCTCTATCTCTATCACTATCTCTGTCTCTATCTCTATCACTATCACTATGATCACTATCACTATCTCTATCACTATGATCACTGTCACTATCACTATCTCTATAAATATCACTATCACTATGATCACTGTCACTATCTCTATCACTATCACTATGATCACTGTCACTATCACTATCTCTATCACTATCACTATCACTATCACTATGATCACTGTCACTATCACTATCTCTATCACTATCACTATTACTATGATCACTGTCACTATCACTATCTCTATCACTATCACCATGATCACTGTCACTATCACTATCACTATCCCTATCCCTATGATCACTTTCACTATCATTATCTCTATTACTATCACTATCCCTATCACTATCTCTATGATCACTGACGCTATCACTATCTCTATCACTATCACTATGTGCACTGTCACTATCACTATCACTATCTCTATCACTATCACCATGATCACTGTCACTATCTCTATTACTATCACTATCACTATGATCACTATCAGTATCACTATGATCACTATCTCTATCACTATGATCAGTATCACTATCTCTATCTCTATCACTATCTCTATCACTATCACTATCACTATGATCACTATCACTATCACTATGACCACTATCACTCTCTCTATCACTATCACTATGGTCACTGTGACTATCACTATCCCTTTGATCACTATCACTATCACTGTCTCTATCTTTATCACAATCACTATCACTATGATCACTATGGCTATCTCTATCACTATCACTATGATCACTGTCACTATCACTATCACTGTGTCTATCTCTATCACTATCACTATGATCACTAGTACTTTCACTATCTCTATCACTATGATCATTATCACTATCTCTATCTCTATCTCCATCACTATCTCTATCACTATCACTATGATCACTATCACTATCACTATCCCTATGATCACTATCACTATCACTGTCACTATCTCTATCACTATCACTATGATCACTATCACTATCTTTGTCACTATCACTATGATCACTATCACTATCTCTATCACTATCAATATCACTACAATCACTGTCATTATCACTATCTCTATCACCATCACTATGATCACGATCAGTATCTCTATCACTATCACTACGATCACTGTCACTATCACTATCACTGTCTCTATCTCTATCACTATCACTATGATCACTATCTCTATCACTATAATCACTATCACAATCACTATCACTATCACTATGATCACTGTCACTATCACTATCTATATCACTATCACTATCCCTATGATCACTATCACTAATTCTATCACTATCACTATGATCTTTGTCACTATCACTATCCCTATGATCACCATCACTATCACTATCACTATCACTATGATCACTATCAATATCACCATCTCAATCACTATCACTATGACCACTGTCACCATCACTATCACAATCCCTATGAATACTATCACTATCTCTATCACTATCACTATGATCACTATCACTATCACTATATCTATCACTATCACTATGATCACTATCACTATCTCTATCATTATCACTATGATCACTGTTACTATCACTATCACTATGATCATAATCTCTATCATTATCACTATGATCACTGTCACTATCACTATCCCTATGATCACTATCACTATCTTTATCACTATCACTATAATCACTATCACTGTGATTATCTCTATCACTATCACTATGATCACTGTCACTATCACTATCACTGTCTCTATCTCTATCACTATCACTATGATCCCTATCTCTATCACTATAATCACTATCACAATCACTATCACTATCACTATGATCACTGTCACTATCACTATCTCTATCACTATCACTATCCCTATGATCACTATCACTAATTCTATCACTATCACTATGATCACTGTCACTATCACTATCCCTATGATAACTATCACCATCTCTATCACTATCACTATCACTATGATCACTATCACTATCACCATCTCTATCACTATCACTATGACCACTGTCACCATCACTATCACTATCCCTATGATCACTATCACTATCTCTATCACTATGATCACTATCACTATCTCTATCACTATGATTAATATCACTATCACTGTCTCTATCGCTATCACTATCACCATGATCACTGTCACTAACACTATCATTGTCTATATCTCTATCACTATCACTATCACTATGATCTCTATCACTATCACTATCTCTATCACTATCACTAAGATCAATATCACTATCTCTATGATCACTATCACTATGATCACTATCTCTATCACTATGATCAGTATCACTATCTCTATCCCTATCACTATCACTATCATCACTATCACTATCCTTATGATCACTATCACTATCATCACTATCCCTATGATCACTACCACTATCACTATGGTCACTATCACTATCTTTCTCACTATCACTATCACTATGATCACTGTCACTATCACTATCACTATCCCTATGATCACTATCACAATCACTGTCTCTATATCTATCACTATCCCTACGATCACTGTCACTATCACTATCACTGTCTCTATCTCTATCACTATCACTATGATCACTATCTCTATCACTATAATCACTATCACAATCACTATCACTATCACTATGATCACTGTCACTATCACTATCCCTATGATCACTATCACTATCTCTATCACTATCACTATCACTATGATCACTATCACTATCACCATCTCTATCACTATCACTATGACCACTGTCACCATCACTATCACTATCCCTAAGATCACTATCACTATCTCTATCACTATGATCACTATCACTATCTCTATCACTATCACTATGATTAATATCACTATCACTGTCTCTATCTCTATCACTATCACTATGATCACTGTCACTAGCACTATCATTTTCTATATCTCTATCACTATCACTATGATCTCTATCACTATCACTATCTCTATCACTATCACTATCGTTATGATCACGATCACTATCACTATCTCTATCACTATCACTATGATCTCTATTACTATCACTATCACTATGATCACTGTCACTATCACTATCTCTATCACTATCACTATGATCACTGTCACTATCCCTATGATCACTATCACTATCACTACCCCTATGAATACTATCACTATCTCTATCACTATCACTATGATCACTATAACTATCACTATATCTATCACTATCACTATGATCACTATCACTATCTCTATTACTATCACTATGATCACTATCACTGTCTCTATCTCTATCACTATCACTATGATCACTGTTACTATCACTATCACTATGATCATAATCTCTATCATTATCACTATGATCACTGTCACTATCACTATCCCTATGATCACTATCACTATCGTTATCACTATCATTATAATCACTATCACTGTGATTATCTCTATCTCTATCACTATCACTATGATCACTATCTCTATCACTATAATCACTATCACAATCACTATCACTATCACTATCACTATGATCACTATCACTAATTCTATCACTATCACTATGATCACTGTCACTATCAATATCCCTATGATCACTATCACCATCTCTATCACTATCATTATCACTATGATCACTATCATTATCACCATCTCTATCACTATCACTATGACCACTGTCACCATCACTATCACTATTCCTATGATCACTATCACTATCTCTATCACTATGATCACTATCACTATCTCTATCACTATCACTATGATTAATATCACTATCACTGTCTCTATCGCTATCACTATCACTATGATCACTGTCACTAACACTATCATTGTCTATACCTCTATCACTATCACTATCACTATGATCTCTATCACTATCACTATCTCTATCACTATCACTATCGTTATGATCACGATCACTATCACTATCTCTATCACTATCACTATGATCTCTATTACTATCACTATCACTATGATCACTCTCACTATCACTATCTCTATCACTATCACTATGATCACTGTCACTATCCCTATGATCACTATCACTATCTCTATCACTATCACTATCCCTATGAATACTATCACTATCTCTATTACTATCACTATCACTATCACTATATCTATCACTATCACTATGATCACTATCACTATCTCTATCACTATCACTATGATCACTATCACTGTCTCTATCTCTATCACTATCACTATGATCACTGTTACTATCAATATCACTATGATCATAATCTCTATCATTATCACTATGATCACTTTCACTATCACCATCCCTATGATCACTATCACTATCACTATCTTTATCACTATCACTATAATCTTTATCACTGTGATTATCTCTCACTATCATTTTGATCACTGTCACTATCACTATCTCTATCACTATCACTATGATCACTATCACTATCACTGTCTCTATCTCTATCACTATCACTATGTCTATCACTATCATTATGATCACGATCACTATCAATATCTCTATCACTGTCACTATCACCATGATCACTATCACTATCACTATGATCACTGTCACTATCACTATCTCTATCACTATCACTATGCTCACTGTCACTATCACTATCTCTATCACTATCACTATGATCACTGACACTAACACTATCTCTATCACTATCCCTATGATCACTATCGCTATCACTATCTCTATCACTATCACTATCCTTATGATCACTATCACTGTCTCTATCACTACCACTATGATCACTATCACTATCACTATCTCTATCACTATCTCTATCACTATCACTAAGATCAATATCACTATCTCTATGATCACTATCACTATGATCAGTATCTCTATCTCTATCACTATCACTATCATCACTATCCTTATGATCACTATCACTATGATCACTATCTCTATCACTATGATCAGTATCACTATCTCTATCCCTATCACTATCACTATCATCACTATCACTATCCTTATGATTACTATCACTATCATCACTATCCCTATGATCACTACCACTATCACTATGGTCACTATCACTATCTTTCTCACTATCACTATCACTATGATCACTGTCACTATCACTATCACTATCCCTATGATCACTATCACAATCACTGTCTCTATATCTATCACTATCACTATGATCACTGCCACTATCACTATCACTCTCTCTATCACTATCACTATTTCTATCACTATGATCACTGTCATTATCACTATCACTATCCCTATGATCACTATCACTATCACTATCTCTATCACTATCACTATCACCATGATCACTGTCACTATCTCTATCACTATCACTATGATCACTATCACTATCTCTATCACTATGATCACTATCACTATCACTATCACTAACTCTATCACTATCACTATCACTATGTTCACTATAACTATCACTATGATCACTATCACTAACTCTATCACTATCGCTATGATCACTTTCACTATCACTATCACTATCTCTATCACTATCACTATCATTATGATCACTCTCACTATCACTATCTCTATCATTATCACTATCACTATCATCACTATCACTATGATCACGGTCACTACCACTATCACTATCACTATGATCATAGTCACTATCACCATCACTATCTCTATCACTATCTCTATCCCTATGATCACTATCACTATCCCTATGATCACTATCACTATCTCTATCACTATCACTATGATCACTGTCACTATCACTATCACTATGATCACTGTCACTATCACTATCTCTATCACTATCACTATGATCACTGTCACTATCACTATCTCTATCACTATCACTATGGTCACTGTCGCTATCAGTATCTCTATCACTATCACAATGTGCACTGTCACTATCACTATCACTATCTCTATCACTTTGATCACTGTCACTATCACTATCTCTATCACTATGACTATCACTATGATCACTGACACTATCACTATCACTATCACTATGATCACTGTCACTATCACTATCTCTATCACTATCACTATCTCTATCACTATCACTATGATCACTGTCACTATCACTATCTCTATCACTATCACTATGATCACTGTCACTATCACCATCACTATCTCTATCACTATCACTATCCCTATGATCACTATCACTATCCCTATGATCACTATCTCTATCACTATCACTATGATCACTGTCACTATCACTATCACTATCACTATGATCACTGTCACTATCACTATCTCTATCACTATGATCACTGTCACTATCACTATCTCTATCACTATCACTATGATCACTGTGGCTATCACTATCTCTATCACTATCACTATGTGCACTGTCACTATCACTATCACTATCTCTATCACAATCACCATGATCACTGCCACTATCTCTATCACTATCACTATCACTATGATCACTGTCACAATCACTATCTCTATCACTATCACTATCACTATGGTCACTGTCACTATCACTATCTCTATCTCTATCACTATCATTATCACTATGATCACTGTCACTATCACTATCTCTATCACTATCACTATCTCTATCACTATCACTATGATCACTGTCACTATCACTATCTCTATCAGTATCACTATCACTATGATCACTGTCACTATCACTATCACTATGATCACTATCACTATCTCTATCACTATGACTATCACTATGATCACTCTCACTATCACTATCTCTTATCATTATCACTATCACCATCCCTATCATCACTATCACTATCTCTATCCCTATGATCACTATCACTATCTCTATCACTTTCAATATCACTATGATCACTATCACTATCCCTATCCCTATGATCACTGTCACTATCACTATCACTATCCCTATGATCACTATCACTATCACTATCAACATGATCACTGTCACTATCTCTATGACTATCAATATCACTATGATCACTGTCTCTATCACTATCACTATGATCACTGTCACTATCACTATCTCTATCACTATCACTATGATCACTGTCACTATCACTATCTCTATAAATATCACTATCACTATGATCACTGTCACTATCTCTATCACTATCACTATCACTATGATCACTGTCACTATCACTATCTCTATCACTATCACTATCACAATCACTATGATCACTTTCACTATCACTATCTCTATCACTATCACTATGATCACTGTCACTATCTCTATCACTATTACTATGATCACTGTCGCTATCACTATCACTATCTCTATCACTATCACTATCCCTATGATCACTATCACTATCTCTATCACTATCACTATCACCATGATCGCTGTCACTATCTCTATCACCATCACTATGATCACTATCACTATGATCACTATCACTATCCCTATGATCTCTATCACTATCACTATCACTATCACTATGATCACTGTCACTATTCCTATGATCACTGTCACTATCACTATCCCTATGATAACTATCACTATCACTGTCTCTATCACTATCACTATCACTATGATCACTATCACTATCTCTATCACTATCACTATGATCTTTATCACTATCACTATTATCACTATCAGTACCTCTATCACTATGATCACTATCACTATCTCTATCGCTATCACTATGATCACTGTTAATATCACTATCCCTATGATCACTATCACAATCACTATCTCTATCACTATCACTATCTCTATCACTATCACTATGATCACTGTCACCATCACTATCACAATGATCACTATCACTATCTCTATCACTGTCACTATCACTATGATCACTATCACTATCACTATGATCACTGTCACTATCACTATCTCTATCTCTATCACTATCACTATCCCTATCGTCACTGTCACTATCTCTATCACTATCACTATGATCACTGTCACTATCACTATCCCTATGATCACTATCTCTATCACTATCACTATCACTATGATCACTTTCACTATCACTATCCCTATGATCACTATCACTATCTCTATCACTATCACTATTACTATGATCACCATCACTATCTCTATCACCATCACTATGATCACTATCACTATCACTATCTCTGTCACTATCACCGGCATTATGATCACGATCACTATCACCATCTCTATCACTATCAATATGATCTCTATCCCTATCACTATCACTGTCACTGTCTCTATCTCTATCACTATCACTATCATTGTCACTATCTCTATCACTATCACCGTCATTATGATCACGATCACTATCACCATCTCTATCACTATCACTATGATCTCTATCTCTATCATTATCACTGTCTATATCTCTATCACTATCACTGTCTCTATCTCTATCACTATCACTATGATCACTATCACTATCACTATCACTATCTCTATCACTATCACTATGATCACTGTCACTATCACTATCTCTATAAATATCACTATCACTATGATCACTGTCTATATCTCTATCACTATCACTATGATCACTATCACTATCTCTGTCACTATCACTATGATCACTGTCACTATCACTATCTCTATAAATATCACTATCACTATGATCACTGTCACTATCTCTATCACTATCACTATCACTATGATCACTGTCACTATCACTATCTCTATTACTATCACTATCCCTATCACTATCTCTATGATCACTGTCGCTATCACTATCTCTATCACTATCACTATGTGCACTGTCACTATCACTATCTCTATCACTATCACCATGATCACTGTCACTATCTCTATTACTATCACTATCACTATGATCACTATCAGTATCACTATGATCACTATCTCTATCACTATGATCAGTATCACTATCTCTATCTCTATCACTATCTCTATCACTATCACTATCACTATCACTATGATCACAATCATTATCACTATGACCACTATCACTCTCTCTATCACTATCACTATGATCACTGTGACTATCACTATCCCTATGATCACTATCACTGTCTCTATCTTTATCACAATCACTATCACTATGATCACTATGGCTATCTCTATCACTATCACTATGATCACTGTCACTATCACTATCACTGTGTCTATCTCTATCACTATCACTATGATCACTAGTACTATCACTATCTCTATCACTATGATCAGTATCACTATCTCTATCTCTATCACTATCACTATCTCTATCACTATCACTATGATCGCTATCACTATCACTATCCCTATGATCACTATCACTATCACTGTCACTATCTATCACTATGATCACTATCACTATCTTTGTCACTATCACTATGATCACTATCACTATCTCTATCACTATCCATATCACTACAATCACTGTCACTATCACTATCTCTATCACCATCACTATGATCACGATCAGTATCTCTATCACTATCACTATGATCAATGTCACTATCACTATCACTGTCTCTATCTCTATCACTATCACTATGATCACTATCTCTATCACTATAATCACTATCACAATCACTATCACTATCGCTATGATCACTGTCACTATCACTATCTATATCACTATCACTATCCCTATGATCACTATCACTAATTCTATCACTATCACTATGATCACTGTCACTCTCACTATCCCTATGATCACTATCACTATCTCTATCACTATCACTATCACTATGATCACTATCACTATCACCATCTCTATCACTATCACTATGACCACTGTCACCATCACTATCACTATCCCTATGATCACTATCACTATCTCTATCACTATGATCACTATCACTATCTCTATCACTATGATTAATATCACTATCACTGTCTCTATCTCTATCACTATCACTATGATCACTGTCACTAACACTATCATTGTCTATATCGATATCACTATCACTATCACTATGATCTCTATCACTATCACTATCTCTATCACTATCACTATCACTATGATCACTGTCACTATCACTATCACTATGATCACTATCACTATCTCTATCACTATGACTATCACTATGATCACTCTCACTATCACTATCTCTTATCATTATCACTATCACCATCCCTATCATCACTATCACTATCTCTATCCCTATGATCACTATCACTATCTCTATCACTTTCAATATCACTATGGTCACTGTCTCTATCACTATCACTATGATCACTGTCACTATCACTATCTCTATCACTATCACTATGATCACTGTCACTATCACTATCTCTATAAATATCACTATCACTATGATCACTTTCACTATCTCTATCACTATCACTATGATCACTGTCACTATCACTATCTCTATCACTATCACTATCACAATCACTATGATCACTGTCACTATCACTATCTCTATCACTATCACTATGATCACTGTCACTATCTCTATCACTATCACTATGATCACTGTCGCTATCACTATCACTATCTCTATCACTATCACTATCCCTATGATCACTATCACTATCTCTATCACCATCACTATCACCATGATCGCTGTCACTATCTCTATCACTATGATCACTATCACTATCACTATGATCACTATCACTATCACTATCATGACTATCACTATCACTATCTCTATTCCTATGATCACTATCACTATCTCTAACACTACCACTATCACTATGATCACTGTCACTATCACTATCTCTATCACTATCACTATCCCTATGATCTCTATCACTATCACTATGATCACTGTCACTATCCCTATGATCACTGTCACTATCCCTATGATCACTATCACTGTCTCTATCACTATCACTATCACTATGATCACTATCACTATCTCTATCACTATCACTATGATCTTTATCACTATCACTATTATCACTATCACTATCTCTATCACTATCACTATGATCACTATCAGTATCTCTATCGCTATCACTATGATCACTGTTACTATCACTATCCCTATGATCACTATCACTATCACTATCTCTATCACTATCACTATGATCATTGTCACCATCACTATCACTGTCTCTATCTCTATCAGTATCACAATGATCACTATCACTATCTCTATCACTGTCACTATCACTATGATCACTATCACTATCACTATGATCACTATCACTATCTCTATCACTATCACTATGATCACTGTCACTATCACTATCCCTATGATCACTATCTCTATCACTATCACTATCACTATGATCACTTTCACTATCACTATCCCTATGATCACTATCACTATCTCTATCACTATCACTATTACTATGATCACTATCGCTATCTCTATCACTATCACTATGATCACTATCACTGTCTCTATCTCTATCACTATCACAATCTATCACTGTCCCTATCTCTATCACCATCACTATAATCACTATCACTATCTCTATCACTATGATCACTATCACTATCGCTGTCACTATCACCGTCATTATGATCACGATCACTATCACCATCTCTATCACTATCACTATCAATATGATCTCTATCCCTATCACTATCACTATTACTGTCTCTATCTCTATCACTATCACTATTATTGTCACTATCTCTATCACTATCACCGTCATTATGATCACGATCACAATCACCATCTCTATCACTATCACTGTCTCTATCTCTATCACTATCACTATGATCACTATCACTATCACTATCTCTATCACTATCACTATGATCACTGTCACTATCACTATCTCTATAAATATCACTATCACTATGATCACTGTCACTATCTCTATTACTATCACTATCACTATGATCACTGTCACTATCACTTTCTCTATCACTATCACTATCACTATGATCACTGTCACTATCACTATCTCTATCACTATCACTATTACTATGATCACTGTCACTATCACTATCTCTATCACTATCACCATGATCACTGTCACTATCACTATCACTATCCCTATCCCTATGATCACTGTCACTATCACTATCTCTATTACTATCACTATCCCTATCACTATCTCTATGATCACTGTCACTATCACTATCACTATCCCTATCCCTATGATCACTGTCACTATCACTATCTCTATTACTATCACTATCACTATGATCACTATCAGTATCACTATGATCACTATCTCTATCACTATGATCAGTATCACTATCTCTATCTCTATCACTATCTCTATCACTATCACTATCACTATGATCACTATCACTATCACTATGACCACTATCACTCTCTCTATCACTATCACTATGATCACTGTGACTATCCCTATCCCTATGATCACTATCACTATCACTGTCTCTATCTTTATCACAATCACCATCACTATGATCACTATGGCTATCTCTATCACTATCACTATGATCACTGTCACTATCACTATCACTGTGTCTATCTCTATCACTATCCCTATGATCACTAGTACTATCACTATCTCTATCACTATGATCAGTATCACTATCTCTATCTCTATCACTATCTCTATCACTATCACTATGATCACTACCACTATCACTATCACTATCCCTATGATCACTATCACTATCACTGTCACTTTCTCTATCACTATCACTATGATCACTATCACTATCACTATGATCACTGTCACTATCTCTATCACTATCACTATGATCACTGTCACTATCACTATCACTATCTCTATCACTATCACTATGATTACTGTCACTATCACTATCCCTATCACTATCACTATCGTTATGATCACGATCGCTATCACTATCTCTATCACTATCACTATGATCTCTATTACTATCCCTATCACTATGATCACTGTCACTATCTCTATCATTATCACAATCACTATCACTATCATCACTATCACTAAGATCACTGTCACTATCACTATGATCATAGTCACTATCACCATCACTATCTCTATCACTATCTCTATCCCTATGATCACTATCACTATCTCTATCACAATCACTATGATCACTGTCACTATCACTATCACTATGATCACTGTCACTATCACTATCTCTATCTCTATCACTATGGTCACTGTCGCTATTAGTATCTCTATCACTATCACTATGTGCACTGTCACTATCACTATCTCTATCACTATGATCACTGTCACTATCACTGAAACTATCGCTATCACTATGATCACTGTCACTATCACTATCTCTATCACTATCACTATCTCTATCACTATCACTATGATCACTGTCACTATCACTATCTCTATCACTATCACTATGATCACTTTCACTATCACTATCACTATCTCTATCACTATCACTATCATTATGATCACTGTCACTATCACTATCTCTATCATTATCACAATCGCTATCACTATCATCACTATCACTATGATCACTGTCACTATCACTATGACCATAGTCACAATCACAATCACTATCTCTATCACTATCTCTATCCCTACGATCACTATCACTATCTCTATCACTATCACTATGATCACTGTCACTATCACTATCACTATCCCTATGATCACTATCACAATCACTGTCTCTATCTCTATCACTATCACTATGATCACTGCGACTATCACTATCACTCTCTCTATCACTATCACTATCTCAATCACTATGATCACTATCATTATCACTATCACTATCCCTATGATCACTATCGCTATCACTATGATCACTATCTCTATCACTATGATCAGTATCACTATCTCTATCTCTATCACAATCTCTATCACTATCACTATCACTATGATCACTATCACTATCACTATGACCACTATCACTCTCTCTATCACTATCACTATGATCACTGTCACTATCACTATCCCTATGATCACTATCACTATCACTGTCTCTATCTCTATCACAATCACTATCACTATGATCACTTTGGCTATCTCTATCACTATCACTATGATCACTGTCACTATCACTATCACTGTGTCTATCTCTATCACTATCACTATGATCACTAGTACTATCACTATCTCTATCATTATGATCAGTATCACTATCTCTATCTCTATCACTATCACTATCTCTATCACTATCACTATGATCACTATCACAATCACTATGATCACTATCACTATCCCTATGATCACTATCACTATCACTGTCACTATCTCTATCACTATCACTATGATCACTATCACTATCTTTGTCACTATCACTATGATCACTATCACTATCTCTATCACTATCAATATCACTACAATCACTGTCATTATCACTATCTCTATCACCATCACTATGATCACGATCAGTATCTCTATCACTATCACTATGATCACTGTCACTATCACTATCACTGTCTCTATCTCTATCACTATCACTATGATCACTATCTCTATCACTATAATCAGTATCACAATCATAACACTATCACTATGATCACTGTCACTATCACTATCTCTATCACTATCACTATCATTATGATCACTATCACTATCACTATCACTATTTCTATCACTATCACCATGATCACTGTCACTATCACTATCCCTATCCCTATGATCACTGTCACTATCACTATCTTTGTCACTATCACTATGATCACTATCACTATCTCTATCACTATCAATATCACTACAATCACTGTCATTATCACTATCTCTATCACCATCACTATGATCACGATCAGTATCTCTATCAATATCACTATGATCACTGTCACTATCACTATCACTATGATCACTATCACTATCACTGTCTCTATCTCTATCACTATCACTATGATCACTGTCACTATCACTATCACTATCTCTATCACTATCATTATATTCACGATCACTATTACTATCTCTATCACTGTCACTATCACTATGATCACTATCACTATCACTATGATCACTGTCACTATCACTATCTCCATAACTATCACTATGATCACTGTCACTATCACTATCTCTATCACTATCACTATGATCACTGACACTATCACTATCTCTATCACTATCCCTGTGATCACTATCACTATTACTATCTCTATCACTATCACTATCCTTATGATCACTATCACTCTCTCTATCACTATCACTATCACTATCTCTATCACTATCTCTATCACTAAGATCACTATCACTATCTCTATGATCACTATCACTATGATCAGTATCACTATCTCTATCACTATCATCACTATCACTATCCTTATGATCACTATCACTATGATCACTATCTCTATCACTATGATCAGTATCACTATCTCTATCCCTATCACTATCACTATCATCACTATCACTATCCTTATGATCACTATCACTATCATCACTATCCCTATGATCACTACCACTATCACTGTGGTCACTATCACTATCTTTCTCACTATCACTATCACTATGATCACTGTCACTATCACTATCCCTATGATCACTATCACAATCACTGTCTCTATCTCTATCACTATCACTATGATCACTGTCATTATCACTATCACTATCCCTATGATCACTATCACTATCACCATGATCACTGTCACTATCTCTATCACTATCACTATGATTACTATCACTATCACTATCTCTATCACTATGATCACTATCACTATCACTAACTCTATCACTATCACTATCACTATGTTCACTATCACTATCACTATCACTATTATCACTATCACTATCACTAACTCTATCACTATCACTATCACTATGATCGCTTTCACTATCACAATCACTATCACTATCATCACTATCACTATGATCACTGTCACTATCTCTATGATCATTGTCACTATCACCATCACTATCTCTATCACTATCTCTATCCCTATGATCACTATCTCTATCACTATCACTATGATCACTGTCACTATCACTATCACTATCACTATGATCACTGTCACTATCACTATCTCTATCACTATCACTATGATCACTGTCACTATCACTATCTCTATCTCTACCACTATGATCACTGTCACTATCACTATCTCTATCACTATCACTATGATCACTGTCACTATCACTATCTCTATCACTATCAATATGATCACTGTCACTATCACCATCACTATCTCTATCACTATCACTATCCCTATGATCACTATCACTATCCCTATGATCACTATCTCTATCACTATCACTATGATCACTGTCACTATCACTATCACTATCACTATGATTACTGTCACTATCACTATCTCTATCACACTCACTATGATCACTGTTACTATCACTATCTCTATCAGTATCACTATGATCACTGTCGCTATCACTATCTCCATCACTATCACTATGTGCACTGTCACTATCACTATCTCTATCACTATCACCATGATCACTGTCACTATCGCTATTACTATCACTATCACTATGATCACTATCTGTATCACTATGATCACTATTTCTATCACTATGATCAGTATCACTATCTCTATCTCTATCACTATCTCTATCACTATCACTATCACTATGATCACTATCACTATCACTATGACCACTATCACTCTCTCTATCACTATCACTATGATCACTGTCACTATCACTATCCCTATGATCACTATCACTATCACTGTCTCTATCTCTATCACACTCACTATCACTATGATCACTATGGCTATCTCTATCAGTATCACTATGATCACTGTCACTATCACTATCACTGTGTCTATCTTTATCACTATCACTATGATCACTAGTACTATCACTATCTCTATCACTATGATCAGTATCACTATCTCTATATCTATCACTATCACTATCTCTATCACTATCACTATGATCACTATCACAATCACTATGATCACTATCACTATCACTATCCCTATGATCACTATCACTATCTCTGTCACTATCTCTATCACTATCACTATGATCACTATCACTATGATTACTATCACTATCTCTATCACTATCAATATCACTACAATCACTGTCATTAACACTATCTCTATCACCATCACTATGATCACGATCAGTATCTCTATCACTATCACTATGATCACTGTCACTATCACTATCACTGTCTCTATCTCTATCACTATCACTATGATCACTATCTCTATCACTATAATCACTATCACAATCACTATCACTATCACTATGATCACTGTCACTATCACTATCTCTATCACTATCACTATCCCTATGATCACTATCACTAATTCTATCACTATCACTATGATCACTGTCATTATCACTATCTCTATCACTATCACTATCACTATGATCACCTTCACCATCACTATGATCACTGTCACTATCTCTATCACTATCACTATGGTTATGATCACGGTCACTATCACTATTACTATCACTATGATCACTGTCACTACCACTATCTCTATCACTATCACTATGATCACTGTCACTATCCCTATGATCACTATCACTATCTCTATCACTATCCCTATGAATACTATCACTATCTCTATCACTATCACTATCACTATATCTATCACTATGATCACTATCACTATCTCTATCACTATCACTATGATCACTATCCCTGTCTCTATCTCTATCACTATGATCACTGTTACTATCACTATGATCATAATCTCTATCATTATCACTATGATCACTGTCACTATCACTATCCCTATGATCACTATCACTATCACTATCTTTATCACTATCACTATAATCACTATCACTGTGATTATCTCTATCGCTATCACTATGATCACTTTCACTATCACTATCTCTATCACTATCAATATGAGCACTATCACTATCACTGTCTCTATCTCTATCACTATCACTATGATCACTGTCACTATCACTATCTCTATCACTATCACTATGATCACTATGACTATGATCACTATTACTATCACTGTCTCTATCTCTATCAATATCACTATGATCACTGTCACTATCACTATCACTATCTCTATCACTATCATTATGACCACGATCACTATCACTATCTCTATCACTGTGACTATCACTATGATCACTATCACTATCACTATGATCACTGTCACTATCACTATCTCCATCACTATCACTATGCTCACTGTCACTATCACTATCTCTATCACTATCACTATGATCACTGACACTATCACTATCTCTATCACTATCCCTATGATCACTATCGCTATCACTATCTCTATCACTATCACTATCCTTATGATCACTATCACTGTCTCTATCACTATCACTATGATCACTATCACTATCTCTATCACTATCTCTATCACTATCACTAAGATCAATATCACTATCTCTATGATCACTATCACTATGATCAGTATCACTATCTCTATCACTATCACTATCATCACTATCACTATCCTTATGATCACTATCACTATGATCACTATCTCTATCACTATGATCAGTATCACTATCTCTATCACTATCACTATCATCACTATCACTATCCTTATGATCACTATCACTATCATCACTATCCCTATGATCACTGCCACTATCACTATGGTCACTATCACTATCTTTCTCACTATCACTATCACTATGATCACTGTCACTATCACTATCCCTATGATCACTATCACAATCACTGTCTCTATATCTATCACTATCACTATGATCACTGCCACTATCACTATCACTATCTCTGTCACTATCACCATGATCACTGTCACTATCTCTATCACTATCACTATGATCACTATCACTATCTCTATCACTATGATCACTAACACTATCACTAACTCTATCACTATCAGTATCACTATCACTATGTTCACTATCACTATCACTATGATCACTATCACTATCACTAACTCTATCACTATCACTATCGCTACGATCACTTTCACTATCACTATCACTATCTCTATCACTATCACTCATTATGATCACTCTCACTATCACTATCTCTATCACTATCACTATCATCACTATCACTATGATCACTGTCACTATCACTATGATCATAGTCACTATCACCATCACTATCTCTATCACTATCTCTATCCCTATGATCACTATCACTATCCCTATGATCACTATCACTATCTCTATCACTATCACTATGATCACTGTTACTATCACTATCACTATGATCACTGTCACTATCACTATCTCTATCACTATCACTATGATCACTGTCACTATCACTATCTCTATCACTATGGTCACTGTCGCTATCAGTATCTCTATCACTATCACAATGTGCACTATCACTATCACTATCACTATGATCACTGTCACTATCACTATCTCTATCACTATCACTATGATCACTGTCACTATCACTATCACTATGATCACTGTCACTATCACTATCTCTATCACTATCACTATCTCTATCACTATCACTATGATCACTGTCACTATCAATATCTCTATCACTATCACTATGATCACTGTCACTATCACCATCACTATCTCTATCACTATTACTATCCCTGTGATCACTATCACTATCCCTATGATCACTATCTCTATCACTATCACTATGATCACTGTCACTATCACTATCACTATCACTATGATCACTGTCACTATCACTATCTCTATCACTATCACTATGATCACTGTCACTATCACTATCTCTATCACTACCACTATGATCACTGTCGCTATCACTATCTCTATCACTATCACTATGTGCACTGTCACTATCACTATCTCTATCACTATCACTATCTCTATCACTATCACTATGGTCACTGTCACTATCACTATCTCTATCACTATCATTTTCACTATGATCACTGTCACTATCACTATCTCTATCACTATCACTATCACTATGATCACTGTCACTATCACTATCTCTATCACTATCACTATGATCACTGTCACTATCACTATCACTATGATCACTATCACTATCTCTATCACTATGACTACCACTATGATCACTGTCACTATCACTATCTCTTATCATTATCACTATCACCATCCCTATCATCCCTATCACTATCTCTATCCCTATGATCACTATCACTATCTCTATCCCTATGATCACTATCACTATCTCTATCACTTTCAATATCACTATGATCACTGTCACTATCACTATCACTATGATCACTGTCACTATCACTATCTCTATCACTATCACTATGATCACTGTCACTATCACTATCTCTATCACTATCACTATCACTATGATCACTGTCACTATCACTATGATCACTGTCACTATCTCTATCACTATCACTATGATCACTGTCACTATCACTATCTCTATCACTATCACTATCACTATGGTCACTGTCACTATCACTATCTCTATCACTATCACTATGATCACTGTCACTATCACTGTCTCTATCACTATCACTATCATTATGATCACTGTCACTATCACTATCACTATTTCTATCACTATCACCATGATCACTGTCACTATCACTATTCCTATCCCTATGATCACTGTCACTATCACTATCACTATCCCTATGATCACTATCACCATGATCACTGTCACTATCTCTATCACTATCAATATCACTATGATCACTGTCACTATCACTATCACTATCACTATGATCACTGTCACTATCACTATCTCTATCACTATCACTATGATCACTGTCACTATCACTATCTCTATAAATATCACTATCACTATGATCACTGTCACTATCTCTATCACTATCACTATCACCATGATCACTATCACTATCACTATCACTATCTCTATCACTATCACTATGATCACTGTCACTGTCACTATCACTATCTCTATCACTATCACTATCACTATGATCACTGTCACTATCACTATCTCTATCACTATCACTATGATCACAGTCGATATCACAATCACTATCACTATCACTATCCCTATGATCACTATCGCTATCACTATCTCTATCACTATCACCATGATCACTGTCACTATCTCTATCACTATCACTAAGATCACTATCACTATCACTATGATCACTATCACTATCATCACTATCACTATCTCTATCCCTATGATCACTACCACTATCTCTAACACTACCACTATAACTATGATCACTGTCACTATCACTATCTCTATCACTATCACTATCCCTATGATCTGTATCACTATCACTATCACTATGATCACTGTCACTATCCCTATGATCACTGTCACTATCACTATCCCTATGATCACTATCAATATCACTATCACTATCACTATGATCACTATCACTATCTCTCTCACTATCACTATGATCTTTATCACTATCACTATTATCACTATCACTATCACTATCTCTATCACTATGATCACTATCAGTATCTCTATCGCTATCACTATGATCACTGTTACTATCACTATCACTTACCCTATGATCACTATCACTATCTCTATCGCTATCACTATCACTATCTCTATCACTATCACTATGATCACTGTCACCATCACTATCACTGTCTCTATCTCTATCGCTATCACAATAATCACTATCACTATCTCTATCACTGTCACTATCACTATGATCACTATCACTATCACTATCACTATGATCACTGTCACTATCACTATCTCTATCTCTATCACTATCACTATCCCTATCATCACTGTCACTATCTCTATCACTATCACTATGATCACTGTCACTATCACTATCCCTATGATCACTATCTCTATCACTATCACTATCCCTATGATCACTATCACTATCTCTATCACTATCACTATTACTACGATCACTATCACTATCTCTATCACTATCACTATGATCACTGTCACTATCTCTATCACTATCACTATCACTATGATCAGTCACTATCACTATCTCTATCACTATCACTATCACTATGGTCACTGTCACTATCACTATCTATCACTATCATTTTCACTATGATCACTGTCACTATCACTATCTCTATCACTATCACTATCTCTATCACTATCACTATGATCACTGTCACTATCACTATCTCTATCACTATCACTATGATCACTGTCACTATCACTATCACTATGATCACTATCACTATCTCTATCACTATGACTATCACTATGATCACTGTCACTATCACTATCTCTTATCATTATCACTATCACCATCCCTATCATCCCTATCACTATCTCTATTCCTACGATCACTATCACTATCTCTATCACTTTCAATATCACTATGATCACTGTCACTATCACTATCACTATGATCACTGTCACTATCACTATGATCACTGTCACTATCTCTATCACTATCACTATGATCACTGTCACTATCACTATCACTATCTCTATCACTATCACTATCACTATGGTCACTGTCACTATCACTATCTCTATCACTATCACTATGATCACTGTCACTATCACTATCTCTATCACTATCACTATCATTATGATCACTGTCACTATCACTATTTCTATCACTATCACCATGATCACTGTCACTATCACTATCCCTATCCCTATGATCACTGTCACTATCACTATCACTATCCCTATGATCACTATCACCATGATCACTGTCACTATCTCTATCACTATGAATATCACTATGATCACTGTCACTATCACTATCACTATGATCACTGTCACTATCACTATCTCTATCACTATCACTATGATCACTGTCACTATCACTATCTCTATAAATATCACTATCACTATGATCACTGTCACTATCACTATCACTATCACTATGATCACTGTCACTATCACTATCACTATCACTATCTCTATCACTATCACTATCACTATGATCACTGTCACTATCACTATCTCTATCACTATCACTATCACTATCACTATGATCACAGTCGCTATCACTATCACTATCTCTATCACTATCCCTATGATCACTATCACTATCTCTATCACTATCACTATCACCATGATCACTGTCACTATCTCTATCACTATCACTATGATCACTATCACTATCACTATGATCACTATCACCACTATCACTATCACTATCTCTATCCCTATGATCACTATCACTATCTCTAACACTACCACTATCACTATGATCACTGTCACTATCACTATCTCTATCACTATCACCATCCCTACGATCTCTATCACTATCACTATGATCACTGTCAGTATCCCTAATATCACTGTCACTATCACTATACCTATGATCACTATCACTATGAGCCAAACTCAAAGCTACGACGGAGCCTTTTTACTGATTAAGGAATCTGAGGAGCGGATAAGCCTAAATTTTAACAGTGATTGTAGTGAATCCTACAATGCACCTTTTACTGAAGCGGAACTGGCGCATTCTTTGTCCCTCGCTCACGACTCTTCTCCTGGTCCTGATGACATCCATCGCCAAATGCTGCTTCATCTTCCACCTCCGGGTCGTTCCTTCCTGTTGAGCATCTATAACCGCATCTGGCTTCAGCAGGTTTTTCCGTCTTCCTGGCGAGAGGGTGTTGTGATCCCTATCCCTCGACCAGGAAAAGACCGTACACTTCCCTCTAGCTACCGCCCTATATGCCTGACGAGTGTCGTCTGCAAGACCTTTGAACGGATGATCAACACTCGCTTAGTGTGGTGGCTAGAGACGAATAACCTGCTGAGCAATGTTCAGTGCGGTTTTCGTCGCCATCGCTCCAGTGTCGACAATCTGACACGCATGGAAGCCTACATCCAAAATGCCTTTCTTTTGAAGCAGCATGTCGTGGGTGTCTTCTTCGATCTGGAGAAGGCCTACGATACCACATGGCGTCATGGTATTCTCCGTACTCTTCACGGGTATGATTTGGGAGGTTTTTTAGCAATATTTCTTTTTAATTTTTTAGCTCTGCGCCGCTTTCGTGTCCGCATTGGTAATACGTTCTCACGAGAGAGGATTCAGGAAAATGGTGTGCCCCAGGGGTCGATTCTTAGTGTAACGCTCTTTGCAGTTGCCATTAACGGCATTGCTAATGTTGTTCGTAGGGGAATACCGATGTCACTGTACGTTGACGATTTTGCGATCTATTATCGATCTTATAGTCTTGAGCACATAGAACGTCAACTGCAGTTGACCATATCCTCTATCGCCGACTGGGCCCTTCACGCCGGTTTTAAGTTCTCCCCTACGAAAACACAATGTGTCCACTTTCATCGACTTCGTGGTGTACATCCTCCTCGAGAACTGTATTTGCGTGACACACCCCTGCCGTTTGTTTCGCACATCAAGTTCTTGGGCCTTCACATCGACAGCAAACTCACATGGGAGCACCACATTCGTCAACTTCGTGCCTCTTGCGATCGTTCGCTTCGAATACTCCGGGTTTTATCTGGAGTATCTTGGGGCGGCGATCGCACTGTCATGTTGAGGCTGTATCGTTCATTGGTGAGGTCCAAACTAGATTACGGCAGTTTTATTTATGGCGCAGCGTCCGCCTCTAAACTTCGTTTTTTAAATACTGTACATAATGCTGGTATCCGTCTGGCTACTGGAGCTTTCCGCACTAGTCGTGTAGAGTGTCTGTATGCTGACCCTGGTGAACCCCCACTTTCTATTCGGCGCTCGTTTTTATTGTGTTCTTACGTGGCCCGTTTGGCGGCCCATCCTGGTCACCCGTCTTTTAATCCTGTATTGCGCCCGGAACTCGCTCACCGTTATCTCCGGAATAGCACGATCTCTCGCCCAAGCGGTATTCGGTTTCGCGAGCTGCTTAGTGCACACGCGCTCCGCATGCCTACTGTCGAACGGTATTCTCTTGGCCGCTGTCCTCCATGGCAATTACAGCGTGCCCAGTTCGACCTGGAGCTTTCGATGCATGCTAAGTTGGTTACCCCTCCATCGGTGTATCGTCAGCTTTTCACCAAGATCCTGGGACGTTACCGGAATTACACTCCGGTATTTACCGATGGTTCCCAGGTGGATGGGGCTACAGGGTGTAGCTTTGTGCATAACGGTGAGACTCACAAGTACCGTCTGCCAGACTTGAGTTCCGTCTTTAGCGCCGAGCTGTTTGCAATATTTTATTTCGTCCTCTTTATCTCCAGTTCCGTTCCTGGAAGTTTTATCGTCTGCTGCGACTCTCTGAGCGCACTCCAGGCATTGCAACAGTTTGTCGGCACGTCAGCGCTAGTTGTGAAAATACAGACACTCGTCTCGCAGTTGCTCTCGCGCGGATACCAGATTGTTTTTACCTGGACCCCAGGCCATGTAGGCATTCCCGGCAATGAAGCAGCGGATGAGGCTGCTAAGTCTGCCTGCCGTTTGCCGGAGATTTTAACACGCAGTCTTCCCTACACTGATGTACAACGGTACTTCCGACGTCATATTTTATCAGTCTGGCAGCAATCGTGGGAAGCGTTGGATGTCACTGGCACGCAATTGCGGTCAATCAAGGAAACGGTGCAGCCTTGGATAACATCTTCAAGGGATACCAGGCGGGCAGAAGTCATCTTGGCCCGCCTGAGAATAGGTCACACGCGCATCACGCATGGACACCATCTGCGCGGTGAGCCGGCGCCGGTATGTTCCACCTGTGGCGTTCAGCTATCTGTGGCCCATGTCCTAGTTGATTGTCCGCGCTACAATCGTGAGCGCCAGTTGTTTGGCCTGGGTTCTAGTTTAAAGACGATGTTAGGCGACGACCCGGTAGCTGTGGATTCAGTGCTGCGGTTCGTCGGCAGCATTGGCTTAGGTAAGCAAGTTTAAATTTTATTGTGTGGTTTTACTTTTTACCTTTTATATTTTATCGGCTTACCTTTTTAGATCATTTTACACGCTTTTAACTATTTTGAGCATACTTTTTAGACAAGTTTTAAGTTTTAACTTTTTTAACTTTTGGCTGTTTTAGGTTGCGTTTTAATATTTAACTTTGAGTTTTAAGTGGTGGTGAGTTTCATCCATTTTTTTATCTTTTGACTTGGGGCTCTAATGACCTAGCTGTCGACGGGCCCTTAAACCCTAACCACTCACTCACTCACTATCACTATGATCACTATCACTATCTCTATCACTATCACTATGATCTTTATCACTATCACTATTATCACTATCACTATCACTCTCTCTATCACTATCACTATGATCACTATCACTATCTCTATCGCTATCACTATGATCACTGTTACTATCACTATCCCTATGATCACTATCACTATCACTATCACTATCTCTATCACTATCACTATCACTATCACTATCTCTATCACTATCACTATCACTATGATCACTGTCACTATCACTATCACTGTGTCTATCTCTATCACTATCACTATGATCACTAGTACTATCACTATCTCTATCACTATGATCAGTATCACTATCTCTATCTCTATCACTATCACTATCTCTATCACTATCACTATGATCATTATCACAATCACTATGATCACTATCACTATCACTATCCCTATGATCACTATCACTATCACTGTCACTATCTCTATCACTATCACTGTGATCACTATCACTATCTTTGTCACTATCACTATGATCACTATCACTATCTCTATCACTATCAATATCACTACAATCACTGTCATTATCACTATCTCTATCACCATCACTATGATCACGATCAGTATCTCTATCACTATCACTATGATCACTGTCACTATCACTATCACTGTCTCTATCTCTATCACTATCACTATGATCACTATCTCTATCACTGTGATCACTATCACAATCACTATGATCACTGTCACTATCACTATCTCTATCACTATCACTATCCCTATGATCACTATCACTAATTCTATCACTATCACTATGATCACTGTCACTATCACTATCCCTATGATCACTATCACTATCTCTATCACTATCACTATGATCACTATCACTATCACCATCTCTATCACTATCACTATGACCACTGTCACCATCACTATCACTATCCCTATGATCACTATCACTATCTATATCACTATGATCACTATCACTATCTCTATCACTATCACTATGATTAATATCACTATCACTGTCTCTATCTCTATCACTATCACTATGATCACTGTCACTAACACTATCATTGTCTATATCTCTATCACTATCACTATCACTATGATCTCTATCACTATCACTATCTCTATCACAATCACTATCACTATCTCTATCACTATCACTATGATCTCTATTACTATCACTATCACTATGATCACTGTCACTATCACTATCTCTATCACTATCACTATGATCACTGTCACTATCCCTATGATCACTATCACTGTCTCTATCACTATCACTATCCCTATGAATACTATCACTATCTCTATCACAATCACTCTGATCACTATCACTATCACTATATCTATCACTATCACTATGATCACTATCACTATCTCTATCACTATCACTATGATCACTATCACTGTCTCTATCTCTATCACTATCACTATGATCACTGTTACTATCACAATCACTATGATCATAATCTCTATCATTATCACTATGATCACTGTCAATATCACTATCCCTATGATCACTATCAGTATCTTTATCACTATCACTATAATCACTATCACTGTGCTTATCTCTATCACTATCACCATCACTATGATCACTGTCACTATCACTATCTCTATCACTATCAATATGATCACTATCACTATCACTGTCTCTATCTCTATCACTATCACTATGATCACTGTCACTATCACTATCTCTATCACTATCACTATGATCACTATCACTATAATCACTATCATTATCACTGTCTCTATCTCTATCACTATCACTATGATCACTGTCTCTATCACTGTCACTATCTCTATCACTATCATTATGATCACGATCACTATCACTATCTCTATCACTGTCACTATCACTATCATCACTATCACTATCACTATGATCACTGTCACTATCACTATCTCCATCACTATCACTATGCTCACTGTCACTATCACTATCTCTATCACTATCACTATGATCACTGACACTATCACTATGTCTATCACTATCCCTATTATCACTATTACTATCACTATCTCTATCACTATCACTATCACTATCCTTATGATCACTATCACTGTCTCTATCACTATCAGTATGATCACTATCACTATCTCTATCACTATCTCTATCACTGTCACTAAGATCACTATCACTATCTCTATGATCACTATCACTATCTCTATCACTATCACCATCACTATCATCACTATCACTATCCTTATGATCACTATCACTATGATCACTATCACTATCACTATGGTCACTGTCACTATCACTATCTCTATCACTATCACTATCATTATGATCACTGTCACTATCACTATCAATATTTCTATCACTATCACCATGATCACTGTCACTATCACTATCCCTATCCCTATGATCACTGTCACTATCACTATCACCATCACTATCCCTATGATCACTATCACCATGATCACTGTCACTATCTCTATCACTATCAATATCACTATGATCACTGTCACTATCACTATCACTATCACTATGATCACTGTCACTATCTCTATCACTATCACTATGATCACTGTCACTATCACTATCTCTATAAATATCACTATCACTATGATCACTGTCACTATCTCTATCGCTATCACTATCACTATGATCACTGTCACTATCACTATCACTATCTCTATCACTATCACTATCACTATGATCACTGTCACTATCTCTATCACTATCACTATCACTATGATCACTGTCACTATCACTATGTCTATCACTATCACTATGATCGAAGTCGCTATCACTATCACTATCTCTATCACTATCACTATCCCTATGATCACTATCACTATCTCTATCACTATCACTATCACCATGATCACTGTCACTATCTCTATCACTATCACTATGATCACTATCACTATCACTATGATCACTATCACTATCACTATCATCACTATCACTATCACTGTCTCTATCCCTATGATCACTATCACTATCTCTACCACTACCACTATCACTATGATCACTGTCACTATCACTATCTCTATCACTATCACTATCCCTATGATCTCTATCACTATCACTATCACTATGATCACTGTCAGTATCCCTATGATCACTGTCACTATCACTATCGATATGATCACTATCACTATCACTATGATCACTATCACTATCTCTATCACTATCACTATGATCTTTATCACTATCACTATTATCACTATCACTATCACTCTCTCTATCACTATGATCACTATCACTATCTCTATCGCTATCATTATGATCACTGTTACTATCACTATCACTATCCCTATGATCACTATCACTATCACTATCTCTATCACTATCACTATCACTAACTCTATCACTATCACTATGATCACTGTCACTATCACTATCACTGTCTCTATCTCTATCACTATCACAATGATCACTATCACTATCTCTATCACTGTCACTATCACTATGATCACTATCACTATCACTATGATCACTGTCACTATCACTATCTCTATCTCTATCACTATCACTATCCCTATCATCACTGTCACTATCTCTATCACTGTCACTATGATCACTGTCACTACCACTATCCCTATGATCACTATCTCTATCACTATCACTATCACTATGATCACTTTCACTATCACTATCCCTATGATCACTATCACTATCTCTATCACTATCACTATTACTACGATCACTATCACTATCTCTATCACTATGATCACTATCACTGTCTCTATCTCTATCACTATCAGTATCTATCACTGTCTCTATCTCTATCACTATCACTATGATTACTATCACTATCTCTATCACTATGATCACTATCACTATCCCTGTCACTATCACCGTCATTAAGATCACGATCACTATCACCATCTCTATCACTATCACTATGATCTCTATCTCTATCACTATCACTATCACTGTCTCTATCTCTATCACTATCACTGTCTCTATCTCTATCACTATCACTATGATCACTATCACTATCACTGTCACTATCTCTATCACTATCACTATGATCACTGTCACTATCACTGTCACTATCTCTATCACTATCACTATGATCACTGTCACTATCACTATCTCTATAAATATCACTATCACTATGATCACTGTCACTATCTCTATCACTATCACTATCACTATGATCACTGTCACTATCACTATCACTATCTCTATCACTATCATTATCACTATGGTCACTGTCACTATCACTATCTCTATCACTATCACTATTACTATGATCACTGTCACTATCACTATCTCTATCACTATTACCATGATCACTGTCAATATCACTATCACTATCCCTATCCCTATGATCACTGTCACTATCACTATCTCTATTACTATCACTATCCCTATCACTATCTCTATGATCACTGTCGCTATCACTATCTCTATCACTATCACTATGTGCACTGTCACTATCACTATCACTATCTCTATCACTATCACCATGATCACTGTCACTATCTCTATTACTATCACTATCACTATGATCACTATCAGTATCACTATGATCACTATCTCTATCACTATGATCAGTATCACTATCTCTATCTCTATCACTATCTCTATCACTATCACTATCACTATGATCACTATCACTATCACTATGACCACTATCACTCTCTCTATCACTATCACTATGATCACTGTCACTATCACTATCCCTATGATCACTATCACTATGACTGTCTCTATCTTTATCACAATCACTATCACTATGATCACTATGGCTATCTCTATCACTATCACTATGATCACTGTCACTATCACTATCACTGTGTCTATCTCTATCACTATCACTATGATCACTAGTACTATCACTATCTCTATCACTATGATCACTATCACTATCTCTATCACTATGATCACTATCACAATCACTATGATCACTATCAGTATCACTATCCCTATGATCACTATCACTATCACGGTCACTATCTCTATCACTATCACCATGATCACTACCACTATCTTTGTCACTATCACTATGATCACTATCACTATCTCTATCACTATCAATATCACTACAATCACTGTCATTATCACTATCTCTATCACCATCACTATGATCACGATCAGTATCTCTATCACTATCACTATGATCACTGTCACTATCACTATCACTGTCTCTATCTCTATCACTATCACTATGATCACTATCTCTATCACTATGATCACTATCACAATCTCTATGATCACTGTCACTATCACTATCTCTATCACTATCACTATCCCTATGATCACTATCACTAATTCTATCACTATCACTATCACTATGATCACTGTCACTATCACTATCCCTATGATCACTATCACTATCTCTATCACTATCACTATGATCACTATCACTATCACCATCTCTATCACTATCACTATGACCACTGTCACCGTCACTATCACTATCCCTATGATCACTATCACTATCTCTATCACTATGATCACTATCACTATCTCTATCACTATCACTATGATTAATTTCACTATCACTGTCTCTATCTCTATCACTATTACTATGATCACTGTCACTAACACTATCATTGTCTATATCTCTATCACTATCACTATCACTATGATCTCTATCACTATCACTATCTCTATCACTATCACTATGGTTATGATCACAATCACTATCACTATCTCTATCACTATCACTATGATCTCAATTACTATCACTATCACCATGATCACTGTCACTATCACTATCTCTATCACTATCACTATGATCACTGTCACTATCCCTATGATCACTATCACTGTCTCTATCACTATCACTATCCCTATGAATACTATCACTATCTCTGTCACTATCACTCTGATCACTATCACTATCACTATATCTATCACTATCACTATGATCACTATCACTATCTCTATCACTATCACTATGATCACTATCACTGTCTCTATCTCTATCACTATCACTATGATCACTGTTACTATCACAATCACTATGATCATAATCTCTATCATTATCACTATGATCACTGTCACTATCACTATCCCTATGATCACTATCAGTATCTTTATCACTATCACTATAACCACTATCACTGTGATTATCTCTATCACTATCACCATCACTATGATCACTGTCAATATCACTATCTCTATCACTATCAATATGATCACTATCACTATCACTGTCTCTATCTCTATCACTATCACTATCTCTATCACTATCACTATGATCACTATCACTATAATCACTATCACTATCACTGTCTCTATCTCTATCACTATCACTATGATCACTGTCTCTATCACTATCACTATCTCTATCACTATCATTATGAGCACGATCACTATCACTATCTCTATCACTGTCACTATCACTATGATCACTATCACTATCACTATGATCACTGTCACTATCACTATCTCCATCACTATCACTATGCTCACTGTCACTATCACTATCTCTATCACTATGATCACTGACACTATCTCTATGTCTATCACTATCTCTATTATCACTATCACTATCACTATCTCTATCACTATCACTATCCTTATGATCACTATCACTGTCTCTATCACTATCACTATGATCACTATCACTATCTCTATCACTATCTCTATCACTGTCACTAAGATCACTATCACTATCTCTATGATTCCTATCACTATCTCTATCACTATCACTATCACTATCATCACTATCACTATCCTTATGATCACTATCACTATGATCACTATCTCTATCACTATTATCAGTATCACTATCTCTATCCCTATCACTATCACTATCATCACTATCACTATCCTTATGATCACTATCACTATCATCACTATCCCTATGATCACTACCACTATCACTATGGTCACTATCACTATCTTTCTCACTATCACTATGATCACTGTCACTATCACTATTACTATCCCTATGATCACTGCCACTATCACTATCACTCTCTCTATCACTATCACTATCTCTATCACTATGATCACTGTCATTATCACTATCACTATCCCTATGATCACTATCACTATCTCTATCACTATCACCATGATCACTGTCACTATCTCTATCACTATCACTATGATCACTATCACTATCTCTATCTCTATGATCACTATCACTATCACTAACTCTATCACTATCACTATCACTATGTTCACTATCACTATCACTATCACTATGATCACTATCACTATCACTAACTCTATCACTATCACTATCGCTATGATCACTTTCACTATCACTATCACTATCTCTATCACTATCACTATCATTATGATCACTCTCACTATCACTATCTCTATCATTATCACTATCACTATCACTACCATCACTATCACTATGATCACTGTCACTATCACTATCACTATGATCATAGTCACTATCACCATTACTATCTCTATCCCTATGATCACTATCACTATCCCTATGATTACTATCACTATCTCTATCACTATCACTATGATCACTGTCACTATCACTATCTCTATCACAATCACTATGATCACTGTCACTATCACTATCTCTATCACTATCACTATGGTCACTGTCCCTATCAGTATCTCTATCACTATCACAATGTGCACTGTCACTATCACTATCACTATCTCTATCACTATGATCACTGTCACTATCACTATCTCTATCACTATCACTATGATCACTGTCACTATCACTGACACTATCACTATCACTATCACTATGATCACTGTCACTATCACTATCTCTATCACTATCACTATCTCTATCACTATCACTATGATCACTGTCACTATCACTATCTCTATCACTATCACTATGATCACTGTCACTATCACCATCACTATCTCTATCACTATCACTATCCCTATGATCACTATCACTATCCCTATGATCACTATCTCTATCACTATCACTATGATCACTGTCACTATCACTATCACTATCACTATGATCACTGTCACTATCACTATCTCTATCACTATCACTATGATCACTGTCACTATCACTATCTCTATCACTATCACTATGATCACTGTCGCTATCACTATCTCTATCACTATCACTATGTGCACTGTCACTAACACTATCACTATCTCTATCACTATCACCATGATCACTGTCACTATCTCTATCACTATCACTATGATCACTGTCACTATCACTATCTCTATCACTATCACTATGGTCACTGTCACTATCACTATCTCTATCACTATCACTATGATCACTGTCACTATCACTATCTCTATCACTATCACTATCTCTATCACTATCACTATCATCACTGTCACTATCACTATCTCTATCACTATCACTATGATCACTGTCACTATCACTATCACTATGATCACTATCACTATCTCTATCACTATGACTATCACTATGATCACTGTCACTCTCACTATCTCTATCATTATCACTATCACCATCCCTATCATCACTATCACTATCTCTATCCCTATGATCACTATCACTATCTCAATCACTTTCAATATCACTATGATCACTGTCACTATCACTATCACTATGCTCACTGTCACTATCATTATCTCTATCACTATCACTATGATCACTGTCACTATCACTATCTCTATCACTATCACTATCACTATGATCACTGTCACTATCACTATGATCACTGTCACTATCTCTATCACTATCACTATGATCACTGTCACTATCACTATCACTATCTCTATCACTATCACTATGGTCACTGTCACAATCACTGTCTCTATCACTATCACTATGATCACTGTCACTATCACTATCACTATCACTATCATTATGATCACGGTCACTATCACTATCACTATTTCTATCACTATCACCATGATCACTGTCACTATCACTATCCCTATGCCTATGATCACTGTCACTATCACTATCACTATCACTATCCCTATGATCACTAACACTATCACTATCACCATGATCACTGTCACTATCTCTATCACTATCAATATCACTATGATCACTGTCACTATCACTATCACTATGATCACTGTCACTATCACTATCTCTATCACTATCACTGTGATCACTGTCACTATCACTATCTCTATAAATATCATTATCACTATGATCACTGTCACTATCTCTATCACTATCACTATGATCACTGTCACTATCACTATCTCTATCACTATCACTATGATCACTGTCACTATCACTATCTCTATCACTATGATCACTGTCGCTATCACTATCACTATCTCTATCACTATCACTATCCCTATGAGCACTATCACTATCTCTATCACTATCACTATCACCATGATTACTGTCACTATCTCTATCACTATCACTATGATCACTATCACTATCACTATGATCACTATCACTATCACTATCCCTATGATTACTATCACTATCTCTAACACTACCACTGTCACTATGATCACTGTCACTATCACTATCTCTATCACTATCACTATCCCTATGATCTCTATCACTATCACTATCACTATCACTATGATCACTGTCACTATCCCTATGATCACTGTCACCATCACTATCCCTATGATCACTATCACTATCACTGTCTCTATCACTATCACTATCACTATGATCACTATCACTATCTCTATCACTATCACTATCACTATGATCTCTATCACTAACACTATTATCACTATCACTATCACTATCTCTATCACTATCACTATGATCACTATCACTATCTCTATCGCTATCACTATGATCACTGTTACTATCACTATCACTATCCCTATGATCACTATCACTATCACTATCTCTATCACTATCACTATGATCACTGTCACCATCACTATCACTGTCTCTATCTCTATCACTATCACAATGATCACTATCACTATCTCTATCACTATCACTATGATCACTATCACTATCCTTATGATCACTGTCACTATCACTATCACTATTTCTATCACTATCATTATCCCTATCATCACTGTCACTATCTCTATCACTATCACTATCCCTATGATCTCTATCACTATCACTATCACTATGATCACTGTCACTATCCCTATGATCACTGTCACCATCACTATCCCTATGATCACTATCACTATCACTGTCTCTATCACTATCACTATCACTATGATCACTATCACTATCTCTATCACTATCACTATCACTATGATCTCTATCACTATCACTGTTATCACTATCTTTATCACTATCTCTATCACTATCACTATGATCACTATCACTATCTCTATCGCTATCACTATGATCACTGTTACTATCACTATCACTATCCCTATGATCACTATCACTATCACTATCTCTATCACTATCACTATCTCTATCACTATCACTATGATCACTGTCACCATCACTATCACTGTCTCTATCTCTATCACTATCACAATGATCACTATCACTATCTCTATCACTATCACTATGATCACTATCACTATCACTATGATCACTGTCACTATCGCTATCACTATTTCTATCACTATTACTATCCCTATCATCACTGTCACTATCTCTATCACTATCACTATGATCACTATCTCTATCACTATCACTATGATCACTTTCACTATCACTATCCCTATGATCACTATCACTATCTCTATCACTATCACTATCTCTATCAATATCACTATGATCACTATCACTGTCTCTATCTCTATCACTATCACTATCTATCACTGTCTCTATCTCTATCACTATCACTATGATCACTATCACTATCTCTATCACTATGATCACTATCACTATCTCTGTCACTATCACCGTCATTATGATCACGATCACTATCACCATCTCTATCACTATCACTATGATCTCTATCTCTATCACTATCACTGTCTCTATCTCTATCACTATCACTGTCTCTATCTCTATCACTATCACTATGATCACTATCACTATCACTATGATCACTGTCACTATCACTATCTCTATAAATATCACTATCACTATGATCACTGTCACTATCTCTATCACTATCACTATCCCCTCCGAAGGAGTTTCGCCTTGTCGTGGCGGAGGGGCTCAGTACCTGAGCCAGACGGCCTACTTAGTGTCTTTTGACCACTGGTAGGCAAGAGGTGAGGGGAAGCTAAGAACATTCCAAACGGGTAGATGAGGCTCGGTAGTCTTGGTCGACAACTCATCTAGGTGAAGAGGACTCCGAAATCAAACTCCCCCAGGGGCTCCTACTATGGTAGGTACGGGTTTGGCGTTCCCGGGGCCCCGAGCCATACTCTCGACTGGGTTCCTCCAAGAGGTGAGAGGGCACCTGCCAAACGCCCAATCAACTTTGGTCCACTTTTGTGTTTGACCTCCCACCTGTTACCTCCCTGTGCACAGTCTGATGGATAACCTACGCGCGGGTCGTCGGAGGATGGGATGACGCAAGGGGTGACTGGGTAATCGCGTAAGTCCCAGCCCCTGATTATCATGTAGGATCTGTGTGCGTATCCGCTGATAAAGGTCAGTCCCGGGGAGGGGCCATTGCATGAGCTGATGCACTCCTGAAGGCGATTGGGTCCCTCTGTCTATACATTGGGAGGTGAGAGCCTAGGGTGAGCAAGGTCCAGGCCAGGACTCTCACCTAAGCCGGGGTGGCGCCCAGGAAGTGAGCATGCCATCGGAGACATTTGCAATGGTGGAGGATATCATCGCCATGAGTCCAAAAACTCCAAACAACAAAAAAGCAAGTGGAAAAGAAGTAGTCGAGTGTTGTGGTCCTCGCTACTTAGTTATTACTAGAAAAGAAGAAGGTAAAAAATTCCAATCGGTGAGCCCCTTTACCATTCAAAAGGGTCTGGATAACATTGCTGGTCCAGTAAAGTCATGCACTAGATCTCGCAATGGCACGCTGCTGGTTGAAACACATTCATCCACCCAGGCAGCTAAAATACTGAAGGCGAATATGCTAGCCAGTTATCCTATCAGTGTGGAGATGCACAGAACTTTGAACTCCTCGCGCGGCGTGATAAACACCCGTGCATTGGATGATCTAAGTAATGAGGAGATTAAAGAAAATCTTTTGGAACAAGGCGTTACTAACGTTTACAGGGTTCAGCGTAAAGAGGGTGGTGAACTGAAGCCAACACGTACCCTGTTCCTGACCTTTGACCGGGTAGATCTCCCGCAGAGGATTAAGGCAGGGTACGAATCCATCGAAGTTCGGCCTTTCATCCCGAACCCGCTGAGATGTTTCAAGTGCCAGCGCTTTGGACATACAAGCGAGCTTTGCAAGGGACAAGCTACATGCCCTCAATGTGGAGATGAATCCCACGATGGTGCATGTACAGCAGCTCCGTCATGTGTGAACTGCAGAGGTGAACATCCATCCAGTTCCCGAGATTGCCCCCGTTTCATAGAAGAAAGAGCGATCCAAGAGATACGGGTTAAAGAGAAGGTGCCCTTCTCAGAAGCCCGGAAGCTCTTGCGTTTACGCCAACCCTCTGTTCCAAGGTCCGGGACCTATAGCTCAGTTGTAGCTAAACCGGTACCGAGCAGAGAGATCGCAACGCAGACCAGCGATTTTAATGGGGCAACAATATCTGAAAAGACACTTGTAGCCCGTAGCTCTATTCCAAAGCCTTCAACATCAGCGCGCACATCTATGTCAACGTCAACGTCCACAAAATCTTCAAGTGCAAAGAACATCACTGTTACATCACCATCAAGAGCACCAAGATCAGAGCAAAAAACTAGCAAGCCCGTAAGATGTGAAGCCTCACCGATAAAGTTTAAAAAGAATTACACAAGGACCGACTTCCTCAAGGAAAATAGTATGTCTAATCCCAGTACATCGAAGGGATGTAAGAGTCCACGAACATCTCCTCGAAGATCTCGAATATCCTCTTCTGGAGAATCTTCAGGGGTGGACTCTGACCGGCGTCTTTCATCTTCGCCGGTCTCCGTGTCAAATCGGTTCGAAGCTCTCGAACCAAAATTCAGTATCGGAACACGGACATCCTCGGCAGAGGACATGGAGTTCGAATCTGCCCACACTGGGAGACCCCCAGTAGAAAAGAGGCGCGAAAAAGCGCCAGACAAGAATGCGAGCCCCAGAGAAAAAAAAAGGGCTAAGTTAGTTCGACAACCGCCAACTCAAAGGTAATGAAGAGTTACCTTGGAGTTACCTATCCCATACATAATGCAATATGGCTATCCTACATTGGAACATACGTGGCATTCGAACTTAAAGGCCAGAACTTGAGCTCTTGCTCAAAGAAAACGAACCTCTGGTCACATGTTTGCAAGAGACTAAGCTGCGTCCTCAAGACGCTTTCCATCTAAGGCGATACACCCCAGTACGGTGTGATGTTACACCAGAAGAGGGTGTTCCGGCACATGGCGGCGCTATGATACTTGTGAGAGATGACATTTATATGCAATCTGTACCCACACAGTCTGAATTCCAATCAGTTGCAATAAGTATTGTACTGCCAGACATCCGTTTCATCATCTGTAATATATATTTGCCTCCGTCCCATGACCTCTCGCACATTGATTTAGAAGATCTAGTTTCCCAGTTGCCAACACCGTTTCTGTTGGTGGGAGACTTCAATGCGCACCACCCACTTTGGGGTTCAAGTCGCGCTTGTGCGAGAGGTAAACTCATTTCCGATTTCTTGGACAGTCACAACCTAGCTCTCCTCAACACTGGAGAGCCTACATGCATTTCGGACTCCCACAGCACCTTCTCACACCTTGATCTTGCAGTTTGTTCACCTCAGTTGGCAGTCTCCTTACAATGGAATGTCATCTCTGATTTACACTCTAGTGACCACTTCCCATGTCTTATTAGTCTCTTGACGCAACAAACATATTCCACATGTATGCCCAGATGGCGTTTGGACCATGCCAACTGGAACCTTTACACCCAGTTGGCTGTCTTTACGTACAACGAGCACGACTCAGTGAATAATTTGGCGCAGCATCTCACGGAGACGATTCTCTCTGCTGCTGAACAATCGATTCCGCGGTCGACTACACACCCTCGTCGATTTCCCGTTCCCTGGTGGACGGAAGAATGTCGGAATGCCATTCGCGCTCGAAGGCGTGCACTTAGGGTTTTCCAACGTCACCCTACTTTGGAAAACCTAATCGAATACAAGAAAATGCGCGCCAGGTCCAGACAAGTCATTAAGGATAGCAAAAAGTCATCATGGAGCAAATTTGTAGCTTCATTTAACCGACACACACCTTCCTCGGTTGTGTGGGATAGATTAAGGCGTGTTGCAGCTAAAACGACCCAAATACCAATAGCGGGACTAAAAACAGCCACAGGAGCTGTTGTTGATTCATTTGAAGTGGCCAATACCTTTGGCAGTGCTTTCGCACAAGTGTCTAGCTCGGAAAACTACTCCCCTGAGTTCCTTCCATTTAAAACTCAGGTGGAATCTCAAGGCTTCACGTTTCGTTCTAGAAACGTAGAAGATTACAATCGCCTTTTCACCATGGCGGAGCTGGACCATTCCCTGAAATCTTCGCGTTGTTCAGCACCAGGACCGGACGGTATTCATGTACAAATGTTACAACAGCTCTCTCCTGAAGGTAAGGCATTCCTGCTCGAGGTCTATAATCGTGTTTGGGTTGACAGTATACTCCCAGAAAATTGGCGGGAGGCCACCGTTATTCCCATCTTGAAGGCTGGGAAGGACCGTCATCTTCCCTCCAGCTATCGTCCTATTTCCCTCACCAGTTGCGTTTGCAAGGTGATGGAACGCATGATCGATGGACGATTGGTATGGTGGTTAGAAAGTCGTAACCTACTGACTAACATCCAGTGTGGTTTTCGACGACGCCGTTCAACTGTTGACCATCTTGTGTCAATATCGACACAGATAATGGACGGCTTTATGAAGAACTGTCAAACCGTTGGCATATTTTTCGATCTTGAGAAGGCTTATGATACGTGCTGGCGAGCAGGGATTCTACGTTCCCTGTATGCCTGGAACATACGTGGACGCCTACCACTTTTCATTCAGGAGTTTATGAAGGACCGCTTTTTCCGAGTAAGGGTCGGCTCGGTTTTTTCTAATTCTTTTGTTCAGGAGGAGGGAGTACCTCAGGGTTCGGTGCTAAGTGTCACGCTCTTTGCTATAGCAATTAACTCCATCTGGAAATGTGTTCCGCCTGGAGTTTCGTCATGCCTATTCGTAGACGACTTCGCTGTCTATTGCACTTCTCAGCGCACGGCGTTCTTGCAACGGCGCCTGCAGCAATGTTTGGACAACCTTAGAGAATGGAGCGTGAAAAACGGCTTCCGTTTCTCAACTGAGAAGACAATCTGCGTTAATTTCTGGCGCCGTAGGAGACGATTACCACCTTCGCTCCAATTTGGTCCAGATGAACTTCCCTTCGCAGAAGAGACGCGCTTCCTGGGTTTGATCTTGGACAGGAAGCTTAGTTGGTCGTCGCATATTGCACAGCTAAGAGCGAGATGTGACCGTTCCCTAAATATTATGCGAGTACTGAATGGCAAATCGTGGGGAGCGGATCGGACAATTTTGTTGCGAATATATCGCGCATTAGTCCGATCCAAGCTAGACTATGGGTGTATTGTTTATTCGTCAGCACGGCCATCTGTGCTGAGAAGATTAGACGTGGTCCATAATAGGGGCATCCGCATTGCAACAGGAGCTTTTCCAACAAGCCCAGTGGTGAGCCTTTACGCCGAGTCCGCAGAAGCTCCTCTGCAATATCGGCGTGAGATTCTCTTGGCAAATTATGGTTGTGCGCTTAGATGTATGCCTAAGCACCCAACCTTCGTTTCTTTTTTCACCACCACGCTAAGAGAACGATATAGAAATAGCACCCTTAATCCAAAGCCTGCGGGGTTCCGTTTGCAAGAGCTCCTAGTGAAGCTTGGAGTGGAACTGCCTGTGATGTTCGCCAAGGGCGAGAGACTTTACCCCCCTTGGCTATCTGGTACGCCCCATGTAGATCTTGGGATGACCGTACACCAGAAGTCCACGATGCCTATTTCAAGTATCCGCACGTGTTTCTTAGAATTTTTGTCAGGCTACTCTGACCGGCAATACATTTACACCGATGGATCAAAGAACACCAACGGTGTTGGATGTGCTTATGTTTATGGAACCGAACCATATACATTTGGTTTTCCAAATAGCACTTCCATTTTTACTGCAGAGCTTTATGCAATTTATCGAGCCGTTTTGTATGTTAGCCGTCGTAAATTAGGTGACTGCCTGATTTTGAGCGATTCCCTTAGTGCACTGCAGAGCCTTTGTCAGTTGTACAACCCCCACCCTATTGTACAACGTATCCAGGATGCCCTCCATGTTTTACACGCTTCTGGTGTTGAAGTGGTGTGTGCATGGATTCCTGGTCACGTAGGTTTGCCTGGGAATGAAATGGCAGATTTAGCAGCAAAGACGGCAACTACAGAACCCAGAATTACCATCTCACGTGTTACTTCGGAAGACTTTAGGCTTGAAGTGCGGAGAGCGGTGCTGTCGTCCTGGCACGACGAGTGGTCAGCTCTCCGCGGTAATAAGCTTAGAGAAGTGAAAGAACTTCCGATAAACTGGGTAACTTCCTGTCGCACATCTCGTCGCGAGGAGGTTAGTTTGGCTCGATTAAGAATAGGGCACTGCAAGTTTTCGCACGGTTACCTATTTAAAAGGGACCCTGCGCCTCTATGTCCGCTGTGTGACAACGTTTTGTCGGTTCGCCACGTGCTCCTAGAGTGTTACTCTCTAGCGCACCTTCGGGATTCTCTGCAGCTGCCTGCCAGACTTGCAGAGGTCCTAGCGGACGACAAAACAGCGGTTGATAGAGTTTTTAATTTTTTAGCGCAGTGCAATATAAATTTGAGGATTTAAAATTTTTAATTATCTGTTTCTGATTTTGGACATATTTATCACCTTGTTTCATATCTGGCTATTGCCACTGCTTTTTTACCTTTGTATATTTTTCTTGTTGCTAGTATTTTTATTTTTTGAGTGAAATTTATATCTGGCTATTGCCATGAGTCTGTTAAGGGCGCTGATGACCTAGAAGTTGAGCGCCCTTAAACCAAATCCAATCCAATCCAAACTATCACTATCACTATGATCACTGTCACTATCACTATCACTATGATCACTGTCACTATCACTATCTCTATCACTATCACTATCACTATGACCACTGTCACCATCACTATCACTATCCCTATGATCTCTATCACTATCTCTATCACTATGATCACTATCACTATCTATATCACTATCACTATGATTAATATCACTATCACTGTCTCTATCTCTATCACTATCACTATGATCACTGTCACTAACACTATCATTGTCTCTATCTCTATCACTATCACTATCTCTATCACTATCGCTATGATCACGATCGCTATCACTATCTCTATCACTATCACTATGATCTCTATTACTATCACTATCACTATCACTATGATCACAGTCACTATCACTATCTCTATCACTATCACTATGATCACTGTCACTATCACCATGATCACTATCACTGTCTCTATCTCTATCACTATCACTATGTTCACTGTTACTATCACTATCACTATCACTATGATCATAATCTCTATCATTATCACTATGATCACTGTCACTATCACTATCACTATCACTATCTCTATCACTATCACTATGATCACTATCACTATCACTATATCTATCACTATCACTATGATCACTATCACTATCACCATGATCATTATCACTGCCTCTATCTCTATCACTATCACTATGTTCACTGTTACTATCACTATCACTATGATCATAATCTCTATCATTATCACTATGATCACTGTCACTATCACTATCCCTATGATCACTATCACTATCACTATCTCTATCACTATCACTATAATCACTATCACTATGATTATCTCTATCACTATCACTATGATAACTGTCACTATCACTATCTCTATCACTATCAATATGATCAATATCACTGTCTCTATCTCTATCACTATCACTATGATCACTGTCACTATCACTATCTCTATCACTATCACTATGATCACTATCACTATCACTGTCTCTATCTCTATCACTATCACTATGATCACTGTCACTATCACTATCACTATCTCTATTACTATCATTATGATCACGATCACTATCACTATCTCTATCACTGTCACTATCACTATGATCACTATCACTATGATCACTGTCACTATCTCTATCACTATCACTATGATCACTATCACTATGATTAATTTGGCTTTCTTCCATTGCTTAGGAAAGTTCCTTTTGTTAGACAATTGTTGTAGATGGCTGCCATATATTTTGGAAACACATTAAAGACCTTAAGTAATATTTTACTTGTAATTCCATCTTCTCCAGGAGTTTTACTTGCATCCATTCTACTTAAAATATCTTTTATTTAATACCTATTGTTAAACCAGGAAAGGAAAAGAGTTCAGAAGTAACAAAATTCCGACCAATCAGTTTACTGAATGTAGCAGGGAAACTACTAGAAAAACTTTTAATCGACAGAATAATGTACCATGCACATTCACAAAACTTAATGAATAACAACCAATTTGGTTTCACTCCACAAACAAGCACAGTAGATGCTGCAATGACAGTTAAAAAATACATAAAGAAAACCCTGGAAGATGGTCAGATGGTAATTTTAACCAGCCTGGATGTTCAGGGAGCTTTTGAGGCAGCCTGGTGGCCGAGTATATTGTATACATTGAGGAAATTTAACTGCCCGAGTAACTTATACCACCTTGCTAAAAGTTATTTGAGTCATAGATGTGCAGTATTCACAGTTAATAATGTAAAACTTGAAAAAAATGTAAGCAAGGGATGTCCACAAGGATCTTGCTGCGGACCAGGCTTTTGGAATTTGCAATACAATTCGCTCTTGAATATTGAATACTCGAGCCATACAAAGGTAGTGGCATTTGCGGATGATTTATTAATAATAACTAGAGGTAAAACCAACTTGGAAGCCGAAAATTACAATAATGTAGACCTGAAAAAGATTGAAACGTGGGCTAAGAATAATAAAATTATTTTTAATGAGCAAAAGTCGAAAACAATGCTAATAACACGCAAACGTAGAGTGGAAAGGGATATAAGCATCTTTATCAATAACAGACAAATAAAACAAGTAGAAAACGTCAAATATTTGGGAATAATCATTGATAAAAACTTCACCTTTAATGATCACATTCAGTATGTAACAGAGAAAGCCAATAAATTGATACACATTTTATCTAAATCAGCAAAACTAGATTGGGGACTGAAACACCAGGCTTTAAAGACTATGTACAACGGTGCAATTCTACCATTACTATCTTATGCAGCTCCAGTATGGATAGAAGCCATTGACAGAAAATATAATGCAAATAAGTTTACAAGAGTGCAAAGACAAATAAATATCAAAATTGCTAAAGCATTCAGGACCACATCTAGTGAAGCACTATCCATTATAACGGGACTTACAGCTATTACAATTAAACTTCAGGAAATCGCCAATGAATATACAATATTGAAACAAAACTCCGAGAACAAATTAGACAAACCTGTAGAATATAGGAAATGGTGTCATCCAGCCGACATACCAATAATAAAAGAAATAAATCAGAATAAAACGTATGCACTGGAAATTTATACAGATGGCAGTAAAACAGAAGAAGGAGTTGGTTCTGGAGTAGCAATTTATCACCAGAACAAATTGAAATATCAGCTACAATATAAGTTAGATAAACAGTGCTCCAATAACCAAGCTGAACAATTTGCAGTGTTGAAAGCATTAGAAACTGTTGAAAATATTTACTTAACTGAAGAAGATAACAAAACTGCAGCGATATACACGGACAGTAGAGTCACATTACAATCATTGCATAACTACAAAATTCACAGTTACCTAACAGAAGCAATTAGAAGAATGTTAAAAATTTTAGAAAAACAAAACTGGAATGTAGAAATTGGGTGGGTCAAAGCACACATAGGGATACAAGGCAATGAAATTGCAGACCGACTAGCAAAGAGAGCAATTACAAACGAAGAGGAATGCAGCTATAATAGACTTCCAAAGAGCTTTGTTAGAAGAACGCTAAGACAAGAAAGTCTAAAACATTGGGAAAGTCAATGGCAAGAAACAACCAAAGGTCAGGAAACAAAGCAATACTTTCCTACTGTAGCAGACAGACTGAAGTTAAGGATAAATCTAACGGCAAACCTTACAACACTACTGACAGGACACGGAAGACTTAAAGCATACTACTATAGGTTCCACATCACAGACGACCCAAGTTCTTCATGTAATGGAGGAGAGCAAACAACAGACCATATAATTTATGACTGCAAAAATCTCGAAGAAAAAAGAAGAGCATTCAGAAGGAAAATAATTCAAAGAAGAGGAAAATGGCCACCAACTAAAGTCGAAATTGCTAAAAGTTATTTTAAAGAATATATTCAGTATGCCAATGCAATTGATCTGACAAAAAATAATTGAACTATATAAATCTATGTATTTATTAATGTTAAATTAAGATGTATTTATCAGTTTACAAAGCAAACCCAACATGTAGTATTACATATTGTAATGGAACATGTAGAACAATAAAGAATCTTTAAAAAAAAAAAACTATCACTATGATCACTGTCACTATCATTATCACTGTCTCTATCTCTATCACTATGATCACTATCACTATCACTATCATTATGATCACGATCGCTATCACTATCTCTAGCGCTATCACTATGATCTCTATCACTATCACTATCACCATGATCACTGTCACTATCACTATCTCTATCACTATCACTATCATTATCTCTATCACTATCACTATGATCACTATCACTATCTCTATCACTATCACTATGATCACTGTCACTATCACTATCTCTATCACTATCACTATGATCACTATCACTATCACTGTCTCTATCACTATCACTATGATCACGATCACTATCTCTATCACTATCACTATGATCACTGTCACTATCACTATCACTGTCTCTATCTCTATCACTATCACTATGATCACTATCTCTATCACTATGATCACTATCACAATCACTATCACTAACACTATGATCACTGTCACTATCACTATCTCTATCACTATCACTATCCCTATGATCACTATCACTAATTCTATCACTATCACTATGATCACTGTCACTATCACTATCCCTATGATCACTATCACTATCTCTATCACTATCACTATCACTATGATCACTATCACTATCACCATCTCTATCACTATCACTATGACCACTGTCACCATCACTATCACTATCCCTATGATCTCTATCACTATCTCTATCACTATGATCACTATCACTATCTATATCACTATCACTATGATTAATATCACTATCACTGTCTCTATCTCTATCACTATCACTATGATCACTGTCACTAACACTATCATTGTCTCTATCTCTATCACTATCACTATCACTATCTCTATCACTATCGCTATGATCACGATCACTATCACTATCTCTATCACTATCACTATGATCTCTATTACTATCACTATCACTATCACTATGATCACAGTCACTATCACTATCTCTATCACTATCACTATGATCACTGTCACTATCACCATGATCACTATCACTGTCTCTATCTCTATCACTATCACTATGTTCACTGTTACTATCACTATCACTATCACTATGATCATAATCTCTATCATTATCACTATGATCACTGTCACTATCACTATCCCTATGATCACTATCACTATCACTATCTCTATCACTATCACTATGATCACTATCACTATCACTATATCTATCACTATCACTATGATCACTATCACTATCACCATGATCATTATCACTGCCTCTATCTCTATCACTATCACTATCACTATGTTCACTGTTACTATCACTATCACTATGATCATAATCTCTATCATTATCACTATGATCACTGTCACTATCACTATCCCTATGATCACTATCACTATCACTATCTCTATCACTATCACTATAATCACTATCACTATGATTATCTCTATCACTATCACTATGATAACTGTCACTATCACTATCTCTATCACTATCAATATGATCAATATCACTGTCTCTATCTCTATCACTATCACTATGATCACTGTCACTATCACTATCTCTATCACTATCACTATGATCACTATCACTATCACTGTCTCTATCTCTATCACTATCACTATGATCACTGTCACTATCACTATCACTATCTCTATTACTATCATTATGATCACGATCACTATCACTATCTCTATCACTGTCACTATCACTATGATCACTATCACCATCACTATGATCACTGTCACTATCACTATCTCCATCACTATCACTACGATCACTGTCACTATCACTATCTTTATCACTATCACTATGATCACTGACACTATCACTATCTCTATCACCATCCCTATGATCACTATCACTATCACTATCTCTATCACTATCCCTATCACTATCCTTATGATCACTATCACTGTCTCTATCACTATCACTATGATCACTATCACTATCACTATCTCTATCACTATCTCTATCACTATAACTAAGATCACTATCACTATCTCTATGATCACTACACTATGATCAGTATCAATATCTCTATCACTATCACTATCATCACTATCACTATCCTTATGATCACTATCACTATGATCACTATCTCTATTACTATGATCAGTATCACTATCTCTATCCCTATCACTATCACTATCATCCCTATCACTATCCTTATGATCACTATCACTATCATCACTATCCCTATGATCACTACCACTATCACTATGGTCACTATCACTATCACTATCTTTCTCACTATCACTATGATCACTGTCACTATCACTATCCCTATGATCACTATCACAATCACTGTCTCTATCTCTATCACTATCACTATGATCACTGCCACTATCACAATCACTCTCTCTATCACTATCACTATCTCTATCACTATGATCACTATCATTATCACTATCACTATCCCTATGATCACTATCACTATCACTATCTCTATCACTATCACTATCACCATGATCACTGTCACTATCTCTATCACTATCACTATGATCACTATCACTATCTCTATCAATAAAAATAACTCTATCACTATCACTATCACTATGTTCACTATCACTATCACTATGATCACTATCACTATCGCTAACTCTATCACTGTCACTATCGCTATGATCACTTTCACTATCACTATCACTATCTCTATCACTATCACTATCATTATGATCACTGTCACTATCACTATCTCTATCATTATCACTATCAGTATCACTATCATCACTATCACTATGATCACTGTCACTATCACTATCACTATCACTATGATCATAGTCACTATCACCATCACTATCTCTATCACTATCTCTATCAATATGATCACTATCACTATCCCTATGATCACTATCACTATCTCTATCACTATCACTATGATCACTGTCACTATCACTATCACTATGATCACTGTCACTATCACTATCTCTATCACTATCACTATGATCACTGTCACTATCACTATCTCTATCACTATCACTATGATCACTGTCACTATCACTATCTCTATTACTATCACTATGATCACTGTCACTATCACTATCTCTATCACTATCGCTATGATCACTGTCATTATCACTATCACTATGAACACTATCACTATCTCTATCACTATGACTATCACCATGATCACTGTCACTATCACTATCTGCATCCCTATGATCACTATCACTATCTCTATCACTTTCAATATCACTATGATCACTGTCACTATCACTATGATCACTGTCACTATCACTATCTCTATCACTATCACTATGATCACTGTCACTATCGCTATCTCTATCACTATCACTATGATCACTGTCACTATCACTATGATCACTGTCACTATCACTATATCTATCACTATCACTATCACTATGATCACTGTCACTATCACTATCTCTATCACTACCACTATCATTATGATCACTGTCACTATCACTATCACTATTTCTATCACTATTTCTATCACTATCACCATGATCACTGTCACTATCACTATCCCTATGATCACTGTCACTATCACTATCACTATCACCATGATCACTGTCACTATCTCTATCACTATCACTATGATCACTATCACTATCACTATGATCACTGTCACTATCATTATCACTATCTCTATCTCTATCACTATCACTATGATCACTATCACTATCACTATCATTATGATCACGATCGCCATCACTATCTCTAGCACTATCACTATGATCTGTATCACTATCACTATCACTATGATCACTGTCACTATCACTATCTCTATCACTATCACTATCATTATCTTTATCACTATCACTATGATCACTATCACTATCTCTATCACTATCACTATGATCACTATCACTATCACTGTCTCTAAAACTATCACTATGATCACTAGCACTATCACTATATCTATCACTATCACTATCACTATGATCACTGTCACTATCACTATCTCTATCACTACCACTATCATTATGATCACTGTCACTATCACTATCACTATTTCTATCACTATTTCTATCACTATCACCATGATCACTGTCACTATCACTATCCCTATGATCACTGTCACTATCACTATCACTATCACCATGATCACTGTCACTATCTCTATCACTATCACTATGATCACTATCACTATCACTATGATCACTGTCACTATCATTATCACTATCTCTATCTCTATCACTATCACTATGATCACTATCACTATCACTATCATTATGATCACGATCGCCATCACTATCTCTAGCACTATCACTATGATCTGTATCACTATCACTATCACTATGATCACTGTCACTATCACTATCTCTATCACTATCACTATCATTATCTTTATCACTATCACTATGATCACTATCACTATCTCTATCACTATCACTATGATCACTATCACTATCACTGTCTCTAAAACTATCACTATGATCACTAGCACTATCACTATCTCTATCACTATCACTATGATCACTAGCACTATCACTATCACTATGACCACTATCACTATCTCTATCACTATCACTATGATCACTATCACTATCACTGTCTCTATCTCTATCACTATCACTATCACTATAATCATTATCACTATCACTATCTCTATCATTATCATGATGATCACGATTACTATCACTATCTCTATTACTATCACTATCACTATGATCACTATCAGTATCACAATGATCACTATCTCTATCACTATAATCAGTATCACTATCTCTATCTCTATCACTATCTCTATCACTATCGATATCACTATGATCACTTTGACCACTATCACTATATCTATCACTATCACTAATATCACTGTCACTATCACTATCCCTAAGATCACTATCACTATCACTGTCTCTATCTCTATCACTATCACTATCACTATGATCACTATCGCTATCTCTATCACTATCACTATGATCACTATCACTATCACTGTGTCTATCTCTATCACTATCACTATGATCACTAGTACTATCACTATCTCTATCACTATGATCAGTATCACTATCTCTATCACTATGATCAGTATCACTATCTCTATCTCTATCACTATCTCTATCACTATCACTATGATCACTATCACAATCACTATGATCACTATCACTATCACTATCCCTACGATCACTATCACTATCCCTACGATCACTATCACTATCACTGTCACTATCTCTATCACTATCACTATGATCACTATCACTATCTTTGTCACTATCACTATGATCACTATCACTATCTCTATCACTACCAATATCACTACGATCACTGTCACTATCACTATCTCTATCACCATCACTATGCTCACGATCACTATCTCTATCACTATCACTATGATCACTGTCACTATCACTATCACTGTCTCTATCTCTATCACTATCACTATCACTATGATCACTATGGCTATCTCTATCACTATCACTATGATCACTGTCACTATCACTATCACTGTGTCTATCTCTATCACTATCACTATGATCACTAGTACTATCACTATCTCTATCACTATGATCAGTATCACTATCTCTATCTCTATCACTATCACGATCACTATGATCACTATCACTATCTCTATCACTGTCACCATGATCACTGTCACTATCTCTATCACTATCACTATGATCACTATCACTATCACTATGTTCACTATCACTATCACTATCTCTATCACTATCACTATCACTATGATCACTATCACTTACTCTATCACTATCACTATCGCTTTGATCACTTTCACTATCACTATCTCTATCACTATCACTATCACTATGATCACTATCAGTATCACTATGATCACTATCTCTATCACTATGATCAGTATCACTATCTCTATTACTATCTCTATCACTATCACTATCACTATGATCACTATCACAATCACTATGACCACTATCACTATCTCTATCACTATGATCACTGTCACTATCACTATCCCTATGATCACTATCACTATCACTGTCTCTATCTCTATCACTATCACTATCACTATGATCACTATGGCTATCTCTATCACTATCACTATGATCACTGTCACTATCACTATCACTGTGTCTATCTCTATCACTATCACTATGATCACTAGTACTATCACTATCTCTATCACTATGATCAGTATCACTATCTCTATCTCTATCACTATCACGATCACTATGATCAATATCACTATCTCTATCACTGTCACCATGATCACTGTCACTATCTCTATCACTATCACCATGATCACTATCACTATCACTATGTTCACTATCACTATCTCTATCACTATCACTATCACTATGATCACTATCACTTACTCTATCACTATCACTATCGCTTTGATCACTTACACTATCACTATCTTTATCACTATCACTATCATTATGATCACTATCACCATCACTATCTCTATCACTATCTCTATCCCTATGAACACTATCACTATCCCTATGATCACTATCACTATCTCTATCACTATCACTATAATCACTATCACTATCACTATGATCACTGTCACTATCACTATCTCTATCACTATCACTATGATCACTATCACTATCTCTATCACTATCACTAAGGTCACTGTCGCTATCAGTATCTCTATCACTATCACTATGTGCACTGTCACTATCACCATCACTATCTCTATCACTATGATCACTGTCACTATCACTATCTCTATCACTATCACTATGATCACTGTCACTATCACTGACACTATCACTATCACTATGATCACTGTCACTATCACTATCTCTATCACTATCACTATCTCTGTCACTATCACTATGATCACTGTCACTATCACTATCTCTATCACTATCACTATGATCACTGTCACTATCACCATCACTATCTCTATCACTATCACTATCCCTATGATCACTATCACTATCCCTATGATCACTATCTCTATCACTATCACTATGATCACTGTCACTATCACTATGATCACTGTCACTATCACTATCTCTATCACTATCACTATCTCTATCACTATTACTATGATCACTGTCACTATCACTATCTCTATCACTATCACTATCACTATGATCACTGTCACTATCACTATTTCTATCACTATCACTATGATCACTGCCGCTATCACTATCTCTATCACTATCACTATGTGCACTGTCACTATCACTATCTCAATCACTATCACCATGATCACTGTCACTATCTCTATCACTATCACTATCACTATGATCACTGTCACTATCTCTATCACTATCACTATGATCACTGTCACTATCACTATCTCTATCACTATCACTATGATTACTGTCACTATCACTATCTCTATCACTATCACTATGATCACTGTCACTATCACTATCTCTATCACTATCATTATCACTATGATCACTGTCATTATCACTATCACTATGAACACTATCACTATCTCTATCACTATGACTATCACTATGATCACTGTCACTATCACTATCTCTATCATTATCACTATCACCATCCCTATCATCACTATCACTATCTCTATCCCTATGATCACTATCACTATCTCTATCACTTTCAATATCACTATGATCAACTCTCACTATCACTATGATCACTGTCACTATCGCTATCTCTATCACTATCACTATCACTATGATCACTGTCACTATCACTATGATCACTGTCACTATCTCTATCACTATCACTATGATCACTGTCACTATCACTATCTCTATCACTATCACTATCACAATGATACTGTCACTATCACTATATCTATCACTATCACTATCACTATGATCACTGTCACTATCACTATCTCTATCACTACCACTATCATTATGATCACTGTCACTATCACTATCACTATTTCTATCACTATCACCATGATCACTGTCACTATCACTATCCCTATCCCTATGATCACTGTCACTATCACTATCACTATCACTATCACCATGATCACTGTCACTATCTCTATCACTATCACAATGATCACTATCACTATCACTATGATCACTATCACTATGATCACTGTCACTATCATTATCACTATCTCTATCTCTATCACTATCACTGTGATCACTATCACTATCACTATCATTATGATCACGATCGCTATCACTATCTCTAGCACTATCACTATGATCTCTATCACTATCACTATCACTATGATCACTGTCACTATCACTATCTCTATCACTATCACTATCATTATCTCTATCACTATCACTATGATCACTATCACTGTCTCTATAACTATCACTGTGATCACTAGCACTATCACTATCTCTATCACTATCACTATGATCACTAGCACTATCACTATCACTATGACCACTATCACTATCGCTATCACTATCACTATGATCACTATCACTATCAATGTCTCTATCTCTATCACTATCACTATCACTATCACTAAAAATCACTATCACTGTCACTATCATGATGATCACGATCACTATCACTATCTCTATTACTATCACTATCACTATGATCACTATCAGTATCACAATGATCACTATCTCTATCACTATGATCAGTATCACTATCTCTATCTCTATCTCTATCACTATCTCTATCACTATCGATATCACTATGATCACTTTGACCACTATCACTATCTCTATCACTATCACTAATATCACTGTCACTATCACTATCCCTATGATCACTATCACTATCACTGTCTCTATCTCTATCACTATCACTATCACTATGATCACTATCGCTATCTCTATCACTATCACTATGATCACTGTCACTATCACTATCACTGTGTCTATCGCTATCACTATCACTATCACTATCATCACTAGTACTATCACTATCTCTATCACTATGATCAGTATCACTATCTCTATCACTATGATCAGTATCACTATCTCTATCTCTATCACTATCTCTATCACTATCACTATGATCCATATCACAATCACTATGATCACTATCACTATCACTATCCCTACGATCACTATCACTATCACTGTCACTATCTCTATCACTATCACTATGATCACTATCACTATCTTTCTCACTATCACTATGATCACTATCACTATCTCTATCACTATCAATATCACTACGATCACTGTCACTATCACTATCTCTATCACCATCACTATGCTCACGATCACTATCTCTATCACTATCACTATGATCACTGTCACTATCACTATCACTGTCTCTATCTCTATCACTATGCTCACTATCACAATCACTATCACTATGATCACTGTCACTATCACTATCTCTATCACTATCCGTATGATCACTATCACTAATTCTATCGCTATCACTATGATCACTGTCACTATCACTATCCCTATGATCACTATCACTATCTCTATCACTATCACTATCACTATGATCACTATCACTAACACCATCTCTATCACTATCACTATGACCACTGTCACCATCACTATCACTATCCCTATGATCACTATCATTATCTCTATCACTATGATCACTATCACTATCTCTATCACTATCACTATGATTAATATCACTTACACTGTCTCTATCTCTATCACTATCACTATGATCACTGTCACTAACACTATCATTGTCTCTATCTCTATCACTATCACTATGATCTCTATCACTATCACTATCTCTATCACTATCACTATCGTTATGATCACGATCACTATCACTATCTCTATCACTATCACTATGATCTCTATTACTATCACTATCACTATGATCACTGTCACTATCACTATCTCTATCACTATCACTATGATCACTGTCACTATCCCTATGATCACTATCACTATCTCTATCACTATCACTATCCCTATGAATACTATCACTATCTCTATCACTATCACAATGATCACTATCACTATCACTATATCTATCACTATCACTATCTCTATCACTATCACCATGATCACTATCACTGTCTCTATCTCTATCACTATCACTATGTTCACTGTTACTATCACTATCACTATCACTATGATCATAATCTCTATCATTATCACTATGATCACTGTCACTATCACTATCCCTATGATCACTATCACTATCACTATCTCTATCACTATCACTATTATCACTATCACTATGATTATCTCTATCACTATCACTATCACTATGATCACTGTCACTATCACTATCTCTATCACTTTCAATATGATCAATATCACTGTCTCTACCTCTATCACTATCACTGTGATCACTGTCACTATCACTATCTCTATCACTATCACTATGATCACTATCACTATCACTGTCTCTATCTCTATCACTATCACTATGATCACTGTCACTATCACTATCTCTATCACTATCCCTATGATCACTATCACTATCACTATCTCTATCACTATCACTATCACTATCCTTATGATCACTATCAATGATTCTATCACTATCACTATGATCACTATCACTATATCTATCACTATCACTAAGATCACTATCACTATCTCTATGATCACTATCCCTATGATCACTATCACTATCACTATCTCTATCACTATCACTATCACTATCCTTATGATCACGATCACTATCACTATCTCTATCATTATGATCACTATCACTATCACTATCACTATGATCACTGTCACTATCACTATCTCTATCACTTTCAATATGATCAATATCACTGTCTCTACCTCTATCACTATCACTATGATCACTGTCACTATCACTATCTCTATCACTATGATCACTATCACTATCACTGTCTCTATCTCTATCACTATCACTATGATCACTGACACTATCACTATCTCTATCACTATCCCTATGATCACTATCACTATCACTATCTCTATCACTATCACTATCACTATCCTTATGATCACTATCACTGTCTCTATCACTATCACTATGATCACTATCACTATATCTATCACTATCACTAAGATCACTATCACTATCTCTATGATCACTATCACTATGATCAGTATCACTATCTCTATCACTATCACTCTCATCACTATCACTATCCTTATGATCACTATCACTATGATCACTATCTCTATCACTATGATCAGTATCACTATATCTATCCCTATCACTATCATCACTATCACTATCCTTATGATCACTATCACTATCATCACTATCCCTATGATCACTACCACTATCACTATGGTCACTATCACTATCACCATCTTTCTCACTATCACTATCACTATGATCACTGCCACTATCACTATCACTATCCCTATGATCACTATCACAATCACTGTCTCTATCTCTATCACTATCACTATGATCACTGCCACTATCACTATCACTATCTCTATCACTATCACTATCACCATGATCACTGTCACTATCTCTATCACTATCACTATGATCACTATCACTATCTCTATCACTATGATCACTATCACTATCACTAACTCTATCACTATCACTATGTTCACTATCACTATCACTATGATCACTATCACTATCGCTAACTCTATCACTATCACTACCGCTATGATCACTTTCACTATCACTATCTCTATCACTATCATTATGATCACTGTCACTATCACTATCTCTATCATTATCACAATCACTATCACTAGCATCACTATCACTATGATCACTGTCACTATCACTATCGCTATCACTATGATCATAGTCAATATCACCATCACTATCTCTATCACTATCTCTTTCCCTATGATCACTATCACTATCCCTATGATCACTATCACTATCTCTATCACTATCACTATGATCACTGTCACTATCACTATCTCTATCACTATCACTATGGTCACTGTCGCTATCAGTATCTCTATCACTATCACTATGTGCACTGTCACTATCACTATCTCTATCACTATGATCACTGTTACTATCACTATCTCCATCACTATCACTATCACTATGATCACTGTCACTGTCACTGACACTATCACTATCACTATCACTATGATCACTGTCACTATCACTATCTCTATCACTATCACTATGATCACTGTCACTATCACTATCTCTATCACTATCACTATGATCACTATCACTATCACTATGTTCACTATCACTATCACTATCTCTATCACTATCACTATCACTATGATCACTATCACTTACTCTATCACTATCACTATCGCTTTGATCACTTTCACTATCACTATCTCTATCACTATCACTATCACTATGATCACTATCAGTATCACTATGATCACTATCTCTATCACTATGATCAGTATCACTATCTCTATCACTATCTCTATCACTATCACTATCACTATGATCACTATCACAATCACTATGACCACTATCACTATCTCTATCACTATGATCACTGTCACTATCACTATCCCTATGATCACTATCACTATCACTGTCTCTATCTCTATCACTATCACTATCACTATGATCACTATGGCTATCTCTATCACTATCACTATGATCACTGTCACTATCACTATCACTGTGTCTATCTCTATCACTGTCACTATGATCACTAGTACTATCACTATCTCTATCACTATGATCAGTATCACTATCTCTATCTCTATCACTATCACGATCACTATGATCAATATCACTATCTCTATCACTGTCACCATGATCACTGTCACTATCTCTATCACTATCACCATGATCACTATCACTATCACTATGTTCACTATCACTATCTCTATCACTATCACTATCACTATGATCACTATCACTTACTCTATCACTATCACTATCGCTTTGATCACTTACACTATCACTATCTTTATCACTATCACTATCATTATGATCACTGTCACTATCACTATCTCTATCATTATCACTATCACTATCATCACTATCACTATGATCACTGTCACTATCACTATCACTATGATCATAGTGACTATCACCATCACTATCTCTATCACTATCTCTATCCCTATGAACACTATCACTATCCCTATGATCACTATCACTATCTCTATCACTATCACTATGATCACAGTCACTATCACTATCACTATGATCACTGTCACTATCACTATCTCTATCACTATCACTATGATCACTATCACTATCTCTATCACTATCACTATGGTCACTGTCGCTATCAGTATCTCTATCACTATCACTATGTGCACTGTCACTATCACCATCACTATCTCTATCACTATGATCACTGTCATTATCACTATCTCTATCACTATCACTATGATCACTGTCACTATCACTGACACTATCACTATCACTATGATCACTGTCACTATCACTATCTCTATCACTATCACTATCTCTGTCACGATCACTATGATCACTGTCACTATCACTATCTCTATCACTATCACTATGATCACTGTCACTATCACCATCACTATCTCTATCACTATCACCATCCCTATGATCACTATCACTATCCCTATGATCACTATCTCTATCACTATCACTATGATCACTGTCACTATCACTATGATCACTGTCACTATCACTATCTCTATCACTATCACTATCTCTATCACTATTACTATGATCACTGTCACTATCACTATCTCTATCACTATCACTATCTCTATCACTATCACTATGATCACTGTCACTATCACTATTTCTATCACTATCACTATGATCACTGCCGCTATCACTATCTCTATCACTATCACTATGTGCACTGTCACTATCACTATCTCAATCACTATCACCATGATCACTGTCACTATCTCTATCACTATCACTATCACTATGATCACTGTCACTATCTCTATCACTATCACTATGATCACTGTCACTATCACTATCTCTATCACTATCACTATGATTACTGTCACTATCACTATCACTATGATCACTGTCACTATCACTATCTCTATCACTATCATTATCACTATGATCACTGTCATTATCACTATCACTATGAACACTATCACTATCTCTATCACTATGACTATCACTATGATCACTGTCACTATCACTATCTCTATCATTATCACTATCACCATCCCTATCATCACTATCACTATCTCTATCCCTATGATCACTATCACTATCTCTATCACTTTCAATATCACTATGATCAACTCTCACTATCACTATGATCACTGTCACTATCGCTATCTCTATCACTATCACTATCACTATGATCACTGTCACTATCACTATGATCACTGTCACTATCTCTATCACTATCACTATGATCACTGTCACTATCACTATCTCTATCACTATCACTATCACTATGATACTGTCACTATCACTATATCTATCACTATCACTATCACTATGATCACTGTCACTATCACTATCTCTATCACTACCACTATCATTATGATCACTGTCACTATCACTATCACTATTTCTATCACTATCACCATGATCACTGTCACTATCACTATCCCTATCCCTATGATCACTGTCACTATCACTATCACTATCACTATCACCATGATCACTGTCACTATCTCTATCACTATCACTATGATCACTATCACTATCACTATGATCACTATCACTATGATTACTGTCACTATCATTATCACTATCTCTATCTCTATCACTATCACTGTGATCACTATCACTATCACTATCATTATGATCACGATCGCTATCACTATCTCTAGCACTATCACTATGATCTCTATCACTATCACTATCACTATGATCACTGTCACTATCACTATCTCTATCACTATCACTATCATTATCTCTATCACTATCACTATGATCACTATCACTATCTCTATCACTATCACTATGATCACTATCACTGTCTCTATAACTATCACTGTGATCACTAGCACTATCACTATCTCTATCACTATCACTATGATCACTAACACTATCACTATGACCACTATCACTATCTCTATCACTATCACTATGATCACTATCACTATCAATGTCTCTATCTCTATCACTATCACTATCACTATCACTATAATCACTATCACTGTCACTATCATGATGATCACGATCACTATCACTATCTCTATTACTATCACTATCACTATGATCACTATCAGTATCACAATGATCACTATCTCTATCACTATGATCAGTATCACTATCTCTATCTCTATCTCTATCACTATCTCTATCACTATCGATATCACTATGATCACTTTGACCACTATCACTATCTCTATCACTATCACTAATATCACTGTCACTATCACTATCCCTATGATCACTATCACTATCACTGTCTCTATCTCTATCACTATCACTATCACTATGATCACTATCGCTATCTCTATCACTATCACTATGATCACTGTCACTATCACTATCACTGAGTCTATCACTATCACTATCACTATCACTATCATCACTAGTACTATCACTATCTCTATCACTATGATCAGTATCACTATCTCTATCACTATGATCAGTATCACTATCTCTATCTCTATCACTATCTCTATCACTATCACTATGATCCATATCACAATCACTATGATCACTATCACTATCACTATCCCTACGATCACTATCACTATCACTGTCACTATCTCTATCACTATCACTATGATCACTATCACTATGTTTCTCACTATCACTATGATCACTATCACTATCTCTATCACTATCAATATCACTACGATCACTGTCACTATCACTATCTCTATCACCATCACTATGCTCACGATCACTATCTCTATCACTATCACTATGATCACTGTCACTATCACTATCACTGTCTCTATCTCTATCACTATGCTCACTATCACAATCACTATCACTATGATCACTGTCACTATCACTATCTCTATCACTATCCGTATGATCACTATCACTAATTCTATCGCTATCACTATGATCACTGTCATTATCACTATCCCTATGATCACTATCACTATCTCTATCACTATCACTATCACTATGATCACTATCACTATCACCATCTCTATCACTATCACTATGACCACTGTCACCATCACTATCACTATCCCTATGATCACTATCATTATCTCTATCACTATGATCACTATCACTATCTCTATCACTATCACTATGATTAATATCACTTACACTGTCTCTATCTCTATCACTATCACTATGATCACTGTCACTAACACTATCATTGTCTCTATCTCTATCACTATCACTATGATCTCTATCACTATCACTATCTCTATCACTGTCACTATCGTTATGATCACGATCACTATCACTATCTCTATCACTATCACTATGATCTCTATTACTATCACTATCACTATGATCACTGTCACTATCACTATCTCTATCACTATCACTATGATCACTGTCACTATCCCTATGATCACTATCACTATCTCTATCACTATCACTATCCCTATGAATACTATCACTATCTCTATCACTATCACAATGATCACTATCACTATCACTATATCTATCACTATCACTATGATCACTATCACTATCTCTATCACTATCACCATGATCACTATCACTGTCTCTATCTCTATCACTATCACTATGTTCACTGTTACTATCACTATCACTATCACTATGATCATAATCTCTATCATTATCACTATGATCACTGTCACTATCACTATCCCTATGATCACTATCACTATCACTATCTCTATCACTATCACTATTATCACTATCACTATGATTATCTCTATCACTATCACTATCACTATGATCACTGTCACTATCACTATCTCTATCACTTTCAATATGATCAATATCACTGTCTCTACCTCTATCACTATCACTGTGATCACTGTCACTATCACTATCTCTATCACTATCACTATGATCACTATCACTATCACTGTCTCTATCTCTATCACTATCACTATGATCACTGTCACTATCACTATCTCTATCACTATCCCTATGATCACTATCACTATCACTATCTCTATCACTATCACTATCACTATCCTTATGATCACTATCAATGATTCTATCACTATCACTATGATCACTATCACTATATCTATCACTATCACTAAGATCAATATCACTATCTCTATGATCACTATCCCTATGATCACTATCACTATCACTATCTCTATCACTATCACTATCACTATCCTTATGATCACGATCTCTATCACTATCTCTATCACTATGACACTATCACTATCACTATCACTATGATCACTGTCACTATCACTATCTCTATCACTTTCAATATGATCAATATCACTGTCTCTACCTCTATCACTATCACTATGATCACTGTCACTATCACTATCTCTATCACTATGATCACTATCACTATCACTGTCTCTATCTCTATCACTATCACTATGATCACTGACACTATCACTATCTCTATCACTATCCCTATGATCACTATCACTATCACTATCTCTATCACTATCACTATCACTATCCTTATGATCACTATCACTGTCTCTATCACTATCACTATGATCACTATCACTATATCTATCACTATGACTAAGATCACTATCACTATCTCTATGATCACTATCACTATGATCAGTATCACTATCTCTATCACTATCACTCTCATCACTATCACTATCCTTATGATCACTATCACTATGATCACTATCTCTATCACTATGATCAGTATCACTATATCTATCCCTATCACTATCATCACTATCACTATCCTTATGATCACTATCACTATCATCACTATCCCTATGATCACTACCACTATCACTATGGTCACCATCACTATCACCATCTTTCTCACTATCACTATCACTATGATCACTGCCACTATCACTATCACTATCCCTATGATCACTATCACAATCACTGTCTCTATCTCTATCACTATCACTATGATCACTGCCACTATCACTATCACTATCTCTATCACTATCACTATCACCATGATCACTGTCACTATCTCTATCACTATGATCACTATCACTATCACTAACTCTATCACTATCACTATGTTCACTATCACTATCACTATGATCACTATCACTATCGCTAACTCTATCACTATCACTACCGCTATGATCACTTTCACTATCACTATCTCTATCACTATCATTATGATCACTGTCACTATCACTATCTCTATCATTATCACAATCACTATCACTAGCATCACTATCACTATGATCACTGTCACTATCACTATCGCTATCACTATGATCATAGTCAATATCACCATCACTATCTCTATCACTATCTCTTTCCCTATGATCACTATCACTATCCCTATGATCACTATCACTATCTCTATCACTATCACTATGATCACTGTCACTATCACTATCTCTATCACTATCACTATGGTCACTGTCGCTATGAGTATCTCTATCACTATCACTATGTGCACTGTCACTATCACTATCTCTATCACTATGATCACTGTTACTATCACTATCTCCATCACTATCACTATCACTATGATCACTGTCACGGTCACTGACACTATCACTATCACTATCACTATGATCACTGTCACTATCACTATCTCTATCACTATCACTATGATCACTGTCACTATCACTATCTCTATCACTATCACTATGATCACTGTCACTATCACCATCACTATCTCTATAACTATCATTATCCCTATGATCTCTATCACTATCCCTATGATCACTATCTCTATCACTATCACTATGATCACTGTCACTATCACTATCTCTATCACTATGATCACTGTCACTATCACTATCTCTATCACTATCACTATGATCACTGTCGCTATCACTATCTTTATCACTATCATTATGTGCACTGTCACTATCACTATCACTATCTCTATCACTATCACCATGATCACTGTCACTATCTCTATCACTATCACTATCACTATGATCACTATCAGTATCACTATGATCACTATCTCTAACACTATGATCAGTATCACTATCTCTATCACTATCTCTATCACTATCACTATGATCACTAACACAATCACTATGACCACTATCACTATCACTATGATCACTGTCCCTATCACTATCCCTATGATCACTATCACTATCACTGTCTCTATCTCTATCACTATCACTATCACTATAATCACTATCGCTAACTCTATCACTATCACTAAGATCACTGTCACTATCACTATCACTGTGTCTATCTCTATCACTATCACTATGATCACTAGTACTATCACTATCTCTATCACTATGATCAGTATCACTATCTCTATCTCTATCACTATCACTATGATCACTATCACAATCACTATGATCACTATCACTATCACTATCCCTATGATCACTATCACTATCACTATCACTATCTCTCTCACTATGATCACTATCACTATCTTTGTCACTATCACTATGATCACTATCACTATCTCTATCACTATCAATATCACTACGATCACTGTCACTATCACTATCTCTATCACCATCACTATGATCACGATCACTATCTCTATCGCTATCACTATGATCACTATCTCTATCACTATGACCACTGTCACCATCATTATCACTATCGCTATGATCACTATCACTATCTCTATCACTATGATCACTATCAGTATCACTATCCCTATGATCACTATCACAAATTCTATCACTATCACTATGATCACTGTCACTATCACTATCCCTATGATCACTATCACTATCTCTATCACTATCACTATGATCACTATCACTATCACCATCTCTATCACTATCAATATGACCACTGTCACCATCACTATCAATATCCCTATGATCACTATCACTATCTCTATCACTATGATCACTATCACTATCTCTATCACTATCACTATGATTAATATCCCTATCACTGTCTCTATCTCTATCACTATGATCACAGTCACTAACACTATCATTGTCTCTATCTCTATCACTATCACTATCACTATGATCTCTATCACTATCACTATCTCTATCACTATCACTATGATCTCTATTACTATCACTATCACTATGATCACTGTCACTATCACTATCTCTATCACTATGACAATGATCACTGTCACTATCCCTATGATCACTATCACTATCTCTATCACTATCACTATCCCTATGAATACTATCACTATCTCTATCACTATCACTATGATCACCATCACTATCACCATATCTATCACTATCACTATGATCACTATCACTATCTCTATCACTATCACTATGATCACTATCACTGTCTCTATCTCCATCACTATGATCACTGTTACTATCACTATCACTATCACTATGATCATAATCTCTATCATTATCACTATGATCGCTGTCACTATCACTATCCCTATGATCACTATCACTATCTCTATCACTATAATCACTATCACTATGATTATCTCTATCACTATCACTATCGCTATGATCACTGTCACTATCACTATCTCTATCACTATCAATATGATCACTATCACTATCACTGTCTCTATCTCTATCACTATCACTATAATCACTATCACTATCACTGTCTCTATCTCTATCACTATCACTATGATCACTGTCACTTTCACTATCACTATCTCTATCTTTATCACTATGATCACGATCACTATCACTATCCCTATCACTGTCACTATCACTATGATCACTATCACTATCACTATGATCACTGTCACTATCACTATCTCCATCACTATCACTATGATCACTGTCACTATCACTGTCTCTATCACTATCACAATGATCATTATAACTATCACTATATCTATCACTATCACTATGATCACTATCACTATCTCTATCACTATCACCATGATCACTATCACTGTCTCTATCTCTATCACTATCACTATGTTCACTGTTACTATCACTATCATTATCACTATGATCATAATCTCTATCATTATCACTATGATCACTGTCACTATCACTATCCCTATGATCACTATCACTATCACTATCTCTATCACTATCACTATGTGCACTGTCACTATCACTATCTCAATCACTATCACCATGATCACTGTCACTATCTCTATCACTATCACTATGATCACTGTCACTATCTCTATCACTATCACTATGATCACTGTCACTATCACTATCTCTATCACTATCACTATGATTACTGTCACTATCACTATCTCTATCACTATCACTATGATCACTGTCACTATCACTATCTCTATCACTATCACTATCACTATGATCACTGTCATTATCACTATCACTATGAACACTATCACTATCTCTATCACTATGACTATCACTATGATCACTGTCACTATCACTATCTCTATCATTACCACTATCACCATCCCTATCATCACTATCACTATCTCTATCCCTATGATCACTATCACTATCTCTATCACTTTCAATATCACTATGATCAACTCTCACTATCACTATGATCACTGTCACTATCGCTATCTCTATCACTATCACTATCACTATGATCACTGTCACTATCACTATGATCACTGTCACTATCTCTATCACTATCACTATGATCACTGTCACTATCACTATCTCTATCACTATCACTATCACTATGATACTGTCACTATCACTATATCTATCACTATCACTATGATCACTGTCACTATCACTATCTCTATCACTATCACTATGATCACTGTCACTATCACCATCACTATCTCTATAACTATCATTATCCCTATGATCACTATCACTATCCCTATGATCACTATCTCTATCACTATCACTATGATCACTGTGACTATCACTATCTCTATCACTATAATCACTGTCACTATCACTATCTCTATCACTATCACTATGATCACTGTCGCTATCACTATCTTTATCACTATCATTATGTGCACTGTCACTATCACTATCACTATCTCTATCACTATCACCATGATCACTGTCACTATCTCTATCACTATCACTATCACTATGATCACTATCAGTATCACTATGATCACTATCTCTAACACTATGATCAGTATCACTATCTCTATCACTATCTCTATCACTATCACTATGATCACTCACACAATCACTATGACCACTATCACTATCACTATGATCACTGTCACTATCACTATCCCCATGATCACTATCACTATCACTGTCTCTATCTCTATCACTATCACTATCACTATAATCACTATCGCTAACTCTATCACTATCACTAAGATCACTGTCACTATCACTATCACTGTGTCTATGTCTATCACTATCACTATGATCACTAGTACTATCACTATCTCTATCACTATGATCAGTATCACTATCTCTATCTCTATCACTATCACTATGATCACTATCACAATCACTATGATCACTATCACTATCACTATCCCTATGATCACTATCACTATCACTGTCACTATCTCTCTCACTATGATCACTATCACTATCTTTGTCACTATCACTATGATCACTATCACTATCTCTATCACTATCAATATCACTACGATCACTGTCACTATCACTATCTCTATCACCATCACTATGATCACGATCACTATCTCTATCGCTATCACTATGATCACTATCTCTATCACTATGACCACTGTCACCATCACTATCACTATCGCTATGATCACTATCACTATCTCTATCACTATGATCACTATCAGTATCACTATCCCTATGATCACTATCACAAATTCTATCACTATCACTATGATCACTGTCACTATCACTATCCCTATGATCACTATCACTATCTCTATCACTATCACTATGATCACTATCACTATCACCATCTCTATCACTATCAATATGACCACTGTCACCATCACTATCAATATCCCTATGATCACTATCACTATCTCTATCACTATGATCACTATCACTATCTCTATCACTATCACTATGATTAATATCCCTATCACTGTCTCTATCTCTATCACTATGATCACAGTCACTAACACTATCATTGTCTCTATCTCTATCACTATCACTATCACTATGATCTCTATCACTATCACTATCTCTATCACTATCACTATCGTTATGATCTCGATCACTATCACTATCTCTATCACTATCACTATGATCTCTATTACTATCACTATCACTATGATCACTGTCACTATCACTATCTCTATCACTATGACAATGATCACTGTCACTATCCCTATGATCACTATCACTATCTCTATCACTATCACTATCCCTATGAATACTATCACTATCTCTATCACTATCACTATGATCACTATCACTATCACCATATCTATCACTATCACTATGATCACTATCACTATCTCTATCACTATCACTATCACTGTCTCTATCTCTATCACTATCACTATCACTATAATCACTATCGCTATCTCTATCACTATCACTAAGATCACTGTCACTATCACTATCACTGTGTCTATCTCTATCACTATCACTATGATCACTAGTACTATCACTATCTCTATCACTATGATCAGTATCACTATCTCTATCTCTATCACTATCACTATCACTATGATCACTATCACTATCACTATCCCTATGATCACAATCACTATCACTGTCACTATCTCTCTCACTATGATCACTATCACTATCTTTGTCACTATCACTATGATCACTATCACTATCTCTATCACTATCAATATCACTACGATCACTGTCACTATCACTATCTCTATCACCATCACTATGATCACGATCACTATCTCTATCGCTATCACTAAGATCACTATCTCTCTCACTATGACCACTGTCACCATCACTATCACTATCGCTATGATCAGTATCACTATCTCTATCACTATCTCTATCACTATCACTATGATCACTATCACAATCACTATGACCACTATCACTATCTCTATCACTATCACTATGATCACTGTCACTATCACTATCAATATGATCACTATCACTATCTCTATCACTATCACTATGATCACTATCACTATCACCATCTCTATCACTATCAATATGACCACTGTCACCATCACTATCAATATCCCTATGATCACTATCACTATCTCTATCACTATGATCACTATCACTATCTCTATCACTATCACTATGATTAATATCACTATCACTGTCTCTATCTCTATCACTATGATCACAGTCACTAACACTATCATTGTCTCTATCTCTATCACTATCACTATCACTATGATCTCTATCACTATCACTATCTCTATCACTATCACTATCGTTATGATCACGATCACTATCACTATCTCTATCACTATCACTATGATCTCTATTACTATCACTATCACTATGATCACTGTCACTATCACTATCTCTATCACTATGACAATGATCACTGTCACTATCCCTATGATCACTATCACTATCTCTATCACTATCACTATCCCTATGAATACTATCACTATCTCTATCACTATCACTATGATCACTATCACTATCACCATATCTATCACTATCACTATGATCACTATCACTATCTCTATCACTATCACTATGATCACTATCACTGTCTCTATCTCTATCACTATGATCACTGTTACTATGACTATCACTATGATCTAAATCTCTATCATTATCACTATGATCGCTGTCACTATCACTATCCCTATGATCACTATCACTATCACTATCTCTATCACTATAATCACTATCACTATGATTATCTCTATCACTATCACTATCGCTATGATCACTGTCACTATCACTATCTCTATCACTATCAATATGATCACTATCACTATCACTGTCTCTATCTCTATCACTATCACTATGATCACTATCACTATCACTGTCTCTATCTCTATCACTATCACTATGATCACTGTCACTTTCACTATCACTATCTCTATCTTTATCACTATGATCACGATCACTATCACTATCCCTATCACTGTCACTATCACTATGATCACTATCACTATCACTATGATCACTGTCACTATCACTATCTCCATCACTATCACTATGATCACTGTCACTATCACTGTCTCTATCACTATCACTATGATCACTGACACTATCACTATCTCTATCACTATCCCTATGATCACTATCACTATCCTTATGATCACTATCACTGTCTCTATCACTATCACTATGATCACTATCACTATCTCTATCACTATCTCTATCACTATCACTAAGATCAGTATCACTATCTCTATGATCACTATCACTATGATCAGTATCACTATCTCTATCACTATCACTATCATCACTATCACTATCCTTATGATCACTATCACTATGATCACTATCTCTATCACTATGTTCAGTATCACTATCTCTATCCCTATCACTATCATCACTATCACTATCCTTATGATCACTATCACTATCATCACTATCCCTATGATCACTACCACTATCACTATTGTCACTATCACTATCACCATCTTTCTCACTATCACTATCACTATGATCACTATCACTATCACTATCACTATCCCTATGATCACTATCACAATCACTGTCTCTATCTCTATCACTATCACTATGATCACTGCCACTATCACTATCACTCTCTCTATCACTATCACTATCTCTATCACTATGATCACTGTCATTATCACTATCACTATCCCTATGATCACTATCACTATAACTATCTCTATCACTATCACTATCACCATGATCACTGTCACTATCTCTATCACTATCACTATGATCACTATCACTATCACTATCTCTATCACTATGTTCACTATCACTATCTCTATCACTATCACTATCACTATCACTATGATCACTATCACTATCACTAATTCTATCACTATCGCTATCGCTATCATCACTTTCACTATCACTATCACGATCTCTATCACTATCATTATGATCACTGTCACTATCACTATCTCTATCATTATCACTAGCATCACTATCACTATGATCACTGTCACTATCACTATCACTATGATCATAGTCACTATCACCATCACCATCTCTATCACTATCTCTATCCCTATGATCACTATCACTATCTCTATCACTATCACTATGATCACTGTCACTATCACTATCACTATCACTATGATCACTGTCACTATCACTAACTCTATCACTATCACTATGATCACTGTCTCTATCACTATCTCTATCACTATCACTATGGTCACTGTCGCTATCAGTATCTCTATCACTATCACTATGTGCACTGTCACTATCACTATCTCTATCACCATGATCACTGTCACTATCACTATCTCTATCACTATCACTATCACTATGATCACTGTCACTATCACTGACACTATCACTATCACTATGATCACTGTCACTATCACTATCTCTATCACTATCACTATCTCTATCACTATCACTATGATCACTGTCACTATCACTATCTCTATCACTATCACTATGATCACTGTCACTATCACTATCACTATCTCTATCACTATCCCTATGATCACTATCACTATCCCTATGATCACTATCTCTATCACTATCACTATGATCACTGTCACTATCACTATCACTATCACTATGATCACTGTCACTATCACTATCACTATCTCTATCACTATGATCACTATCACTATCACTAACTCTATCACTATCACTATGTTCACTATCACTATCACTATGATCACTATCACTATAGCTAACTCTATCACTATCACTACCGCTATGATCACTTTCACTATCACTATCACTATCACTATGATCACTGTCACTATCACTATCGCTATCACTATGATCATAGTCAATATCACCATCACTATCTCTATCACTATCTCTTTCCCTATGATCACTATCACTATCCCTATGATCACTATCACTATCTCTATCACTATCACTATGATCACTGTCACTATCACTATCTCTATCACTATCACTATGGTCACTGTCGCTATCAGTATCTCTATCACTATCACTATGTGCACTGTCACTATCACTATCTCTATCACTATGATCACTGTTACTATCACTATCTCCATCACTATCACTATCACTATGATCACTGTCACTGTCACTGACACTATCACTATCACTATCACTATGATCACTGTCACTATCACTATCTCTATCACTATCACTATGATCACTGTCACTATCACTATCTCTATCACTATCACTATGATCACTGTCACTATCACCATCACTATCTCTATAACTATCATTATCCCTATGATCACTATCACTATCCCTATGATCACTATCTCTATCACTATCACTATGATCACTGTCACTATCACTATCTCTATCACTATGATCACTGTCACTATCACTATCTCTATCACTATCACTATGATCACTGTCGCTATCACTATCTTTATCACTATCATTATGTGCACTGTCACTATCACTATCACTATCTCTATCACTATCACCATGATCACTGTCACTATCTCTATCACTATCACTATCACTATGATCACTATCAGTATCACTATGATCACTATCTCTAACACTATGATCAGTATCACTATCTCTATCACTATCTCTATCACTATCACTATGATCACTAACACAATCACTATGACCACTATCACTATCACTATGATCACTGTCCCTATCACTATCCCTATGATCACTATCACTATCACTGTCTCTATCTCTATCACTATCACTATCACTATAATCACTATCGCTAACTCTATCACTATCACTAAGATCACTGTCACTATCACTATCACTGTGTCTATCTCTATCACTATCACTATGATCACTAGTACTATCACTATCTCTATCACTATGATCAGTATCACTATCTCTATCTCTATCACTATCACTATGATCACTATCACAATCACTATGATCACTATCACTATCACTATCCCTATGATCACTATCACTATCACTATCACTATCTCTCTCACTATGATCACTATCACTATCTTTGTCACTATCACTATGATCACTATCACTATCTCTATCACTATCAATATCACTACGATCACTGTCACTATCACTATCTCTATCACCATCACTATGATCACGATCACTATCTCTATCGCTATCACTATGATCACTATCTCTATCACTATGACCACTGTCACCATCATTATCACTATCGCTATGATCACTATCACTATCTCTATCACTATGATCACTATCAGTATCACTATCCCTATGATCACTATCACAAATTCTATCACTATCACTATGATCACTGTCACTATCACTATCCCTATGATCACTATCACTATCTCTATCACTATCACTATGATCACTATCACTATCACCATCTCTATCACTATCAATATGACCACTGTCACCATCACTATCAATATCCCTATGATCACTATCACTATCTCTATCACTATGATCACTATCACTATCTCTATCACTATCACTATGATTAATATCCCTATCACTGTCTCTATCTCTATCACTATGATCACAGTCACTAACACTATCATTGTCTCTATCTCTATCACTATCACTATCACTATGATCTCTATCACTATCACTATCTCTATCACTATCACTATCGTTATGATCACGATCACTATCACTATCTCTATCACTATCACTATGATCTCTATTACTATCACTATCACTATGATCACTGTCACTATCACTATCTCTATCACTATGACAATGATCACTGTCACTATCCCTATGATCACTATCACTATCTCTATCACTATCACTATCCCTATGAATACTATCACTATCTCTATCACTATCACTATGATCACTATCACTATCACCATATCTATCACTATCACTATGATCACTATCACTATCTCTATCACTATCACTATGATCACTATCACTGTCTCTATCTCCATCACTATGATCACTGTTACTATCACTATCACTATCACTATGATCATAATCTCTATCATTATCACTATGATCGCTGTCACTATCACTATCCCTATGATCACTATCACTATCACTATCTCTATCACTATAATCACTATCACTATGATTATCTCTATCACTATCACTATCGCTATGATCACTGTCACTATCACTATCTCTATCACTATCAATATGATCACTATCACTATCACTGTCTCTATCTCTATCACTATCACTATAATCACTATCACTATCACTGTCTCTATCTCTATCACTATCACTATGATCACTGTCACTTTCACTATCACTATCTCTATCTTTATCACTATGATCACGATCACTATCACTATCCCTATCACTGTCACTATCACTATGATCACTATCACTATCACTATGATCACTGTCACTATCACTATCTCCATCACTATCACTATGATCACTGTCACTATCACTGTCTCTATCACTATCACAATGATCACTATAACTATCACTATATCTATCACTATCACTATGATCACTATCACTATCTCTATCACTATCACCATGATCACTATCACTGTCTCTATCTCTATCACTATCACTATGATCACTGTCACTATCACTATCACTATCACTATGATCACTGTCACTATCACTATCTCTATCACTATCACTATGATCACTGTCACTATCACTATCTCTATCACTATCACTATGATCACTGTCGCTATCACTATCTCTATCACTATCACTATGTGCACTGTCACTATCACTATCACTATCTCTATCACTATCACCATGATCACTGTCACTATCTCTATCACTATTACCATGATCACTGTCACTATCTCTATCACTATCACTATGATCACTGTCACTATCACTATCTCTATCACTATCACTATGATCACTGTCACTATCACTATCACTATCTCTATCACTATCCCTATGATCACTATCACTATCCCTATGATCACTATCTCTATCACTATCACTATGATCACTGTCACTATCACTATCACTATCACTATGATCACTGTCACTATCACTATCTCTATCACTATCACTATGATCACTGTCACTATCACTATCTCTATCACTATCACTATGATCACTGTCACTATCACTATCTCTATCATTATCACTATCATCACTATCACTATGATCACTGTCACTATCACTATCACTATGATCATAGTCACTATCACCATCACCATCTCTATCACTATCTCTATCCCTATGATCACTATCACTATCTCTATCACTATCACTATGATCACTGTCACTATCACTATCACGATCTCTATCACTATCATTATGATCACTGTCACTATCACTATCTCTATCATTATCACTATCATCACTATCACTATGATCACTGTCACTATCACTATCACTATGATCATAGTCACTATCACCATCACCATCTCTATCACTATCTCTATCCCTATGATCACTATCACTATCTCTATCACTATCACTATGATCACTGTCACTATCACTATCACTATCACTATCACTATGATCACTGTCACTATCACTAACTCTATCACTATCACTATGATCACTGTCTCTATCACTATCTCTATCACTATCACTATGGTCACTGTCGCTATCAGTATCTCTATCACTATCACTATGTGCACTGTCACTATCACTATCTCTATCACTATGATCACTGTCACTATCACTATCTCTATCACTATCACTATCACTATGATCACTGTCACTATCACTGACACTATCACTATCACTATGATCACTGTCACTATCACTATCTCTATCACTATCACTATCTCTATCACTATCACTATGATCACTGTCACTATCACTATCTCTATCACTATCACTATGATCACTCTCACTATCACTATCACTATCTCTATCACTATCCCTATGATCACTATCACTATCCCTATGATCACTATCTCTATCACTATCACTATGATCACTGTCACTATCACTATCACTATCACTATGATCACTGTCACTATCACTATCTCTATCACTATCACTATGATCACTGTCACTATCACTATCTCTATCACTATCACTATGATCACTGTCGCTATCACTATCTCTATCACTATCACTATGTGCACTGTCACTATCACTATCACTATCTCTATCACTATCACCATGATCACTGTCACTATCTCTATCACTATTACCATGATCACTGTCACTATCTCTATCACTATCACTATGATCACTGTCACTATCACTATCTCTATCACTATCACTATGATCACTGTCACTATCACTATCACTATCTCTATCACTATCCCTATGATCACTATCACTATCCCTATGATCACTATCTCTATCACTATCACTATGATCACTGTCACTATCACTATCACTATCACTATGATCACTGTCACTATCACTATCTCTATCACTATCACTATGATCACTGTCACTATCACTATCTCTATCACTATCACTATGATCACTGTCACTATCACTATCTCTGTCACTATCACTATGATCACTGTCACTATCACTATCACTATGATCACTATCACTATCTCTATCACTATGACTATCACTATGATCACTGTCACTATCACTATCTCTATCATTATCACTATCACCATCCCTATCATCACTATCACTATCTCTATCCCTATGATCACTATCACTATCTCTATCACTTTCAATATCACTATGATCACTGTCACTATCACTATCACTATGATCACTGTCACTATCACTATCTCTATCTCTATCACTATCACTATGATCACTGTCACTATCACTATCTCTATCACTATCACTATGATCACTGTCAGTATCACTATGATCACTTTCACTATCTCAATCACTATCACTATGATCACTGTCACTATCACTATCACTATCTCTATCACTATCACTATGATCACTATCACTATGTCTATCACTATCACTATGATCACTGTCACTATCACTATCTCTATCACTATCACTATCATTATGATCACTGTCACTATCACTATCACTATTTCTATCACTATCACCATGATCACTGTCACTATCACTATCCCTATCCCTATGATCACTGTCACTATCACTATCACTATCACTATCCCTATGATCACTATCACTATCACTATCACTATCACCATGATCACTGTCGCTATCTCTATCACTATCACTATCACTATGATCACTATCACCATCACAATCTCTATCACTATCACTATGATCACTGTCACTATCACTATCACTATGACTATCCCTATGATCACTGTCACTATCACTATCACTATCGCTATCACTGTCTCTATCTCTATCACTATGATCAGTATCACTATCTCTATCACTATCACCATCACTATGATCTCTATCACTATCACTATGGTCACTATCACAATCTCTATCGCTATCACTATCACTATGACCACATCACTATCATCACTATCCCTATGATCACTATCGCTATCACTATCTCTATCACTATCACTATGATCACTATCACTATCTCTATCACTATCACTATGATCACTGTCACCATCAGAATGGACGTCAGAGGGCCTTGGAATTGTACAAGTTTTTCTTGAATTATACTCTGAATATTTGAGCTTAAAATAGTGTATTTTCTCTGTGATTTTATATATAACGTTATAATAATGAAGTAGTAAGTATACTTTGTTAGTGAAAGTGTGAGCAGTTTGACTGCTTTTGTGAAATTGTGGTTTTGTACCATTTAAATATTGACTGTGACTGTTACTATCGTGTGTTGGTTAAACACGGCAAGTTTTACGGTATTTTAACTATTTCACTTCGGATATATAATTTAATACTTTTAAGATCCTAAAGATTACATAAGAAATAATAGTATAATATTGAAACCATGGAGGACATTGATAAGAGGACTGAAAGTGTTTTAATTGATTTACTTGAGGTTGCTGAAAAGAGTGGCAACATCAGAAAAGATTTCAAGAAGAAAATAATTAAATCGGTAAGTGATTTAAGGAAGGCAATTAATACTTTAAAAAAGGATGTAGAAACTAAAGAAAAAGTGATTAAGGAACTTCAAGCTGCGGTTAAGAAGCAAGAGGAAAGTGAAATAGCCTTATCATATAGAAAAATGGAAAGGGAGAAAGCTGCGGCATCTTTTGATCCGAAGCCAAGTTACGCTGATGCTAGTTGGAAAATTTCACATGAAAACATCGAAAAGAGATACAAACTTATTCTAAAATCCAAAATGAATGAATCAGCGGAAGCTATGAAGGTAATATTGAAAAATAAGGTTAATCCAACACAACTGAAGGTGGGAATAAGCTCACTAAAGGCTCTAAGGGATGGAAGATTGATTGTGGAATCTGAATCAAAGAGTGAAATAAATATTCTAGGAGAAAAGATTCAATAACAGTATAGCCAACAGGTAGAAGTAAAAGTTCCTGAACTTCGAAAGCCATTTGTAATTATTTACAATGTACCAGAAGAAATAACACCACAAAATGCAACTGAAACAATAATATCGCAAAACGGAGAGCTTAATCTAAGTGAGCAGTCAATAGTTCCTAAATTTATCATTAGGAACAGAAGAAACATCAGAAATTTGGTTGCGGAAGTCAAGACTGAAGCATGGAGATTGTTAGTAAACAACAGAAAGTTGAAACTAGGTTGGAATATATGTACTGTGGAAGACTATGTAAACATCAGTAGATGTTTTAAATGTAATAAATTTAACCATAAAGCAACAGAATGTCGAGGAGAAGAAAAGTGCCCTCTGTGTGCAGGAAAACATAAATTGAAAGAATGTAAAGCATCAGTACGGGAATATAAATGTAGTAATTGCATAAATCACAATGTGTATAGCAAAATCATTAAAGTCGATGAAAATCATTCCTCTCTGGACAAAAATAAATGCCCATGTTTACAAGCTGTTATTAGAAGGAATAGACAAAATACAGAGTATTAAAATGGCTACCATTAAAGCACTAAGTGACAGACCAATTTACAACAATAAATTTCACAATAGTAATGTCCATCTTAAGATAATGCAAATAAACTTACAGCATTCTAGAATGGCTACAGACAATTTAATGCAAGTAATAAATCAAAATAAAACGGATATTGTACTTATTCAAGAGCCATATATTATTAAGAACACAGTAGCTGGGATCAATAAAAGCTACAAAACTTTTACTTTTGGGGACAACAAAATTAGAACAGCTGTATTGATCGTCAACAAACACGTTGATGTTATCCTCATATCTCAGCTATCAGATGGAGATGCCACAGTTGTAGAAGTGATTTTCCAAAATACTAGGTTCTAGTATGTATCTGGACATTGAGGATGACATTAACGCTGATCTGTATAAAATAGATAAGATAACATCTTATATCAAAGGAACGGGCCTTATAATCGCTATGGATAGTAATGCTAGATCAACAATATGGCATGATGTGACAACAAATACCAGAGGAAGAATAATGGAGGAATATTTAAATTCAAAACAGTTATATATTATAAACGAAGAAAGTGAAAATACAACATTTGAAAGCACTAATGGAAGAAGTAATATTGATCTCACTATCACTAACAGTGAGTTGTTGTCGCGAATTGCAGATTGGGAATGCGGCAAAGACGAAAGTTGTTCTGATCATAGAATTATAAGTTACACAGTAAGTCAAAGAGCAAATCATAAAACGGAATATAACTTCCACGTCCCAAAATGTATAGTAGATGATAACAAATTAGGAGACTTTGGCAAAGTACTATAAAACAATAGGAGTTCAGAATTTACCGTTTAGAAGAAGCAATTTAGAAGATGTAGATGAAGAACTTAGCAAATTGGTGAACAAGGAAGATGATGTCGATAAAATAATAAAGCAGTTTGAAGAACATTTAACTGCAGCATGTAATAACTGTTTTAAGAATTGTAATTCATTAAAGAAAACAAACGAAAGAAAATCTATACCCTGGTGAAAAAATGAACTAACCATAATGAGGAAAAGAGCAAATGCATTAAGAAAACGATATCAAAAGACAAAACAAGATGGTGTATTAAGAGAAGAACGAAAAGCCTTGTATATAAAACAAAAAAGGGAGTATGAAAGAACTATAAGAAAAGAGAAATTAGATTCCTGGAAAAACTATTGCAGTCTAACTCCATCTAACAATCCATGGAATGCCGTATATAGAATAGCTACTGGCAAAATAAGAAAAAATTCACCATTAACAACTCTTACGAAACAGGACGGTTCAGTCACAACAGATTTAAAAGACACATTAGAATATATGCTGAATCATTTTGTACCAGAACAAAATGAAGAAGATGACAATTGTTATCACAAAAATATTAGGGAAGTAATCAACAGACCAATCACAACACAGAATGATAAAGATTTTACTCAGAGAGAAATAAAAGATATTTTAAGTAGAATGGATGCACGTAAAACTCCTGGAGAAGATGGAATTACAAGTAAAATATTACTTAAGGTCTTTAATGTGTTTCCAAAATATATGACAGCCATCTACAACAATTGTCTAACAAAAGGAAACTTTCCTAAGCAATGGAAGAAAGCCAAATTAATACCTATTGTTAAACCAGGAAAGGAAAAGTGTTCAGAAGTAACAAAATTCCGACCAATCAGTTTACTGAATGTAGGAGGGAAACTACTAGAAAAGCTTTTAATCGACAGAATAATGTACCATGCACATTCACAAAACTTAATGAATAACAACTAATTTGGTTTCACTCCACAAACAAGCACAGTAGATGCTGCAATGACAGTTAAAAAACACATAAAGAAAACCCTGGAAGATGGTCAGATGGTAATTTTAACCAGCCTGGATGTTCAAGGAGCTTTTGACGCAGCCTGGTGGCCGAGTATATTGTATACATTGAGGGAATTTAACTGCCCGAGTAACTTATACTACCTTGCCAAAAGTTATTTCAGTCATAGAAGTGCAGTATTGACAGTTAATAATGTAAAACTTGAAAAAAATGTGAGCAAGGGATGTTCACAAGGATCTTGCTGCGGACCAGGCTTTTGGAATTTGTAATACAATTCGCTCTTGAATATTGAATACTCGAGCCATACAAAGGTAGTGGCATTTGCGGATGATTTATTAATAATAACTAGAGGTAAAACCAACTTGGAAGCCGAAAATTACAATAATGTAGACCTGAAAAAGATTGAAACGTGGGCTAAGAATAATAAAATTATTTTTAATGAGCAAAAGTCGAAAACAATGCTAATAACACGCAAACGTAGAGTGGAAAGGGATATAAGCATCTTTATCAATAACAGACAGATAAAACAAGTAGAAAACGTCAAATATTTGGGAATAATCATTGATAAAAATTTCACCTTTAATGATCACATTCAGTATGTAACAGAGAAAGCCAATAAATTGATACACATTTTATCTAAATCAGCAAAACTAGATTGGGGACTGAAACACCAGGCTTTAAAGACTATGTACAACGGTGCAATTCTACCATTACTATCTTATGCAGCTCCAGTATGGATAGAAGCCATTGACAGAAAATATAATGCAAATAAGTTTACAAGAGTGCAAAGACAAATAAATATCAAAATTGCTAAAGCATTCAGGACCACATCTACTGAAGCACTATCCATTATAACGGGACTTACACCTATTACAATTAAACTTCAGGAAATCGCCAATGAATATACAATATTGAAACAAAACTCCGAGAACAAATTAGACAAACCTGTAGAATATAGGAAATGGTGTCATCCAGCCGACATACCAATAATAAAAGAAATAAATCAGAATAAAACGTATGCACTGGAAATTTATACAGATGGCAGTAAAACAGAAGAAGGAGTTGGTTCTGGAGTAGCAATTTATCATCAGAACAAACTGAAATATCAGCTACAATATAAGTTAGATAAACAGTGCTCCAATAACCAAGCTGAACAATTTGCAGTGTTGAAAGCATTAGAAACTGTTGAAAATATTTACTTAACTGAAGAAGATAACAAAACTGCAGCGATATACTCGGACAGTAGAGTCACATTACAATCATTGCATAACTACAAAATTCACAGTTACCTAACAGAAGCAATTAGAACAATGTTAAAAATTTTAGAAAAACAAAACTGGAATATAGAAATTGGGTGGGTCAAAGCACACATAGGGATACAAGGCAATGAAATTGCAGACCGACTAGCAAAGAGAGCAATTACAAACGAAGAGGAATGCAGCTATAATAGACTTCCAAAGAGTTTTGTTAGAAGAACGCTAAGACAAGAAAGTCTAAAACATTGGGAAAGTCAATGGCAAGAAAAAACCAAAGGTCAGGAAACAAAGCAATACTTTCCTACTGTAGCAGACAGACTGAAGTTAAGGATAAATCTAACGGCAAACCTTACAACTCTACTGACAGGACACGGAAGACTTAAAGCATACTACTATAGGTTCCACATCACAGATGACCCAAGTTGTTCCTGTAATGGAGGAGAGCAAACAACAGACCATATAATTTATGACTGGAAAAATCTCGAAGAAAAAAGAAGAACATTCAGAAGGAAAATAATTCAAAGAAGAGGAAAATGGCCACCAACTAAAGTCGAAAATGCTAAAAGTTATTTTAAAGAATATATTCAGTATGCCAATGCAATTGATCTGCCAAAAAATATTTTTTTTTTTTTTTTAATTTATTTATTATTTGAAGTCGCTTGAACATAAAAGTCATATCGCGACTAAACATTGAGGAAAAAAAAAAAAGGAGGAAACATATCATGAAGTTTACAATGAGTTTAAATATTAAGTTTGCATGCTTTGATGAACTTGATTATTTTCTTATGATACTGTTGATCACCCAAAGCTAGCTGAAGGTTCTCAGGAATTCCATACTGAAGTCGCTGGTGAGTGTATCTTGGGCAAACAGTGAGCAGATGCTGAACGGTAAGAGTAGAATCACACAGAGTACATTTAGGAGGAAGTTCACGGGACAGAATGTAGGAGTGAGTAAGCGCAATGTGGCCAATGCATAATCGGGTTATTAGCACCTGGTCTCGCCGGGTTAGTGTTGTAATTGTTGTGGAGAGGTTAGGTATTGGACAGATATCATGCAGTTTGCTGTTGGATGTTTGAACTGTTAAAATCTATGTAATTATTAATGTTAAATTAATATGTATTTATAAGTTTACTTTGTAAGCAAAACCAAACATGTAGTATTACATATTGTAATGGAACATGTAGAACAATAAAGATACTTAAAAAAAAACTGTCACCATCACTATCACTGTCTCTATCTCTATCACTATCACAATGATCATTATCACTATCACTATCACTATGAACACTATCACTATCACTATGATCACTGTCACTATCACTATCACTATCTCTATCACTATCACTATCCCTATCATCACTATCACTATCACTATGATCACTGTCACTATCACTATCCCTATGATCAGTATCACTATCTCTATCACTATCACTATGATCACTATCACTATCTCTATCACTATCACTATGATCACTATTACTGTCTCTATCTCTATCACTATCACTATCTCTATCACTGTCTCTATCACTATCACTATCACTATGATCACTATCTCTATCACTATCACTATGATCACTATCACTATCTCTATCACTATCACTATGATCACTACCACTGTCTCTATCTCTATCACTATCACTACCTCTATCACTGTCTGTATCTCTATCACTATCGCTATGATCACTATCACTATCTCTATCACTATCACCGTCATTATGATCACTATCACTGTCTCTATCTCTATCACTATCACTGTCTCTATCTCTATCACTATCACTATGATCAATATCACTATCTCTATCACTATCACTATGATCACTATCACTATCTCTATCACTATCACTTTGATCACTATCACTGTCTCTATCTCTATCACTATCACTATCTCTATCACTGTCTCTATCTCTATCACTATCACTATCACTATCACTATGTTCACTATCACTATCTCTATCACTATCACCGTCATTATGATCACTATCACTGTCTCTATCTCTATCACTATCACTGTCTCTATCTCTATCACTATCACTATGAACACTATCACTGTCTCTATCTCTACCACTATCACTATCATCACTATCACCATCTCTATCACTATCACTATCACTATGATCTCTATCACTATCACTGTCTCTATCTCCATCACTATCACTATCACTATGATCACTATCACTATCTCTATCACTATCACCGTCATTATGATCACGATCACTATCACCATCACTATCACTATGATCTCTATCACTATCTCTATCACTATCACTATGATCACTATCTCTATCACTATCACTATGATCACTATCACTATCACTATGATCACTATCACTATGATCACTATCTCTATCACTATGGTCACTATCACTATCACTATCACTATAATCACTATCACTATCACTATCCCTATCACTATCACCATGATCACTGTCACTATCACTAACCCTATGATCACTATCACCATCTCTATCACTATCACTATCACTATGATCACTATCACTATCACTGTCTCTATCTCTATCACTATCACTATGATCACTATCACTATCTCGATCATTATGATCACGATCACCATCACTATCTCTATCACTATCACTATGATCTCTATCACTATCACTGTCTCTATCACTATCACTATGATCACTATCACTGTCTCTATCTCTATCACTATCACTATGATCACTATCACTATTTCTATCACTATCACCGTCATTATGATCACGATCACTATCACCATCTCTATCACTATCACTATCACTATGATCTCTATCACTATCACTGTCTCTATCTCTATCACTATCACTGTCTCTATCTCTATCACTATCACTGTCTCTATCTCTATCACTATCACTGTCTCTATCTCTATCACTATCACTATGATCACTATCACTATCTCTATCACTATCACTATCATTATGATCACGATCACTATCACTATCTCTATCACTATCACTATGATCTCTATTACTATCACTATCACTATGATCACTGTCACTATCACTATCTCTATCACTATCACTATGATCACTATCACTATGGTCACTATCTCTATCACTATCACTATCCCTGTGATCACTATCACTACCTGTATCACTATGATCACCATCACTATCTCTATCACTATCACTATCACTATCATCACTATCACTATCTCTATCACTATCACTATGATCACTATCTCTATCACCATGATCACTATCACTGTCTCTATCTCTATCACTATGATCACTGTCACTATCACTATGATCATTATCTCTATCACTATCACTACGATCATTGTCGCTAACACTATCACTATCACTATGATCACTATCACTATCTCTGTCACTATCACTATGATCACTGTCACTATCACTATCAATATCCCTATGATCACTATCACTATTTCTATCACTATCACTATGATCACTATCTCTATCACTATCACTATGATCACTGTCACTATCACTATCTCTATCACTATCACTATGATCACTGTCACTATCACTATCTCTATCACTATCACTATCCCTATGATCATTATCACTGTCTATCACTATCACTATGATCACTATCACTATCATTATCTCAATCACTATCACTATCTCTATCACTATGATCACTAGCACTATCACAATCTCTATCACTATCACAATGATCACGATCACTATCTCTATCACTACCACTACGATCACTATTACTATCACTGTCTCTATCTCTATCACTATCACTGTGATCACTGTCACTATCACTATCACTGTCTCTATCACTATCACTATAATCACTATCACTATCTCTATCACTATCATTATGATCACGATCACTATCACTATCTCTATTACTATGACTATCACTATGATCACTATAAGTATCACTATGATCACTATCTCTATCACTATGATCAGTATCACTATCTCTATCTCTATCACTGCCCCTATCACTATCATCACTATCACTATCCTTATGATCACTATCACTATGATCACTATCTCTATCACTATGATCAGTATCACTATCTCTATCTCTATCTCTATCTCTATCACTATCTCTATCACTATCACTATGATCACTATCACTAACACTAGCATCACTACCACTATCATTACTATCACTATCACTATGATCACTATCACTATCACCACTATCACTATCACTATGATCACTATCACTATCTCCATCACTATCACTATGATCACTGTCACTATCACTATCCCTATGATCACTATCACTATCACTGTCTCTATCTCTATCACTATCACTATGATCACTATCGCTATCTCTATCACTATCACTATCACTATGATCACTGTCACTATCACTGTGTCAATCTCTATCACTATCACTATGATCACTATCACTATCTCTATCACTATCACCTTCACTGTGATCACTGTCACTATCTCTATCACTATCACTATGATCACTATCACTATCACTATCACTATGATCACTATCACTATCACTATGATCACTGTCACTATCACTATCACTATCTCTATCACTATCACTATCCCTATCAAAACTATCACTATCACTATGATCACTGTCACTATCACTATCCCTATGATCAGTATCACTATCTCTATCACTATCACTATGATCACTATCACTATCTCTATCACTATCACTATGATCACTATTACTGTCTCTATCTCTATCACTATCACTATCTCTATCACTGTCTCTATCACTATCACTATCACTATGATCACTATCTCTATCACTATCACTATGATCACTATCACTATCTCTATCACTATCACTATGATCACTACCACTGTCTCTATCTCTATCACTATCACTACCTCTATCACTGTCTGTATCTCTATCACTATCACTATGATCACTATCACTATCTCTATCACTATCACCGTCATTATGATCACTATCACTGTCTCTATCTCTATCACTATCACTGTCTCTATCTCTATCACTATCACTATGATCAATATCACTATCTCTATCACTATCACTATCACTATGATCACTATCACTATCTCTATCACTATCACTTTGATCACTATCACTGTCTCTATCTCTATCACTATCACTATCTCTATCACTGTCTCTATCTCTATCTCTATCACTATCACTATCACTATGTTCACTATCACTATCTCTATCACTATCACCGTCATGATGATCACTATCATTGTCTCTATCTCTATCACTATCACTATCACTGTCTCTATCTCTATCACTATCACTATGAACACTATCACTGTCTCTATCTCTACCACTATCACTATCATCACTATCACCATCTCTATCACTATCACTATCACTATGATCTCTATCACTATCACTGTCTCTATCTCCATCACTATCACTATCACTATGATCACTATCACTATCTCTATCACTATCACCGTCATTATGATCACGATCACTATCACCATCACTATCACTATGATCTCTATCACTATCTCTATCACTATCACTATGATCACTATCTCTATCACTATCACTATGATCCCTATCACTATCACTATGATCACTATCACTATCACTATGATCACTATCTCTATCACTATGGTCACTATCACTATCACTATCACTATAATCACTATCACTATCACTATCCCTATCACTATCACCATGATCACTGTCACTATCACTAACCCTATGATTACTATCACCATCTCTATCACTATCACTATCACTATGATCACTATCACTATCACTGTCTCTATCTCTATCACTATCACTATGATCACTATCACTATCTCTATCATTATGATCACGATCACTATCACTATCTCTATCACTATCACTATGATCTCTATCACTATCACTGTCTCTATCACTATCACTATGATCACTATCACTGTCTCTATCTCTATCACTATCACTATTTCTATCACTATCACCGTCATTATGATCACGATCACTATCACCATCTCTATCACTATCACTATCACTATGATCTCTATCACTATCACTGTCTCTATCTCTATCACTATCACTGTCTCTATCTCTATCACTATCACTGTCTCTATCTCTATCACTATCACTATGATCACTATCACTATCTCTATCACTATCACTATCATTATGATCACGATCACTATCACTGTCTCTATCACTATCACTATGATCTCTATTACTATCACTATCACTATGATCACTGTCACTATCACTATCTCTATCACTATCACTATGATCACTATCACTATGGTTACTATCTCTATCACTATCACTATCCCAGTGATCACTATCACTACCTGTATCACTATGATCACCATCACTATCTCTATCACTATCACTATCACTATCATCACTATCACTATCTCTATCACCAGCACTATGATCACTATCACTATCTCTATCACCATGATCACTATCACTGTCTCTATCTCTATCACTATGATCACTGTCACTATCACTATGATCATTATCTCTATCACTATCACTACGATCATTGTCGCTAACACTCTCACTATCACTATGATCACTATCACTATCTCTATCACTATCACTATGATCACTGTCACTATCACTATCAATATCCCTATGATCACTATCACTATTTCTATCACTATCACTATGATCACTATCTCTATCACTATCACTATGATCACTGTCACTATCACTATCTCTATCACTATCACTATGATCACTGTCACTATCACTATCTCTATCACTATCACTATCCCTATGATCACTATCACTGTCTATCACTATCACTATGATCACTATCACTATCATTATCTCAATCACTATCACTATCTCTATCACTATGATCACTAGCACTATCACAATCTCTATCACTATCACTATGATCACTATCACTATCTCTATCACTACGATCACTATCACTATCACTATCTCTATCTCTATCACTATCACTATGATCACTGTCACTATCACTATCACTGTCTCTATCACTATCACTATAATCACTATCACTATCTCTATCACTATCATTATGATCACGATCACTATCACTATCTCTATTACTATGACTATCACTATGATCACTATCAGTATCACTATGATCACTATCTCTATCACTATGATCAGTATTACTATCTCTATCTCTATCACTGCCCCTATCACTATCATCACTATCACTATCCTTATGATCACTATCACTATGATCACTATCTCTATCACTATGATCAGTATCACTATCTCTATCTCTATCACTATCCCTATCACTATCACTATGATCACTATCACTAACACTAGCATCACTACCACTATCATTACTATCACTATCACTATGATCACTATCACCACCATCACTATCACTATGATCACTAACACTATCTCCATCACTATCACTATGATCACTGTCACTATCACTATCCCTATGATCACTATCACTATCACTGTCTCTATCTCTATCACTATCACTATGATCACTATCGCCAGCTCTATCACTATCACTATGATCACTGTCACTATCACTGTGTCAATCTCTATCACTATCACTATGATCACTATCACTATCTCTATCACTATCAACTTCACTGTGATCACTGTCACTATCTCTATCACTATCACTATGACTATGATCACTATCACTATCTCTATCACTATGATCACTATCACTATCTCTATCACTACGATCACTGTCACTATCACTATCTCTATCACTATCACTATCACTATGATCACTGTCACTATCACTATCACTGTCTCTATCTCTATCACTATCACTATGATCACTATCTCTATCACTATGATCACTATCACTATCAATATCACTATCACTATGAATACTGTCACTATCACTATCTCTATCACTATGATCACTGTCACTATCACTATCACTGTCACTATCTCTATCACTATCACTATGATCACTACCTCTATCACTATGATCACTATCACTATCAATATCACTATCACTAATTGCTAAAAGTTATTTTAAAGAATATATTCAGTATGCCAATGCAATTGATCTGACAAAAAATAATTGAAATGGTAAAATCTATGTAATTATTAATGTTAAATTAATATGTACTTATAAGTTTACTTTGTAAGCAAAACCAAACATGTAGTATTACATATTGTAATGGAACATGTAGAACAATAAAGATACTTAAAAAAAACTGTCACCATCACTATCACTGTCTCTATCTCTATCACTATCACAATGATCACTATCACTATCACTATCACTATCGCTATGATCACTATCACTATCACTATGATCACTGTCACTATCACTATCTCTATCACTATCACTATCCCTATCATCACTATCACTATCACTATGATCACTGTCACTATCACTATCCCTATGATCACTATCACTATCTCTATCACTATCACTATGATCACTGTCACTATCACTATCCCTATCATCACTATCACTATCTCTATCACTATCACTATGATCACTATCACTATCTCTATCACTATCACTATGATCACTATTACTGTCTCTATCTCTATCACTATCACTATCTCCATCACTGTCTCTATCTCTATCACTATCACTATGATCACTATCTCTATCACTATCACTGTCACTATGATCACTATCGCTATCTCTATCACTATCACTATGATCACTACCACTGTCTCTATCTCTATCACTATCACTATCTCTATCACTGTCTCTATCTCTATCACTATCACTATCACTATCTCTATCACTATCACCGTCATTATGATCACTATCACTGTCTCTATCTCTATCACTATCACTGTCTCTATCTCTATCACTATCACTATGATCAATATCACTATCTCTATCACTATCACTATGATCACTATCACTATCTCTATCACTATGATCACTATTACTGTCTCTAACGCTATCACTATCACTATCACTGTCTATCTCTATCACTATCACTATGTTCACTATCACTATCTCTATCACTATCACCGTCAATATGATCACTATCACTGTCTCTATCTCTATCACTATCACTGTCTCTATCTCTATCACTATGATCACTATCGCTATCTCTATCACTATTACTATCACTATGATCACTGTCACTATCACTGTGTAGATCTCTATCACTATCACTATGATCACTATCTCTATCACTATCACCTTCACTGTGATCACTGTCACTATCTCTATCACTATCACTATGATCACTATCACTATCTCTATCACTATCATCACTATCACTATCTCTATCACTACGATCACTGTCACTATCACTATCTCTATCACTATCACTATAACTATGATCACTGTCATTATCACTATCACTGTCTCTATCTCTATCACTATCACTATGATCACTATCTCTATCACTATGATCACTATCACTATCAATATCACTATCACTATGATCACTGTCACTATCACTATCTCTATCACTATGATCACTGTCACTATCACTATCACTGTCACTATCTCTATCACTATCACTATGATCACTACCTCTATCACTATGATCACTATCACTATCAATATCACTATCACTAATTGCTAAAAGTTATTTTAAAGAATATATTCAGTATGCCTATGCAATTGATCTGACAAAAAATAATTGAAATGGTAAAATCTATGTAATTATTAATGTTAAATTAATATGTATTTATAAGTTTACTTTGTAAGCAAAACCAAACATGTAGTATTACATATTGTAATGGAACATGTAGAACAATAAAGATACTTAAAAAAAACTGTCACCATCACTATCACTGTCTCTATCTCTATCTCTATCACAATGATCACTATCACTATCACCATCGCTTTGATCACTATCACTATCACTATGATCACTGTCACTATCACTATCACTATCTCTATCACCATCACTATCCCTATCATCACTATCACTATCACTATGATCACTGTCACTATCACTATCCCTATGATCAGTATCACTATCTCTATCACTGTCACTATGATCACTATCTCTATCACTATCACTATGATCACTGTCACTATCACTATCCCTATGATCACTATCACTATCTCTATCACTATCACTATGATCACTATCACTATCTCTATCACTATCACTATGATCACTATTACTGTCTCTATCTCTATCACTATCACTATCTCTATCACTGTCTCTATCTCTATCACTATCACTATGACTATGATCACTATCTCTATCACTATCACTATCACTATGATCACTATCACTATCTCTATCACTATCACTATGATCACTACCACTGTCTCTATCTCTATCACTATCTCTATCACTGTCTCTATCTCTATCACTATCACTATCTCTATCACTATCACCGTCATTATGATCACTATCACTGTCTCTATCTCTATCACTATCACTGTCTCTATCTCTATCACTATCACTATGATCAATATCACTATCTCTATCACTATCACTATCACTATCTCTATCACTATGATCACTATTACTGTCTCTATCGCTATCACTATCACTATCTCTATCACTGTCTATCTCTATCACTATCACTATGTTCACTATCACTATCTCTATCACTATCACCGTCAATATGATCACTATCACTGTCTCTATCTCTATCACTATCACTATCACTGTCTCTATCTCTATCACTATCACTATGAACACTATCACTATCTCTATCACTATCACTATCATTATGATCACGATCCTTATCTCTATCACTATCACTATGATCTCTATCACTATCACTATCACTGTGTCTATCACTATCACCATCACTATGAGCACTATCACTATCTCTATCACTATCACTATGATCACTATCACTGTCTCTATCTCTACCACTATCACTAACATCACTATCACCATCTCTATCACTATCACTATGATCTCTATCACTATCACTGTCTCTATCTCTATCACTATCACTATGATCACTATCACTATCTCTATCACTATCACCGTCATTATGATCACGATCACTATTAAAATCACTATCACTATGATCTCTATCACTATCTCTATCACTATCACATTGATCACTGTCACTATCACTGTGTCTATCTCTATCACTATCACTATCACTATGATCACTATCACCATCTCTATCACTATGATCACTGTCACTATCACTATCACTGTCTCTATCTCTATCACTATCACTATGATCACTATCTCTATCACTATGATCACTATCACTATGATCACTGTCACTATCACTATCTCTATCACTATCACTATCATCACTGTCACTATCACTATCACTGTCTCTATCTCTATCACTATCACTATGATCACTATCTCTATCACTATGATCACTATCACTATCAATATCACTATCGCTATGATCACTATCACTATCACTATCTCTATCACTATCAATATCACTACGATCACTGTCACTATCACTATCACTATTATCACTATCACTATCTCTATCACTATCACTATGATCACTGTCACTATCACTATCACTGTCTCTATCTCTGTCACTGTCACTATGATCACTATCTCTATCACTATGATCACTATCACTAATTCTCTCACTATCACTATGATCACTGTCACTATCACTATCCCTATGATCACTATCACTATCTCTATCACTATCACTATCACTATGATCACTATCACTATCACCATCTCTATCACTATCACTATGACCACTCTCACCATCACTATCCCTATGATCACTATCACTATCTCTATCACTATGATCACTATCAATATCTCTATCACTATCACTATGATTACTATCACCATCACTGTCTCTATCTCTATCACTATCACTATGATCACTGTCACTAACACTATCATTGTCTCTATCTCTATCACTATGATCTCTATCACTATCACTATCTCTATCACTATCACTATCATTATTATCACGATCATTATCACTATCTCTATCACTGTCACTATGATCTCTATCACTATCACTATCACTATGATCACTGTCACTATCACTATCTCTATCACTATCACTATGTACACTGTCACTATCCCTATGATCACTATCACTATCTCTATCACTATAACTATGATCAGTATCACTATCTCTATCACTATCACTATGATCACTATCACTATCACTATCACTATGATCACTATCACTATCTCTATCACTATGATCACTATCACTGTCTCTATCTCTATCACTATCACTATGATCACTGTCACTATCACTATCACTATGATCACTATCTCTATCACTATCACTATGATCACTGTCACTATCACTATCCCTATGATCACTATCACTATCTCTAACACTATGATCACTGTCACTATGACTATCTCTATCACTATCACTATCACTATGATCAGTGTCGCTATCACTATCCCTATGATCACTATCACTATCTCTTTCACTATCACTATCACTATGATCACTATCATTATCATCACTATCACTATCACTGTCTCTATCACTATCACTATGATCACTGTCACTATCACTGTCTCTATCACTATCATTATTATCACGATCACTATCTCTATCACTATGCTATCACTATCACTATCACTATGATCAGTGTCGCTATCACTATCCGTATGATCACTATCACTATCTCTTTCACTATCACTATGATCACTGTCACTATCACTATCTCTATCACTATCACTATGATCACTGTCACTACAACTATCACTATGATCACTATCACTGTCTCTATCACTATCACTATGATCACTATCACTATCACTATGATCACTATCACTATGATCACTATCACTATCACTATGATCACTATAACTAACACTATCACTATCATCACTATCACTATCATCACTATGACCACTATCACTATGATCACTATCACTATGATCACTATCACTATGATCACTATCACTAACACTATCACTATCATCACTATCACTATAATTACTATCACTATCACTATGATCACTATCACTATCACCACTATCACCATCACTATGATCACTAACACTATCTCTATCACTATCACTATGATCACTGTCACTATCCCTATCCCTATGATCACTATCTCTATCACTGTCTCTATCTCTATCACTATCACTATCACCACTATCGCTATCTCTATCAACATCACAATGATCACTGTCACTATCACTGTGTCTATCTCTATCACTATCACTATGATCACTATCACTATCTCTATCACTATCACCTTCACTGTGATCACTGTCACTATCTCTATCACTACGATCACTGTCACTATCACTATCTCTATCACTATCACTATCACTATCACTATCTCTATCACTATCACTATGATCTCTGTCACTATCACTATCACTGTCTCTATCTCTATCACTATCACTATGATCACTATCTCTATCACTATGATCACTATCACTATCAATATCACTATCACTATGATCGCTGTCACTATCACTATCCCTATCACTATCACTATGATCACTGTCACTATCACTATCACTGTCTCTATCTCTATCACTATCACTATGATCACTATCTCTATCACTATGATCACTATCACTATCAATATCACTATCACTATGATCACTATCTCTATCACTATCAATATCACTACGAGCACTGTCACTATCACTATCTCTATCACTATCACTATTATCACTATCACCATCTCTATCACTATCACTATGATCACTGTCACTATCACTGTCTCTATCTCTATCACTGTCACCATGATCACTATCTCTATCACTATGATCACTATCACTATCCCTATGATCACTATCACTAATTCTCTCACTATCACTATGATCACAGTCACTATCACTATCCCTATGATCACCATCACTATCTCTATCACTATCACTATGATCACTATCACTATCACCATCTCTATCACTATCACTATGACCACTGTCACCATCACTATCACTGTCCCTATGATCACTATCACTATCTCTATCACTATGATCACTATCAATATCTCTATCACTATCACTATGATTACTATCACCATCACTGTCTCTATCTCTATCACTATCACTATGATCACTGTCACTAACACTATCATTGTCTCTATCTCTATCACTAGGATCTCTATCACTATCACTATCTCTATCTATATCACTATAACTATGATCACTGTCACTATCACTATCTCTATCACTATCCCTATGATCACTGTCACTATCCCTATGATCACTATCACTCTCTCTATCACTATCCCAATGATCACCATCACTATCTCTATCACTATCACTATGATCACTATCACTATCACTATATCTATCACTATCACTATGATCTCTATCACTATGATCACTATCACTGTCTCTATCTCTATCACTATCACTATGATAACTGTCATAATCACTATCACTATGATCACTATCTCTATCACTATCACTATTATCACTGTCACTATCACTATCCCTATGATCACTAACACTATCACTATCTCTAACACTATGATCACTATGACTATCTCTATCACTATCACTATCACTATGATCAGTGTCGCTATCACTATCCCAATGATCACTATCACTATCTCTTTCACTATCACTATGATCACTATCACTATCTCTATCACTATCACTATGATCACTATCACTATCACTGTCTCTATCACTATCACTATGATCACTGTCACTATCACTGTCTCTATCTCTATCACGATCACTATGATCACTATCACTATCTCTATCACTATCATTATGATCACGATCACTATCACTATCTCTATCACTATGATCTCTATCACTATCACTATGATCACTGTCACTATCACTATCTCTATCACTATCACTATGATCACTGTCACTATCACTATCACTATGATCACTATCACTATCTCTATCACTATCACTATGATCACTATCACTATTCCTATGATCATTATCACTGTCTCTATCACTATCACTATGATCACTATCACTATCTCTATCACTATCACTATGATCACTATTACTATCCCTATGATCACTATCACTATCTCTATCACTATCTCTATCACTATCACTATGATCACTATCACTATGATCACTATCACTATCACTATGATCACTATCACTATGATCACTATCACTATAACTATGATCACTATAACTAACACTATCACTATCATCACTATCACTATCATTACCACTATCACTATCTCTATCACTATGATCACTATTACTATCCCTATGATCATTATCACTATCTCTATCACTATCTCTATAACTATGATCACTATCACTATGATCACTATCACTATCACTATGATCACTATCACTATGATCAATATAACTAACACTATCATCACTATCACTATCATCACTATGACCACTATCAGTATGATCACTATCACTATGATCACTATCACTAACACTATCACTATCATCACCATCACTATCATTACTATCACTATCAATATGATCACTATCACTATCACCACTATCACTATCACTATCATCACTATCACTATCTCTATCACTATGATCACTGTCACTATCACTATCCCTATGATCACTATCATTATCACTGTCTCTATCTCTATCACTATCACTATGATCACTATCGCTATCTCTATCACTATCACTATCACTATGATCACTGTCACTATCACTGTGTCTATCTCTATCACTATCACTATGATCACTATCACTATCTCTATCACTATCACCTTCACTGTGATCACTGTCACTATCTCTATCACTATCACTATGATCACTATCACTATCTCTATCAGTATGATCACTGTCACTATCTCTATCACTACGATTACTGTGTCTATCACTATCTCTATCACTATCACTATGATCACTGCCACTATCACTATCACTGTCTCTATCTCTATCACTATCACTACGATCACTATCTCTATCACTATGATCACTATCACTATCAATATCACTATCACTATGATCACTGTCACTATCACTATCTCTATCACTATCACTATGATCACTGTCACTATCACTATCACTGTCTCAATCTCTATCACTATGATCACTATCTCTCTCACTATGATGACTATCACTATCAATATCACTATCACTATGATCACTATCACTATCACTATCAATATCACTACGATCACTGTCAATATCACTATCTCTATCACTATTATCACTATCACTATCTCTATCACTATCACTATGATCACTGTCACTATCACTATCACTGTCTCTATCTCTATCACTGTCACTATGATCACTATCTCTATCACTATGATCACTATCACTATCCCTATGATCACTATCACTAATTCTCTCACTGTCACTATCACTATCCCTATGATCACTATCACTATCTCTATAACTACCACTATCACTATGATCACTATCACTATCACCATCTCTATCACTATCACTATGACCACTGTCACCATCACTATCACTATCCCTATGATCACAATCACTATCTCTATCACTATGATTACTATCAATATCTCTATCACTATTACTATGATTACTATCACCATCACTGTCTCTATCTCTATCACTATCACTATGATCACTGTCACTAACACTATCATTGTCTCTATCTCTATCACTATGATCTCTATCACTATCTCTATCACTATCACTATCATTATTATCACGATCACTATCACTATCTCTATCACTGTCACTATGATCTCTATCACTATCACTATGATCACTGTCACTATCACTATCACTATCTCTATCACTATCACTATGATCACTGTCACTATCCCTATGACAACTATCACTATCTCTATCACTATCACTATCCCTATGATCACTATCACTATCTCTATCACTATGATCACTATCACTATCCCTATGATCACTATCACTATCTCTATCACTATGATCACTATCACTATCACTATCACTATATCTATCACTATCACTATGATCTCTATCACTATGATCACTATCACTGTCTCTATCTCTATCACTATCACTATGATCACTGTCACTATCACTATCACTATGATCACAATCTCTATCACTATCACTATGATCACTGTCACTATCACTATCCCTATGATCACTATCACTATCTCTAACACTATGATCACTATCACTATGACTATCTCTATCACTATCACTATCACTATGATCAGTGTCGCTATCACTATCCCTATGATCACTATCACTATCTCTTTCACTATCACTATCACTACGATCACTATCACTGTCTCTATCACTATCACTATGATCACTGTCACTATCACTGTCTCTATCTCTATCACTATCACCATGATCACTATCACTATCTCTATCACTATCATTATGATCACGATCACTATCACTATCTCTATCACTATGATCTCTATCACTATCACTATGATCACTGTCACTATCACTATCACTATGATCACTATCACTATCTCTATCACTATCACTATCCCTATGATCATTATCACTGTCTCTATCACTATCACTATGATCACTATCACTATCTCTATCACTATCACTATGATCACTATTACTATCCCTATGATCACTATCACTATCTCTATCACTATCACTATCCCTATGATCATTACCACTGTCTCTATCACTATCCCTATGATCACTATCACTGTCTCTATCACTATCACTATGATCACTATCACTATGATCACTATCACTATCACTATGATCACTATCACTATGATCACTATCACTATCACTATGATCACTATAACTAACATTATCACTATCATCACTATCACTATCATTACCACTATCACTATCTCTATCACTATGATCACTATTACTATCCCTATGATCACTATCACTATCTCTATCACTATCTCTATCACTTAGATCACTATCACTATCACTATGATCACTATCACTATGATCACTATCACTATGATCACTATAACTAACACTATCACTATCATCACTATCACTATCATCACTATGACCACTATCAGTATGATCACTATCACTATGATCACTATCACTAACACTATCACTATCATCACTATCACCATCATTACTATCACTATCACTATGATCACTATCACTATCCCCGCTATCACTATCCCCACTATCACTATCACTATGATCACTATCACTATCTCTATCACTATGATCACTGTCACTATCTCTATCACTACGATCACTAACACTATCATCACTAGCACTATCACTATGATCAGTACCACTATCGCCACTATCACTATCATCACTATCACTATAATCACTATCACTATCACTGTGATCACTATCACTATCTCTGTCTCTATCACTATCACTATGATCACTATCGCTATCTCTATCACTATCACTATGATCACTGTCACTATCACTGTGTCTATCTCTATCACTATCACTATCACTATCACTATGATCACTATCACTATCTCTATCACTATCACCTTCACTGTGATCACTATCACTATCTCTATCACTATGATCACTATCACTATCACTATATCTATCACTATCACTATGATCTCTATCACTATGATCACTATCACTGTCTCTATCTCTATCACTATCACTATGATCAATGTCACTATCACTATGATCACTATCTCTATCACTATCACTATGATCACTGTCACTATCACTATCCCTATGATCACTATCACTATCACTATCTCTAACACTATGATCACTATCACTATGACTATCTCTATCACTATCACTATCACTATGATCAGTGTCGCTATCACTATCCCTATGATCACTATCACTATCTCTTTCACTATCACTATCACTATGATCACTATCACTATCTCTATCACTATCACTACGATCACTATCACTGTCTCTATCACTATCACTATGATCACTGTCACTATCACTGTCTCTATCTCTATCACTATCACCATGATCACTATCACTATCACTATCTCTATCACTATCATTATGATCACGATCACTATCACTATCTCTATCACTATGATCTCTATCACTATCACTATGATCACTGTCACTATCACTATCACTATGATCACTATCACTATCTCTATCACTATCACTATCCCTATGACCATTATCACTGTCTCTATCACTATCACTATGATCACTATCACTATCTCTATCACTATCACTATGATCACTATTACTATCCCTATGATCACTATCACTATCTCCTTCACTATCACTATCCCTATGATCATTATCACTGTCTCTATCACTATCCCTATGATCACTATCACTGTCTCTATCACTATCACTATGATCACTATCACTATGATCACTATCACTATCACTATGATCACTATCACTATGATCACAATCACTATCACTATGATCACTATAACTAACACTATCACTATCATCACTATCACTATGATCACTATCACTATCACTATCAATATCACAACGATCACTGTCACTATCACTATCTCTATCACTATTATCACTATCACTATCACTATCTCTATCACTATCACTATGATCACTGTCACTATCACTATCACTGTCTCTATCTCTATCACTGTCACTATGATCACTATCTCTATCACTATGATCACTATCACTATCCCTATGATCACTATCACTAATTCTCTCACTATCACTAATTCTCTCACTATCACTATGATCACTGTCACTATCACTATCCCTATGATCACTATCACTATCTCCATCACTACCACTATCACTATGATCACTATCACTATCACCAACTCTATCACTATCACTATGACCACTGTCACCATCACTATCACTATCCCTATGATCACTATCACTATCTCTATCACTATGATCACTATCACTATCACTATATCTATCACTATCACTATGATCTCTTTCACTATGATAACTATCACTGTCACTATCATCACTATTACTATCATTATGATCACGATCACTATCGCTATCACTATCTCTATTACTATCACTATCATCACTATCACTTATCACTATCATGACTATCACTATGATCACTATCACTAGGATCACTATTACTATCACTATCATCACTATCACTATCTCTATGACTATCACTATCACTATCATTATGATCACTATGACTAAGATGACTATCATCACTATCACTAACACTATGATCACTATCACTATCACTATCACCACTATGACCATCACCACTATCACTTTGACCACTATCACTATCATCACTATCACTATGATCACTATCACAATCTCTGTCACTATCATTATCACTATCAGTATCATCACAATCACCATCACTATGATCACTATCACTAGCATTATCACTCTTTTTTTTAAAGATTCTTTATTGTTCTACATGTTCCATTTCAATATGTAATACATGTTGGGTTTGCTTACATAGTAAACTGATAAATACATCTTAATTTAACATTAATAATTACATAGATTTATATAGTTCAATTAGCACTATCACTCTGATCACTATCACTACCTCTATCCCTATCGCTATCACTATCATTATGATCACTATCATATAACTATCATCACTATCACTATCACTATGATCACTATCTCTATCTCTATGATCAGTTTCACTATCTCAATCTCTATCACTATCATCACTATCACTATCTCTATGATCACTATCACTATGATCACTATCTCTATCACTATGATCACTGTCTCTATCACTATGAGCAGCATTACTATCTCTATCTCTATCACTATCACTATCACTATGATCATCATCACTATGATCACTATCCCTATCACTATGATCAGTATCACTATCTCTATCTCTATCACTATCATCACTATCACTATCCCTATGCTCTTTATCACTATGATCACTATCTCTATCACAATGATCAGTATCACTATCTCTATCTCTATCACAGTCACTATGATCACTATCACTATCTCTATGATCACTATCTCTATCACTATCCCTATGATCACTATCTCTATCACTATGATCAGTATCACTATCTCTATCTCTATCACTATCATCATTATCACTATCTCTATGATCACTATCTCTATCACTATCACTATGATCACTATCTCTATCACTAATATCAGTATCACTATCTCGATCTCTATCACTATCATCACTATCATTATCTGTATGATCACTATGTCTATCACTATCACTATCATCACTACCTCTATGATCACTATCTGTATCACTATCACTATGATCACGATCTCTATCACAATGATCAGTATCACTATCTCTATCATCGCTATCACTATCTCTATGATCACTATCTTTATCACTATGATCAGTATCACTATCTCTATCACTATCACTATCTCTATTATCACTATCTCTATCACTATGATTAGTATCACTATCTCTATCTCTATCACTATCATCACTATCACTTTCACTATGATCAGTATCACTATCGCTATCACTATCATCACTATCTCTATCACTATCACTATGATCACTATCTTTATTACTATCTCTATGATCACTATCACTATCTCTATTACTATCACTATCATCACTATCTCTATCACTATGATCAGTATCTCTATCATATCAGTATGATCACTATCTCTATCACTATGATCAGTATCACTATCTCTATCACTATCATCACTATCACTATCTCTGTGATCACTATCTCTATCACTATCACTATCACTATGATCACTATCACTATCTCTATCACTATCACTATGATCACTGTCACTATTGTATCACTGTCTCTATCTCTATCACTGTCACTATGATCACTATCTCTATCACTATGATCACTATCACTATCCCTATGATCACTATCACTAATTCTATTACTATCACTATCATCACTGTCACTATCACTATCCCTATGATCACTATCACTATCTCTATCACTATCACTATCCCTATGATCACTATCACTATCACCATCTCTATCACCATCAATATGCCCACTGTCACAATCACTATCCCTATCCCTATGATCACTATCACTATCTCTATCACTATGATCACTATCAATATCTCTATCACTATCTCTATGATTACTATCACCATCACTGTCTCTATCTCTATCACTATCACTATGATCACTGTCACTAACACTATCATTGTCTCTATCTCCATCACTATGATCTCTATCACTATCACTATCTCTATCACTATCACTATCATTATTATCACGATCACTATCACTATTTCTATCACTGTCCCTATGATCTCTATCACTATCACTGTCACTATCACTATCTCTATCACTATTACTAAGATCACTGACACTATCCCTATGATCACTATCACTATCTCTATCACTATCCCTATGATCACTATCATTATCTCTATCATTATCACTATGATCACTATCACTATCACTATATTTATCACTATCACTATGATCACTATCACTATCTCTATCACTATGATCACTATCACTGTCTCTATCTCTATCACTATCACTATGATCACTGTCACTATCACTATCACTATGATCACTATCTCTATCACTATCACTATGATCACTGTCACTATCACTATCCCTATTATAACTATCACAATCACTATCTCTAACACTATGATCACTATCACTATGACTAACTCTATCACTATCACTATCACTATGATCAGTGTCGCTATGACTATCGCTATGATCACTATCACTATCTCTTTCACTATCACTATCACTATCACTATGATCACTATCACTATCTCTATCACTATCACTATGATCACTATCACTATCTCTATCACTATCATTATGATCACGATCCCAATCACTATCTTTATCAGTATGATCTCTATCACTATCACTATGATCACTGTCACTATCACTATCCCTATCACTATAACTATGATCACTGTCATTATCACTATCACTATGATCACTATCACTATCCCTATGATCATTATCACTGTCTCTATCACTATCGCAATGATCACTATCACTATCTCTATCACTATGATCACTATCACTATGATCACTATCACTATCTCTATCACTATGATCACTATCACTATCACTATGATCACTATCACTAACCCTATGATCACTATCACTATGATCACCATCACCATCTCTATGATCACTATCACTATCATTACCACTATCACTATCACTATCACTATCTCTATCACTATCACTATCTCTATCACTATCACTATCTCTATCACTATCCCTATGATCACTATCACTATCACTACGATCACTATCACTATGATCACTATCACTATGATCACTATCACTATGATCACTATAACTAACACTATCACTATCATCACTATCTCTATCACTATCACTATCGCTATGATCACTATCACTATCTCTATCACTATCCCTATGATCACTATCACTATCTCTATCACTATCACTACGATCACTATCACTATCACGATGATCACTATCACTATGATCACTATAACTAACACTATCACTATCATCACTATCACTATGATCACTATAACTAACACTATCACTAACATCACTATAACTATCATTACCACTATCACTATCTCTATCACTATGATCACTATTACTATCCCTATGATCACTATCACTATCTCTATCACTATCTCTATCACTATCACTATGATCACTATCACTATGATCACTATCACTATCACTATGATCACTATCACTATGATCACTATCACTATCACTATGATCACTATAACTAACACTATCACTATCATCACTATGACCACTATCAGTATGATCACTATCACTATCACTATGATCACTATCACTAACACTATCACCATCATCACTATCATTACTATCACTATCACTATGATCACTATCGCTGTCACCACTAATGCTATGATCACTATCACTAACACTATCACTATCATCACTATCATTATCATCGCTATCATTAACACTATTACTGTCATCACTATCACTACCACTATCACGCCTATCGCTATCACTATGATCACCATAACTAACACTATCACTATCATCACTATCATTACTATCACTATCACTATGATCACTATCACTATCACCAGAATCAATATAACTGTGATCACTATCACTAACACCATCACTATCATCACTATCACTATGATCACTGTCACAATGATCACTATCACTATGATCACTATCACTACCACTATGATCACTATCACTATCTCTATCACTAACACTATCATCACTAGCACTACCACTATGATCAGTACCACTATCGCCACTATCACTATCATCACTATCACTATAATCACTATCACTATCACTGTGATCACTATCACTGTCTCTATCACTATCACTATGATCACTATCATTACTATCGCTAAAACTATGATCACTATCATTATCTCTATCACTATCACTATGATCACTATCACTATCATCACTATCACTAACCCTATGATCACTATCACTATGATCACTATTACCATCTCTATGATCACTATCACTATCATTACCACTATCACTATCCCTATGATCACTATCACTATCTCTATCACTATCACTATGATCACTATCACTATCTCTATCACTATCCCTATGATCACTATCTCTATCACTATCACTATGATCACTATCACTATGATCACTATGACTAACACTATCACTATCATCACTATCCCTATCATCACTATCACTATGATCACTATGATCACTATTACTATCCCTATGATCACTATCACTATCACTATCACTATCGCTATGATCACTATCACTATCTCTATCACTATCCCTATGGTCACTATTACTATCTCTATCACTATCACTATGATCACTATCACTATGATCACTATCACTATGATCACTATCACTATCACTATGATCACTATCACTATGATCACTATAACTAACACTATCACTATCATCACTATCACTATGATCACTATCAGTATGATCACTATCACTATGATCACTATCACTATCACTGTGATCACTATCACTATGATCACTATCACTATCATCACTATGACCACTATCAGTATGATCACTATCACTATGATCACTATCACTAACACTATCACTATCATCACTATCACTATCATTACTATCACTATGATCACTATCACCACTATCACTATGATCACTATCACTAACACTAGCATCACTATCACTATCATTACTATCACTATGATCACTATCACCACTATCACTATGATCACTATCACTAACACTAGCATCACTATCACTATCATTACTATAACTATTACTATGATCACTATCACCACTATCACTATGATCACTATCACTAACACTATCACTATCATCACTATCATTAATATCGCAATCATTAACACTATTACTATCATCACTATCACTACCACTATCACGCCTATCGCTATCACTATGATCACCATAACTAACACTATCACTATCATCACTATCATTACTATCACTATCACTATGATCACTATCACCACTATCAATATCACTGTGATCACTACCACTATCATCACTATCACTATGATCACTATCACAATGATCACTATCACTATCACTATGATCACTATCACTATCACTATGATCACTATCACTATCTCTATCCCTACGATCACCAACAATACCATCGCTATCACTATCACTATGATCAGTACCACTGTCGCCACTATCACTATGATCACTATCACTAACACTATCACTATCATTACTATCACTATCACTGTGATCACTATCACTGTCCCTATCACTATCACTATGATCACTATCATTACTATCGCTAACACTATGATCACTATCACCATCTCTATCACTATCACTATGATCACTATCACTATCACTATCATCACTATCACTATCCCTATGATCACTATCACTATGATCACTATCACCATCTCTATGATTACTATCACTATCATTACCACTATCACTATCCCTATAATCACTATCACTATCTCCATCACTATCACTATCACTATGATCACTATCACTATCCCAATGATCACTATCACTATCTCTATCACTATGATCACTATCACTATGATCACTATCACTATCACTATGATCACTATCACTATGATCACTATGACTAACACTATCACTATCATCACTATCACTATCATCACTATCACTTCATCACTATGATCACTATTACTATCCCTATGATCACTATCACTATCTCTATCACTATCTCTATCACTATCACTATGATCACTATCACTATGATCTCTATCACTATCACTATGATCACTATCACTATGATCACTATAACTAGCACTATCACTATCATCACTATCACTATCATCACTATCACTATGATCACTATCAGTATGATCACTATCACTATTATCACTATCACTATGATCACTATAACTAACACTATCACTATCATCACTATCACTATCATTACCACTATCACTATCTCTATCACTATGATCACTATTACTATCCCTATGATCACTATCACTATCTCTATCACTATCACTATCCCTATGAAAACTATCAGTATCTCTATCACTATCCCTATGATCACTATCACTATCTCTATCACTATGATCACTATCACTCTGATTACTATCACTATGATCACTATCACTATCACTATGATCACTATCACTATGATCACTATCACTATCTCTAACACTATCACTATCGCTATGATCACTGTCCCTATGATCACTATCACTATCTCTATCACTATCACTATGATCACTATCACTATCACTATGATCACCATCACTATGATCACTATAACTAACACCATCACTATCATCACTATCACTATGATCACTATCAGTATGATCACTATCACTATGATCACTATCACTATCACTATGATCACTATCACTATGATCACTATCACTATCATCACTATGACCACTATCAGTAAGATCACTATCACTATGATCACTATCACTATGATCACTATCACTAACACTATCACTATCATCACTATCACTATCATTACTATCACTATCACTATGATCACTATCACTATCACCACTATCACTATGATCACTATCACTAACACTAGCATCACTATCACTATCATGACTATCACTATCACTATGATCACTATCACTATCACCACTATCACCATGATCACTATCACTAACAGTATCACTATCATCACTATCATTATCATCGCTATCATTGACACTATTACTATCATCACTATCACTACCACTATCACGCCTATCGCTATCACTATGATCACCATAACTAACTCTATCACTATCATTACTATCACTATCACTATGATCACTATCACTATGATCACTATCACTATCACCACTATCAATATCACTGTGATCACTATCACTAACACTATTACTATCATCACTGTCACTATGATCACTATCACAATGATCACTATCACTATGATCACTATCACTATGATCACTATCACTATCTCTACCACTATCACTACGATCACTAACACTATCATCACTATCACTATGATCAGTACCACTATCGCCACTATAACTATGATCACTACCACTAACACTATCTCTATCATCACAATCACTATCATTACTATCATAATCACTGTGATCACTATCACTGTCACTATCACTATCACTATGATCACTATCATTACTATCGCTAACACTATGATCACTATCACTATGATCACTATCACTAACACTGTCACTGTCATCACTATCAATATTATCACTATCACTAACACTATTACTATCATCACTATCACTACCACTATCACCCCTATCACTATGATCACTATCACCAACACTATAACTATCATCACTATCATTACTATCACTACCCCTATGATCACTATCACTATCACCACTATCAATATCACTATGATCACTATCACTAACACTACCATCACTGTCACTATGATCAGGATCACTATGATCACTATAACTATCACTATCATCACTATCACTATGATCATTATCACTATGATTACTATCACTGTCACTATCATCACTATCACTATCATTATGATCACGATCACTATCGCTATCACTATCCCTATTACTATCACTATCATCACTATCACTTATCACTATCATGACTATCACTATGATCACTATCACTATGATCACTATTGCTATCACTATCATCACTATCACTAACTCTATGACTATCACTATCATTATGATCACTATGACTAAGATGACTATCATTACTATCACTAACACTATGATCACTATCACTATCACCACTATGACCATCATCACTATCACTTTGACCACTATCACTATCATCACTATCACTATGATCACTATCACTATCTCTGTCACTATCATTATCACTATCAGTATCATCACAATCACCATCACTATGATCACTATCACTAGCATTATCACTCTGATCACTATCACTATCTCTATCCCTATCGCTATGACTATCACTATCATATAACTATCATCACTATCACTATCACTATGATCACTATCTCTATCACTATGATCAGTTTCACTATCAATCTCTATCACTATCACCATCATCACTATCACTATCTCTATGATCACTATCAGTATGATCACTATCTCTATCACAATGATCACTGTCTCTATCACTATGAGCAGTATTACTATCTCTATCTCTATCACTATCATCACTATCACTATGATCACCATCACTATGATCACTATTCCTATCACTATGATCAGTATCACTATCTCTATCACTATCAGTATGATCACTATCACTTTCACTATGAACACTATCTCTATCACTATGAACAGTATCACTATCACTATCTCTATCACTATCTCTATGATCACTATCACTATGCTCACTATCACTATCACTATGATCAGTATCACTATCTCTATCTCTATCACTATCATCACTATCACTATCTCTATGATCACTATCTCTATCACTATGATCACTATCTCTATCACTAATATCAGTATCACTATCATCACTATCATTATCTGTATGATCACTATGTCTATCACTATCACTACCATCACTACCTCTATGATCACTATGTGTATCACTATCACTATGATCACTATCTCTATCACTATGATCAGTATCACTATCTCTATCACTATCACTATCTCTATTATCACTATCTATATCACTATGATTAGTATCGCTATCTCTATCTCTATCTCTATCACTATCATCACTATCACTTTCACTATGATCAGTATCACTATCGCTATCACTATCATCACTATCTCTATCACTATCACTATGGTCACTATCGCTGTCACCACTATCGCTATGATCACTATCACTAACACTATCACTATCATCACTATCATTATCATCGCTATCATTAACACTATTACTGTTATCACTATCACTACCACTATCACGCCTATCGCTATCACTATGATCACCATAACTAACACTATCACTATCATCACTATCATTACTATCACTATCACTATGATCACTATCACTATCACCAGAATCAATATAACTGTGATCACTATCACTAACACCATCACTATCATCACTATCACTATGATCACTATCACTATGATCACTATCACAATGATCACTATCACTATGATCACTATCACTATCACTATGATCACTATCACTATCTCTATCACTACGATCACTAACACTATCATCACTAGCACTATCACTATGATCAGTACCACTATCGCCACTATCACTATCATCACTATCACTATCATCACTATCACTATCACTGTGATCACTATCACTGTCTCTATCACTATCACTATGATCACTATCATTACTATCGCTAAAACTATGATCACTATCATTATCTCTATCACTATCACTATGATCACTATCACTATCATCACTAACACTAACCCTATGATCACTATCACTATGATCACTATTACCATCTCTATGATCACTATCACTATCATTACCACTATCACTATCCCTATGATCACTATCACTATCTCTATCACTATCACTATGATCACTATCACTATCTCTATCACTATCCCTATGATCACTATCACTATCTCTATCACTATCACTATGATCACTATCACTATGATCACTATGATTAACACTATCACTATCATCACTATCCCTATCATCACTATCACTATGATCACTATGATCACTATTACTGTCCCTATGATCACTATCACTATCACTATCGCTATGATCACTATCACTATCTCTATCACTATCCCTATGGTCACTATTACTATCTCTATCACTATCACGATGATCACTATCACTATGATCACTATCACTATGATCACTATCACTATCACTATGATCACTATCACTATGATCACTATAACTAACACTATCACTATCATCACTATCACTATAATCACTATCAGTATGATCACTATCACTATGATCACTATCACTATCACTGTGATCACTATCACTATGATCACTATCACTATCATCACTATGACCACTATCAGTATGATCACTATCACTATGATCACTATCACTATGATCACTATCACTATGATCACTATCACTAACACTATCACTATCATCACTATCACTATCATTACTATCACTATGATCACTATCACCACTATCACTATGATCACTATCACTAACACTAGCATCACTATCACTATCATTACTATCACTATGATCACTATCACCACTATCACTATGATCACTATCACTAACACTAGCATCACTATCACTATCATTACTATAACTATTACTATGATCACTATCACCACTATCACTATGATCACTATCACTAACACTATCACTATCATCACTATCATTAATATCGCAATCATTAACACTATTACTATCATCACTATCACTACCACTATCACGCCTATCGCTATCACTATGATCACCATAACTAACACTATCACTATCATCACTATCATTACTATCACTATCACTATGATCACTATCACCACTATCAATATCACTGTGATCACTACCACTATCATCACTATCACTATGATCACTATCACAATGATCACTATCACTATCACTATGATCACTATCACTATCACTATGATCACTATCACTATCTCTATCCCTACGATCACCAACAATACCATCGCTATCACTATCACTATGATCAGTACCACTGTCGCCACTATCACTATGATCACTATCACTAACACTATCACTATCATTACTATCACTATCACTGTGATCACTATCACTGTCCCTATCACTATCACTATGATCACTATCATTACTATCGCTAACACTATGATCACTATCACTATCTCTATCACTATCACTATGATCACTATCACTATCACTATCATCACTATCACTATCCCTATGATCACTATCACTATGATCACTATCACCATCTCTATGATTACTATCACTATCATTACCACTATCACTATCCCTATAATCACTATCACTATCTCCATCACTATCACTATCACTATGATCACTATCACTATCCCAATGATCACTATCACTATCTCTATCACTATGATCACTATCACTATGATCACTATCACTATCACTATGATCACTATCACTATGATCACTATGACTAACACTATCACTATCATCACTATCACTATCATCACTATCACTTCATCACTATGATCACTATTACTATCCCTATGATCACTATCACTATCTCTATCACTATCTCTATCACTATCACTATGATCACTATCACTATGATCACTATCACTATGATCACTATAACTAGCACTATCACTATCATCACTATCACTATCATCACTATCACTATGATCACTATCAGTATGATCACTATCACTATTATCACTATCACTATGATCACTATAACTAACACTATCACTATCATCACTATCACTATCATTACCACTATCACTATCTCTATCACTATGATCACTATTACTATCCCTATGATCACTATCACTATCTCTATCACTATCACTATCCCTATGAAAACTATCAGTATCTCTATCACTATCCCTATGATCACTATCACTATCTCTATCACTATGATCACTATCACTCTGATCACTATCACTATGATCACTATCACTATCACTATGATCACTATCACTATGATCACTATCACTATCTCTAACACTATCACTATCGCTATGATCACTATCCCTATGATCACTATCACTATCTCTATCACTATCACTATGATCACTATCACTATCACTATGATCACCATCACTATGATCACTATAACTAACACCATCACTATCATCACTATCACTATGATCACTATCAGTATGATCACTATCACTATGATCACTATCACTATCACTATGATCACTATCACTATGATCACTATCACTATGATCACTATCACTATCATCACTATGACCACTATCAGTAAGATCACTATCACTATGATCACTATCACTATGATCACTATCACTAACACTATCACTATCATCACTATCACTATCATTACTATCACTATCACTATGATCACTATCACTATCACCACTATCACTATGATCACTATCACTAACACTAGCATCACTATCACTATCATGACTATCACTATGATCACTATCACTATCACCACTATCACCATGATCACTATCACTAACAGTATCACTATCATCACTATCATTATCATCGCTATCATTGACACTATTACTATCATCACTATCACTACCACTATCACGCCTATCGCTATCACTATGATCACCATAACTAACTCTATCACTATCATTACTATCACTATCACTATGATCACTATCACTATGATCACTATCACTATCACCACTATCAATATCACTGTGATCACTATCACTAACACTATTACTATCATCACTGTCACTATGATCACTATCACAATGATCACTATCACTATGATCACTATCACTATGATCACTATCACTATCTCTATCACTATCACTACGATCACTAACACTATCATCACTATCACTATGATCAGTACCACTATCGCCACTATAACTATGATCACTACCACTAACACTATCTCTATCATCACAATCACTATCATTACTATCATAAACACTGTGATCACTATCACTGTCACTATCACTATCACTATGATCACTATCATTACTATCGCTAACACTATGATCACTATCACTATGATCACTATCACTAACACTATCACTGTCATCACTATCAATATTATCACTATCACTAACACTATTACTATCATCACTATCACTACCACTATCGCCCCTATCACTATGATCACTATCACCAACACTATAACTATCATCACTATCATTACTATCACTACCCCTATGATCACTATCACTATCACCACTATCAATATCACTATGATCACTATCACTAACACTACCATCACTGTCACTATGATCAGGATCACTATGATCACTATAACTATCACTATCATCACTATCACTATGATCATTATCACTATGATTACTATCACTGTCACTATCATCACTATCACTATCATTATGATCACGATCACTATCGCTATCACTATCCCTATTACTATCACTATCATCACTATCACTTATCACTATCATGACTATCACTATGATCACTATCACTATGATCACTATTGCTATCACTATCATCACTATCACTAACTCTATGACTATCACTATCATTATGATCACTATGACTAAGATGACTATCATCACTATCACTAACACTATGATCACTATCACTATCACCACTATGACCATCATCACTATCACTTTGACCACTATCACTATCATCACTATCACTATGATCACTATCACTATCTCTGTCACTATCATTATCACTATCAGTATCATCACAATCACCATCACTATGATCACTATCACTAGCATTATCACTCTGATCACTATCACTATCTCTATCCCTATCGCTATGACTATCACTATCATATAACTATCATCACTATCACTATCACTATGATCACTATCTCTATCACTATGATCAGTTTCACTATCAATCTCTATCACTATCACCATCATCACTATCACTATCTCTATGATCACTATCAGTATGATCACTATCTCTATCACAATGATCACTGTCTCTATCACTATGAGCAGTATTACTATCTCTATCTCTATCACTATCATCACTATCACTATGATCACCATCACTATGATCACTATTCCTATCACTATGATCAGTATCACTATCTCTATCACTATCAGTATGATCACTATCACTTTCACTATGAACACTATCTCTATCACTATGAACAGTATCACTATCACTATCTCTATCACTATCTCTATGATCACTATCACTATGCTCACTATCACTATCACTATGATCAGTATCACTATCTCTATCTCTATCACTATCATCACTATCACTATCTCTATGATCACTATCTCTATCACTATGATCACTATCTCTATCACTAATATCAGTATCACTATCATCACTATCATTATCTGTATGATCACTATGTCTATCACTATCACTACCATCACTACCTCTATGATCACTATGTGTATCACTATCACTATGATCACTATCTCTATCACTATGATCAGTATCACTATCTCTATCACTATCACTATCTCTATTATCACTATCTATATCACTATGATTAGTATCACTATCTCTATCTCTATCTCTATCACTATCATCACTATCACTTTCACTATGATCAGTATCACTATCGCTATCACTATCATCACTATCTCTATCACTATCACTATGGTCACTATCGCTGTCACCACTATCGCTATGATCACTATCACTAACACTATCACTATCATCACTATCATTATCATCGCTATCATTAACACTATTACTGTTATCACTATCACTACCACTATCACGCCTATCGCTATCACTATGATCACCATAACTAACACTATCACTATCATCACTATCATTACTATCACTATCACTATGATCACTATCACTATCACCAGAATCAATATAACTGTGATCACTATCACTAACACCATCACTATCATCACTATCACTATGATCACTATCACTATGATCACTATCACTATGATCACTATCACTATGATCACTATCACTATCACTATGATCACTATCACTATCTCTATCACTACGATCACTAACACTATCATCACTAGCACTATCACTATGATCAGTACCACTATCGCCACTATCACTATCATCACTATCACTATCATCACTATCACTATCACTGTGATCACTATCACTGTCTCTATCACTATCACTATGATCACTATCATTACTATCGCTAAAACTATGATCACTATCATTATCTCTATCACTATCACTATGATCACTATCACTATCATCACTAACACTAACCCTATGATCACTATCACTATGATCACTATTACCATCTCTATGATCACTATCACTATCATTACCACTATCACTATCCCTATGATCACTATCACTATCTCTATCACTATCACTATGATCACTATCACTATCTCTATCACTATCCCTATGATCACTATCACTATCTCTATCACTATCACTATGATCACTATCACTATGATCACTATGATTAACACTATCACTATCATCACTATCCCTATCATCACTATCACTATGATCACTATGATCACTATTACTGTCCCTATGATCACTATCACTATCACTATCGCTATGATCACTATCACTATCTCTATCACTATCCCTATGGTCACTATTACTATCTCTATCTTTATCACGATGATCACTATCACTATGATCACTATCACTATGATCACTATCACTATCACTATGATCACTATCACTATGATCACTATAACTAACACTATCACTATCATCACTATCACTATGATCACTATCAGTATGATCACTATCACTATGATCACTATCACTATCACTGTGATCACTATCACTATGATCACTATCACTATCATCACTATGACCACTATCAGTATGATCACTATCACTATGATCACTATCACTATGATCACTATCACTATGATCACTATCACTAACACTATCACTATCATCACTATCACTATCATTACTATCACTATGATCACTATCACCACTATCACTATGATCACTATCACTAACACTAGCATCACTATCACTATCATTACTATCACTATGATCACTATCACCACTATCACTATGATCACTATCACTAACACTAGCATCACTATCACTATCATTACTATAACTATTACTATGATCACTATCACCACTATCACTATGATCACTATCACTAACACTATCACTATCATCACTATCATTAATATCGCAATCATTAACACTATTACTATCATCACTATCACTACCACTATCACGCCTATCGCTATCACTATGATCACCATAACTAACACTATCACTATCATCACTATCATTACTATCACTATCACTATGATCACTATCACCACTATCAATATCACTGTGATCACTACCACTATCATCACTATCACTATGATCACTATCACAATGATCACTATCACTATCACTATGATCACTATCACTATCACTATGATCACTATCACTATCTCTATCCCTACGATCACCAACAATACCATCGCTATCACTATCACTATGATCAGTACCACTGTCGCCACTATCACTATGATCACTATCACTAACACTATCACTATCATTACTATCACTATCACTGTGATCACTATCACTGTCCCTATCACTATCACTATGATCACTATCATTACTATCGCTAACACTATGATCACTATCACTATCTCTATCACTATCACTATGATCACTATCACTATCACTATCATCACTATCACTATCCCTATGATCACTATCACTATGATCACTATCACCATCTCTATGATTACTATCACTATCATTACCACTATCACTATCCCTATAATCACTATCACTATCTCCATCACTATCACTATCACTATGATCACTATCACTATCCCAATGATCACTATCACTATCTCTATCACTATGATCACTATCACTATGATCACTATCACTATCACTATGATCACTATCACTATGATCACTATGACTAACACTATCACTATCATCACTATCACTATCATCACTATCACTTCATCACTATGATCACTATTACTATCCCTATGATCACTATCACTATCTCTATCACTATCTCTATCACTATCACTATGATCACTATCACTATGATCTCTATCACTATCACTATGATCACTATCACTATGATCACTATAACTAGCACTATCACTATCATCACTATCACTATCATCACTATCACTATGATCACTATCAGTATGATCACTATCACTATTATCACTATCACTATGATCACTATAACTAACACTATCACTATCATCACTATCACTATCATTACCACTATCACTATCTCTATCACTATGATCACTATTACTATCCCTATGATCACTATCACTATCTCTATCACTATCACTATCCCTATGAAAACTGTCAGTATCTCTATCACTATCCCTATGATCACTATCACTATCTCTATCACTATGATCACTATCACTCTGATCACTATCACTATGATCACTATCACTATCACTATGATCACTATCACTATGATCACTATCACTATCTCTAGCACTATCACTATCGCTATGATCACTATCCCTATGATCACTATCACTATCTCTATCACTATCACTATGATCACTATCACTATCACTATGATCACCATCACTATGATCACTATAACTAACACCATCACTATCATCACTATCACTATGATCACTATCAGTATGATCACTATCACTATGATCACTATCACTATCACTATGATCACTATCACTATGATCACTATCACTATGATCACTATCACTATCATCACTATGACCACTATCAGTAAGATCACTATCACTATGATCACTATCACTATGATCACTATCACTAACACTATCACTATCATCACTATCACTATCATTACTATCACTATCACTATGATCACTATCACTATCACCACTATCACTATGATCACTATCACTAACACTAGCATCACTATCACTATCATGACTATCACTATCACTATGATCACTATCACTATCACCACTATCACCATGATCACTATCACTAACAGTATCACTATCATCACTATCATTATCATCGCTATCATTGACACTATTACTATCATCACTATCACTACCACTATCACGCCTATCGCTATCACTATGATCACCATAACTAACTCTATCACTATCATTACTATCACTATCACTATGATCACTATCACTATGATCACTATCACTATCACCACTATCAATATCACTGTGATCACTATCACTAACACTATTACTATCATCACTGTCACTATGATCACTATCACAATGATCACTATCACTATGATCACTATCACTATGATCACTATCACTATCTCTATCACTATCACTACGATCACTAACACTATCATCACTATCACTATGATCAGTACCACTATCGCCACTATAACTATGATCACTACCACTAACACTATCTCTATCATCACAATCACTATCATTACTATCATAAACACTGTGATCACTATCACTGTCACTATCACTATCACTATGATCACTATCATTACTATCGCTAACACTATGATCACTATCACTATGATCACTATCACTAACACTATCACTGTCATCACTATCAATATTATCACTATCACTAACACTATTACTATCATCACTATCACTACCACTATCGCCCCTATCACTATGATCACTATCACCAACACTATAACTATCATCACTATCATTACTATCACTACCCCTATGATCACTATCACTATCACCACTATCAATATCACTATGATCACTATCACTAACACTACCATCACTGTCACTATGATCAGGATCACTATGATCACTATAACTATCACTATCATCACTATCACTATGATCATTATCACTATGATTACTATCACTGTCACTATCATCACTATCACTATCATTATGATCACGATCACTATCGCTATCACTATCCCTATTACTATCACTATCATCACTATCACTTATCACTATCATGACTATCACTATGATCACTATCACTATGATCACTATTGCTATCACTATCATCACTATCACTAACTCTATGACTATCACTATCATTATGATCACTATGACTAAGATGACTATCATCACTATCACTAACACTATGATCACTATCACTATCACCACTATGACCATCATCACTATCACTTTGACCACTATCACTATCATCACTATCACTATGATCACTATCACTATCTCTGTCACTATCATTATCACTATCAGTATCATCACAATCACCATCACTATGATCACTATCACTAGCATTATCACTCTGATCACTATCACTATCTCTATCCCTATCGCTATGACTATCACTATCATATAACTATCATCACTATCACTATCACTATGATCACTATCTCTATCACTATGATCAGTTTCACTATCAATCTCTATCACTATCACCATCATCACTATCACTATCTCTATGATCACTATCAGTATGATCACTATCTCTATCACAATGATCACTGTCTCTATCACTATGAGCAGTATTACTATCTCTATCTCTATCACTATCATCACTATCACTATGATCACCATCACTATGATCACTATTCCTATCACTATGATCAGTATCACTATCTCTATCACTATCAGTATGATCACTATCACTTTCACTATGAACACTATCTCTATCACTATGAACAGTATCACTATCACTATCTCTATCACTATCTCTATGATCACTATCACTATGCTCACTATCACTATCACTATGATCAGTATCACTATCTCTATCTCTATCACTATCATCACTATCACTATCTCTATGATCACTATCTCTATCACTATGATCACTATCTCTATCACTAATATCAGTATCACTATCATCACTATCATTATCTGTATGATCACTATGTCTATCACTATCACTACCATCACTACCTCTATGATCACTATGTGTATCACTATCACTATGATCACTATCTCTATCACTATGATCAGTATCACTATCTCTATCACTATCACTATCTCTATTATCACTATATATATCACTATGATTAGTATCACTATCTCTATCTCTATCTCTATCACTATCATCACTATCACTTTCACTATGATCAGTATCACTATCGCTATCACTATCATCACTATCTCTATCACTATCACTATGGTCACTATCGCTGTCACCACTATCGCTATGATCACTATCACTAACACTATCACTATCATCACTATCATTATCATCGCTATCATTAACACTATTACTGTCATCACTATCACTACCACTATCACGCCTATCGCTATCACTATGATCACCATAACTAACACTATCACTATCATCACTATCATTACTATCACTATCACTATGATCACTATCACTATCACCAGAATCAATATAACTGTGATCACTATCACTAACACCATCACTATCATCACTATCACTATGATCACTATCACAATGATCACTATCACTATGATCACTATCACTATGATCACTATCACTATCACTATGATCACTATCACTATCTCTATCACTACGATCACTAACACTATCATCACTAGCACTATCACTATGATCAGTACCACTATCGCCACTATCACTATCATCACTATCATCACTATCACTATCACTGTGATCACTATCACTGTCTCTATCACTATCACTATGATCACTATCATTACTATCGCTAAAACTATGATCACTATCATTATCTCTATCACTATCACTATGATCACTATCACTATCATCACTAACACTAACCCTATGATCACTATCACTATGATCACTATTACCATCTCTATGATCACTATCACTATCATTACCACTATCACTATCTCTATGATCACTATCACTATCACTATGATCACTATCACTATCTCTATCACTATCCCTATGATCACTATCACTATCTCTATCACTATCACTATGATCACTATCACTATGATCACTATGACTAACACTATCACTATCATCACTATCCCTATCATCACTATCACTATGATCACTATGATCACTATTACTATCCCTATGATCACTATCACTATCACTATCGCTATGATCACTATCACTATCTCTATCACTATCCCTATGGTCACTATTACTATCTCTATCACTATCACGATGATCACTATCACTATGATCACTATCACTATGATCACTATCACTATCACTATGATCACTATCACTATGATCACTATAACTAACACTATCACTATCATCACTATCACTATGATCACTATCAGTATGATCACTATCACTATGATCACTATCACTATCACTGTGATCACTATCACTATGATCACTATCACTATCATCACTATGACCACTATCAGTATGATCACTATCACTATGATCACTATCACTATGATCACTATCACTAACACTATCACTATCATCACTATCACTATCATTACTATCACTATGATCACTATCACCACTATCACTATGATCACTATCACTAACACTAGCATCACTATCACTATCATTACTATCACTATGATCACTATCACCACTATCACTATGATCACTATCACTAACACTAGCATCACTATCACTATCATTACTATAACTATTACTATGATCACTATCACTATCACCACTATCACTATGATCACTATCACTAACACTATCACTATCATCACTATCATTAATATCGCAATCATTAACACTATTACTATCATCACTATCACTACCACTATCACGCCTATCGCTATCACTATGATAACCATAACTAACACTATTACTATCATCACTATCATTACTATCACTATCACTATGATCACTATCACCACTATCAATATCACTGTGATCACTACCACTATCATCACTATCACTATGATCACTATCACAATGATCACTATCACTATCACTATGATCACTATCACTATCACTATGATCACTCTCACTATCTCTATCCCTACGATCACCAACAATACCATCACTATCACTATCACTATGATCAGTACCACTGTCGCCACTATCACTATGATCACTATCACTAACACTATCACTATCATTACTATCACTATCACTGTGATCACTATCACTGTCCCTATCACTATCACTATGATCACTATCATTACTATCGCTAACACTATGATCACTATCACTATCTCTATCACTATCACTATGATCACTATCACTATCACTATCATCACTATCACTATCCCTATTATCACTATCACTATGATCACTATCACCATCTCTATGATTACTATCACTATCATTACCACTATCACTATCCCTATAATCACTATCACTATCTCCATCACTATCACTATGATCACTATCACTATCCCAATGATCACTATCACTATCTCTATCACTATGATCACTATCACTATGATCACTATCACTATCACTATGATCACTATCACTATGATCACTATGACTAACACTATCACTATCATCACTATCACTATCATCACTATCACTTCATCACTATGATCACTATTACTATCCCTATGATCACTATCACGATCTCTATCACTATCTCTATCACTATCACTATGATCACTATCACTATGATCTCTATCACTATCACTATGATCACTATCACTATGATCACTATAACTAGCACTATCACTATCATCACTATCACTATCATCACTATCACTATGATCACTATCAGTATGATCACTATCACTATTATCACTATCACTATGATCACTATAACTAACACTATCACTATCATCACTATCACTATCATTACCACTATCACTATCTCTATCACTATGATCACTATTACTATCCCTATGATCACTATCACTATCTCTATCACTATCACTATCCCTATGAACACTATCAGTATCTCTATCACTATCCCTATGATCACTATCACTATCTCTATCACTATGATCACTATCACTCTGATCACTATCACTATGATCACTATCACTATCACTATGATCACTATCACTATGATCACTATCACCATCTCTAACACTATCACTATCGCTATGATCACTATCCCTATGATCACTATCACTATCTCTATCACTATCACTATGATCACTATCACTATCACTATGATCACCATCACTATGATCACTATAACTAATACCATCACTATCATCACTATCACTATGGTCACTATCAGTATGATCACTATCACTATGATCACTATCACTATCACTATGATCACTATCACTATCATCACTATGACCACTATCAGTAAGATCTCTATCACTATGATCACTATCACTATGATCACTATCACTAACACTATCACTATCATCACTATCACTATCATTACTATCACTATCACTATGATCACTATCACTATCACCACTATCACTATGATCACTATCACTAACACTAGCATCACTATCACTATCATGACTATCACTATCACTATGATCACTATCACTATCACCACTATCACCATGATCACTATCACTAACACTATCACTATCATCACTATCATTATCATCGCTAACATTGACAATATTACTATCATCACTATCACTACCACTATCACGCCTATCGCTATCACTATGATCACCATAACTAACACTATCACTATCATTACTATCACTATCACTATGATCACTATCACTATGATCACTATCACTATCACCACTATCAATATCACTGTGATCACTATCACTAACACTATTACTATCATCACTGTCACTATGATCACTATCACAGTGATCACTATCACTATGATCACTATCACTATGATCACTATCACTATCTCTATCACTATCACTACGATCACTAACACTATCATCACTATCACTATGATCAGTACCACTATCGCCACTATAACTATGATCACTACCACTAACACTATCTCTATCATCACAATCACTATCATTACTATCATAATCACTGTGATCACTATCACTGTCACTATCACTATCACTATGATCACTATCATTACTATCGCTAACACTATGATCACTATCACTATGATCACTATCACTAACACTATCACTATCACTATCATCACTATCACTATCCCTATGATCACTATCACTATGATCACTATCACCATCTCTATGATTACTATCACTATCATTACCACTATCACTATCCCTATAATCACTATCACTATCTCCATCACTATCACTATCACTATGATCACTATCACTATCCCAATGATCACTATCACTATCTCTATCACTATGATCACTATCACTATGATCACTATCACTATCACTATGATCACTATCACTATGATCACTATGACTAACACTATCACTATCATCACTATCACTATCATCACTATCACTTCATCACTATGATCACTATTACTATCCCTATGATCACTATCACTATCTCTATCACTATCTCTATCACTATCACTATGATCACTATCACTATGATCTCTATCACTATCACTATGATCACTATCACTATGATCACTATAACTAGCACTATCACTATCATCACTATCACTATCATCACTATCACTATGATCACTATCAGTATGATCACTATCACTATTATCACTATCACTATGATCACTATAACTAACACTATCACTATCATCACTATCACTATCATTACCACTATCACTATCTCTATCACTATGATCACTATTACTATCCCTATGATCACTATCACTATCTCTATCACTATCACTATCCCTATGAAAACTATCAGTATCTCTATCACTATCCCTATGATCACTATCACTATCTCTATCACTATGATCACTATCACTCTGATCACTATCACTATGATCACTATCACTATCACTATGATCACTATCACTATGATCACTATCACTATCTCTAACACTATCACTATCGCTATGATCACTATCCCTATGATCACTATCACTATCTCTATCACTATCACTATGATCACTATCACTATCACTATGATCACCATCACTATGATCACTATAACTAACACCATCACTATCATCACTATCACTATGATCACTATCAGTATGATCACTATCACTATGATCACTATCACTATCACTATGATCACTATCACTATCATCACTATGACCACTATCAGTAAGATCACTATCACTATGATCACTTACACTATGATCACTATCACTAACACTATCACTATCATCACTATCACTATCATTACTATCACTATCACTATGATCACTATCACTATCACCACTATCACTATGATCACTATCACTAACACTAGCATCACTATCACTATCATGACTATCACTATCACTATGATCACTATCACTATCACCACTATCACCATGATCACTATCACTAACAGTATCACTATCATCACTATCATTATCATCGCTATCATTGACACTATTACTATCATCACTATCACTACCACTATCACGCCTATCGCTATCACTATGATCACCATAACTAACTCTATCACTATCATAACTATCACTATCACTATGATCACTATCACTATGATCACTATCATTATCACCACTATCAATATCACTGTGATCACTATCACTAACACTATTACTATCATCACTGTCACTATGATCACTATCACAATGATCACTATCACTATGATCACTATCACTATGATCACTATCACTATCTCTATCACTATCACTACGATCACTAACACTATCATCACTATCACTATGATCAGTACCACTATCGCCACTATAACTATGATCACTACCACTAACACTATCTCTATCATCACAATCACTATCATTACTATCATAATCACTGTGATCACTATCACTGTCACTATCACTATCACTATGATCACTATCATTACTATCGCTAACACTATGATCACTATCACTATGATCACTATCACTAACACTATCACTGTCATCACTATCAATATTATCACTATCACTAACACTATTACTATCATCACTATCACTACCACTATCACCCCTATCACTATGATCACTATCACCAACACTATAACTATCATCACTATCATTACTATCACTACCCCTATGATCACTATCACTATCACCACTATCAATATCACTATGATCACTATCACTAACACTACCATCACTGTCACTATGATCAGGATCACTATAACTATCACTATCATCACTATCACTATGATCATTATCACTATGATTACTATCACTGTCACTATCATCACTATCACTATCATTATGATCACGATCACTATCGCTATCACTATCCCTATTACTATCACTATCATCACTATCACTTATCACTATCATGACTATCACTATGATCACTATCACTATGATCACTATTGCTATCACTATCATCACTATCACTAACTCTATGACTATCACTATCATTATGATCACTATGACTAAGATGACTATCATCACTATCACTAACACTATGATCACTATCACTATCACCACTATGACCATCATCACTATCACTTTGACCACTATCACTATCATCACTATCACTATGATCACTATCACTATCTCTGTCACTATCATTATCACTATCAGTATCATCACAATCACCATCACTATGATCACTATCACTAGCATTATCACTCTGATCACTATCACTATCTCTATCCCTATCGCTATGACTATCACTATCATATAACTATCATCACTATCACTATCACTATGATCACTATCTCTATCACTATGATCAGTTTCACTATCAATCTCTATCACTATCACCATCATCACTATCACTATCTCTATGATCACTATCAGTATGATCACTATCTCTATCACAATGATCACTGTCTCTATCACTATGAGCAGTATTACTATCTCTATCTCTATCACTATCATCACTATCACTATGATCACCATCACTATGATCACTATTCCTATCACTATGATCAGTATCACTATCTCTATCACTATCAGTATGATCACTATCACTTTCACTATGAACACTATCTCTATCACTATGAACAGTATCACTATCACTATCTCTATCACTATCTCTATGATCACTATCACTATCCTCACTATCACTATCACTATGATCTGTATCACTATCTCTATCTCTATCACTATCATCACTATCACTATCTCTATGATCACTATCTCTATCACTATGATCACTATCTCTATCACTAATATCAGTATCACTATCATCACTATCATTATCTGTATGATCACTATGTCTATCACTATCACTACCATCACTACCTCTATGATCACTATGTGTATCACTATCACTATGATCACTATCTCTATCACTATGATCAGTATCACTATCTCTATCACTATCACTATCTCTATTATCACTATCTATATCACTATGATTAGTATCACTATCTCTATCTCTATCTCTATCACTATCATCACTATCACTTTCACTATGATCAGTATCACTATCGCTATCACTATCATCACTATCTCTATCACTATCACTATGATCACTATCTCTATTACTATCTCTGTGATCAGTATCACTATCTCTATCACTATCACTATAATCACTATCTGTATCACTATCACTATAATCAGTATCACTATATCACTATCACTATCATCACTATCTCTATCTCTATGATCAGTATGTCTATCATATCACTATGATCACTATCTGTATCACTGTGATCAGTATCACTATCTCTATCACTATCATCACTATCACTATCTCCAGGATCACTATCTCTATCACTATCACTATCACTATGATCACTAGCACTATCACTATGATCACTATCACTATGATCACTATTACTATCACTATGGTCACTATCAGTATCACTATGTACACTATCAGTATCACTATGTACACTATTACTATCACTATGGTCACTATCACTAACACTATGATCACTATTACTATCCCTATTGTCACTATCACTATCACTATGATCACCATCACTATGATCACTATCACTATCACTATGATCACTATTACTATCACTATGACCACTATCACTATGATCACTATTCCTATCACTATGGTCAATGTCACTATCACTATGATAACAATCACTACCACTATGGTTACTATCACAATCACTATGATCACTATCACTATGGTCACTATCACTATCACTATGATCACTATCTCTATGATCACTATCAGTATCACTATGATCACTATTACTATCACTATGGTCACTATCACTATCACTATGATCACCGTCACTATCACTATGATCACTATCACTATGACTATGATCACTATCACTAACACTATGATCACTATCACTATCACTATGATCACTGTCACTATCACTATGATCACTATGACTATGGTCACTATCACTATGATCACTATTACTATCACTATGATCACTACCACTATGATCACTATTACTATCACTATGGTCACTATCACTATCACTCTGATCACTGTCACTATCACTATGATCACTATCACTATGATCACTATCACTATCACTATGATCACTATCACTATCACTATGATCACTATTACTATCACTATGATCACTATTACTATCACTATGATCACTATCACTATGATCACTATCACTATGATCACTATTACTATCACTATGGTCACTATCACTAACACTATGATCACTGTCACTATCACTATGATCACTATCACTATGATCACTATTACTATCACCATGATCACTATCACTATCACTATGATCACTATGATCACTATTACTATCACTATGATCACTATCACTATGATCACTATTACTATCACTATGGTCACTATCACTATCACTATGATCACTATCACTATGATCATTATGACTATGATCACTATCACTCTCACTATGATCACTATTACTATCACTATGGTCATTATCACTATGATCACTATTACTATCACTATGGTCACTATCACTATCATCACTATCACTATCACTATGATCACTATCACTATCACTATGATCCCTATCACTATCACTATGATCATTATTACTAACACTATGGTCACTATCACTATCTCTATAATCACTATCACTATCTCTATAATCACTATTACTATCACTATGGTCACTATCACTATCACTATGATCACTATCCCTATCACTATGATCACAATCACTATCACTATGATCACTATCACTATCTCTATAATCACTATCACTATCTCTATAATCACTTTTACTATCACTATGATCACTATCACTATCTCTATGATCACTATCCCTATCACTATGATCACTATCACTATCACTATGATCACTATTATTATCACTATGATCACTATCACTATAATCACTATCACTATGATCATTATCACTATCACTATGATCACTATCCCTATCACTAGGATCACTATCACTATCCCTATCACTATGATCACTATTACTATCACAATGATCACTATCACTATGATCACTATCACTATCACTATCACTATCTCTATGATCACTATCACTATGATCACTATTACTATCACTATGATCACTATCACTATGATCACTATCACTATGATCACTATCACTATCACTATGATCACTATCACTATCACTATGATCACTGTTACTATCACTATGATCACTATCACTATCAATATCACTATGATCACTATCACTATGATCACTATTACTATCACTATGATCACTATCACTATGATCACTATCACTATGATCACTATCCCTATCACTATGATTACTATCACTATGATCACTATCACTATCACTATTACTATCACTATGATCACTATCACTATGATCACTATCACTATCACTATACTCACTATTACTATCACTATTAATATCACTATGATCACTATCACTATCACTATGATCACCATCACTATCTCTATGATCACTATCACTATCTCTATGATCACTATCCCTATCACTATGATCACTATCACCATCACTATGATCATTATTACTATCACTAGGATCTCTATCACTATGATCACTATCACTATCACCATCACTATGTTCACTATCACTATCACTATGATCACTATCACTATCACTATGATCACTATCACTATCACTATGATCACTATCACTATGATCACTATTACTATCACTATGGTCACTATCACTATCACTATGATCACTATCACTATCACTATGGTCACTATCACTATCACTATGATCACTCACTATCACTATGATCACTATCACTATGATCACTATCCCTATCACTATGATCACTATCTCTATCACTATGATCACTATTACTATCACTATGATCACTATCACTATGATCACTATTACTATCACTATGGTCACTATCACTATCAGTATGATCACTATCACTATAACTATGATCACTGTCACTATGACTATGATCACTATCACTATCACTATGATCACTATCACTATGGTCACTATCACCATCACTATGATCACTATTACCATCACTATGATCACTATCACTATGGTCACTATCACTATCACTATGATCACTATTACTATGGTCACTATCACTATCACTATGATCACTATCACTATCACTATGATCACTCTCACTATCACTATGATCCCTATTACTATCACTAGGATCACTATCACTATGATCACTATCACTATCTCTTTGATCACTATCCCTATCTCTACGATCACTATCACTATCTCAATGATCACTATCACTATCACTATGATGACTATCACTATAACTAGGATCACTATCACTATGATCACTATCACTATCTCTATGATCACTATCACTATCTCTATGATCACTATCACTATCTCTATGATCACTATCACTATCAGTATGTTCCCTATTACTATCACTATGGTCACTATCACTATCACTATGATCACTATCACTATCACTATGGTCACTATCACTATTACTATGATCACTATCACTATCACTATGATCACTATTGCTATCACTATCATCACTATCACTATCTCTATGACTATCACTATCACTATCATTATGATCACTATGACTAAGATCACTATCATCACTATCACTAACACTATGATCACTATCACTATCACTATCACCACTATGACCATCATCACTATCACTTTGGCCACTATCACTATCATCACTATCACTATGATCACTACCACTATCTCTGTCACTATCATTATGACTATCAGTATCATCGCAATCACCATCACTATGATCACTATCACTATCATTATCACTCTGATCACTATCACTATCTCTATCCCTATCGCTATCACTGTCACTATCATTATGATCACTATCATATCACTATCATCACTATTACTATCACTATGATCACTGTCACTATCACTATGATCACTATCACTATCACTATGATCACTATCACTAACACTATGATCACTATCACTATCACTATGATCACTGTCACTATCACTATGATCACGATGACTATGGTCACTATCACTATGATCACTATTACTATCACTATGATCACTATCACTATGATCACTATTACTATCACTATGGTCACTATCACTATGATCACTGTCACTATCACTCTGATCACTGTCACTATCACTATGATCACTATCACTAGCACTATGATCACTATCACTATCACTATGATCACTATGATCACTATTACTATCACTATGATCACTATCACTATGATCACTATCACTATGATCACTTTTACTATCACTATGGTCACTATCACTAACACTATGATCACTGTCACTATCACTATGATCACTATCACTATGATCACTATTACTATCACTATGATCACTATCACTATCACTATGATCACTATGATCACTATTACTATCACTATGATCACTATCACTATGATCACTATTACTATCACTATGGTCACTATCACTATCACTATGATCACTGTCACTATCACTATGATCACTATCACTATGATCACTGTCACTATCACTATGATCACTATGACTATGGTCACTATCACTATGATCACTATTACTATCACTATGATCACTATCACTATGATCACTATCACTATCACTATGATCACTATGATCACTATTACTATCACTATGATCACTATCACTATGATCACTATTACTATCACTATGATCACTATCACTATCACTATGATCACTATGATCACTATTACTATCACTATGATCACTATCACTATGATCACTATTACTATCACTATGGTCACTATCACTATCACTATGATCACTGTCACTATCACTATGATCACTGTCACTATCACTATGATCACTATCACTATGATCACTATTACTATCACTATGGTCACTATCACTATCACTATGATCACTGTCACTATCACTATGATCACTGTCACTATCACTATGATCACTATCACTATGATCACTATGACTATGATCACTATCACTCTCACTATGATCACTATTACTATCACTATGGTCATTATCACTAGGATCACTATTACTATCACTATGGTCACTATCACTATCATCACTATCACTATCACTATGATCACTATCACTATCACTATGATCCCTATCACTATCACTATGATCATTATTACTAACACTATGGTCACTATCACTATCAGTATGATCACTATTACTATCACAATGGTCACTATCACTATCACTATGATCACTATCCCTATCACTATGATCACTATCACTATCACTAGAATCACTATCACTATCACTATGATCACTATCACTATCTCTTTAATCACTATCACTATCTCTATAATGACTATTACTATCACTATGATCACTATCACTATCTCTATGATCACTATCCCTATCACTATGATCACTATCACTATAACTATGATCACTATTATTATCACTATGATCACTATCACTATGATCACTATCACTATCACTATGATCATTATCACTATCACTATGATCACTATCCCTATCACTAGGATCACTATCACTATCCCTATCACTATGATCACTATTACTATCACTATGATCACTATCACTATGATCACTATCACTATCACTATCACTATCACTATCTCTATAATCACTATCACTAAGATCACTATTACTATCACTATGATCACTATCACTATCACTATGATCACTATCACTATCACTATGATCACTGTTACTATCACTATGATCGCTATCACTATCACTAATATCACTATCACTATGATCACTATTACTATCACTATGATCACTATCACTATCACTATGATCACTATCACTATGATCACTATCCCTATCACTATGATTACTATCACTATGATCACTATCACTATCACTATTACTATCACTATGATCACTATCACTATGATCACTATCACTATGATCACTAGCACTATCACTATGCTCACTATTACTATCACTATTAGTATCACTATGATCACTATCACTATCACTATGATCACCATCATTATCTCTATGATCACTATCACTATCTCTATGATCACTATCCCTATCACTATGATCACTATCACCATCACTATGATCATTATTACTATCACTAGGATCTCTATCACTATGATCACTATCACTATGATCACTATCACTATCACTATCACCATCACTATGTTCACTATCACTATCACTATGATCACTATCACTATCACTATGATCACTATCACTATGATCACTATCACTATCACTATGATCACTATCACTATGATCACTATTACTATCACTATGGTCACTATCACTATCACTATGATCACTATCACTATCACTATGGTCACTATCAATATCACTATGATCACTCACTATCACTATGATCACTATCACTATGATCACTATCCCTATCACTATGATCAGTATCTCTATCACTATGATCACTATTACTATCACTATGATCACTATCACTATGATCACTATTACTATCACTATGGTCACTATCACTATCAGTATGATCACTATCACTATAACTATGATCACTGTCACTATGACTATGATCACTATCACTATGATCACTATCACTATGGTCACTATCACCATCACTATGATCACTATTACTATCACTATGATCACTATCACTATGGTCAATATCACCATCACTATGATCACTATTACTATGGTCACTATCACTATCACTATGATCACTATCACTATCACTATCACTATGATCACTCTCACTATCACTATGATCCCTATTACTATCACTAGGATCACTATCACTATGATCCCTATCACTATCACTATCTCTTTGATCACTATCACTATCTCTACGATCACTATCACTATCTCTATGATCACTATCACTATCACTATGATGACTATCACTATAACTAGGATCACTATCACTATGATCACTATCACTATCTCTATGATCACTATCACTATCTCTATGATCACTATCACTATCTCTATGATCACTATCACTATCAGTATGATCCCTATTACCATCACTATGGTCACTATCACTATCACTATGATCACTATAACTATCACTATGGTCACTATCACTATTACTATGATCACTATCACTATCACTATGATCACTATCACTATGATCACAATTACTATCACTATGGTCACTATCACTATGATCACTGTCACTATCACTCTGATCACTGTCACTATCACTATGATCACTATCACTATCACTATGATCACTATCACTATCACTATGATCACTATGATCACTATTACTATCACTATGATCACTATCACTATGATCACTATCACTATGATCACTATTACTATCACTATGGTCACTATCACTAACACTATGATCACTGTCACTATCACTATGATCACTATCACTATGATCACTATTACTATCACTATGATCACTATCACTATCACTATGATCACTATGATCACTATTACTATCACTATGATCACTATCACTATGATCACTATTACTATCACTATGGTCACTATCACTATCACTATGATCAGTGTCACTATCACTATGATCACTATCACTATCACTATGATCACTGTCACTATCACTATGATCACTATGACTATGGTCACTATCACTATGATCACTATTACTATCACTATGATCACAATCACTATGATCACTATCACTATCACTATGATCACTATTCCTATCACTATGATCACTATCACTAGGATCACTATCACTATCACTATGATCACTATTACTATCACTATGATCACTATCACTATGATCACTATCACTATGATCACTATCACTATGATCACTATCACTATCACTATGATCACTATTACTATCACTATTACTATCACTATGATCACTATCACTATGATCACTATCACTATCACTATGATCACCATCACTATCTCTATGATCACTATCACTATCTCTATGATCACTATCCCTATCACTATGATCACTATCACCATCACTATGATGATTATTACTATCACTAGGATCTCTATCACTATGATCACTATCACTATCACTATGTTCACTATCACTATGATCACTATCACTAGCACTATGATCACTATCACTATCACTATGATCACTATCACTATGATCACTATCACTATGATCACTATCACTATGATCACTATTACTATCGCTATGGTCACTATCACTATCACTATGATCACTATCACTATGGTCACTATCACTATCACTATGATCACTATCACTATCACTATGATCACTATAACTAACACTATCACTATCATCACTATGACCACTATCAGTATGATCACTATCACTATCACTATGATCACTATCACTAACACTATCACTATCATCACTATCACTATCATTACTATCACTATCACTATGATCACTATCGCTGTCACCATCACTATCATCACTATCATTATCATCGCTATCATTAACACTATTACTGTCATCACTATCACTACCACTATCACGCCTATCGCTATCACTATGATCACCATAACTAACACTATCACTATCATCACTATCATTACTATCACTATCACTATGATCACTATCACTATCACCAGAATCAATATAACTGTGATCACTATCACTAACACCATCACTATCATCACTATCACTATGATCACTATCACAATGATCACTATCACTATGATCACTATCACTATCACTATGATCACTATCACTATCTCTATCACTACGATCACTAACACTATCATCACTAGCACTATCACTATGATCAGTACCACTATCGCCACTATCACTATCATCACTATCACTATCATCACTATCACTATCACTGTGATCACTATCACTGTCTCTATCACTATCACTATGATCACTATCATTACTATCGCTAAAACTATGATCACTATCATTATCTCTATCACTATCACTATGATCACTATCACTATCATCACTATCACTAACCCTATGATCACTATCACTATGATCACTATTACCATCTCTATGATCACTATCACTATCATTACCACTATCACTATCCCTATGATGACTATCACTATCTCTATCACTAACACTATGATCACTATTACTATCCCTACTGTCACTATCACTATCACTATGATCACTATCACTTACACTATGATCACTATCACTATCACTATGATCACTATTACTATCACTATGACCACTCTCACTATGATCACTATCCCTATCACTATGGTCAATGTCACTATCAGTATGATAACTATCACTACCACTATGGTTACTATCACAATCACTATGATCACTATCACTATGGTCACTATCACTATCACTATGATCACTATCTCTATGATCACTATCAGTATCACTATGATCACTATTACTATCACTATGGTCACTATCACTATGATCACTGTCACTATCACTATTTTTTTTTATCCCCTAAAAAAAAAACTATCGCTATGATCACTATTACTATCACTATGATCACTATCACTATGATCACTATTACTATCACTATGGTCACTATCACTATGATCACTGTCACTATCACTCTGATCACTGTCACTATCACTATGATCACTATCACTACCACTATGATCACTATCACTATCACTATGATCACTATTATCACTATTACTATCACTATGATCACTATCACTATGATCACTATCACTATGATCACTATTACTATCACTATGGTCACTATCACTAACACTATGATCACTGTCACTATCACTATGATCACTATTACTATCACTATGATCACTATCACTATCACTATGATCACTATGATCACTATTACTATCACTATGATCACTATCACTATGATCACTATTACTATCACTATGGTCACTATCACTATCACTATGATCACTGTCACTATCACTATGATCACTATCACTATCACTATGATCACTGTCACTATCACTATGATCACTATGACTATGGTCACTATCACTATGATCACTATTACTATCACTATGATCACTATCACTATGATCACTATCACTATCACTATGATCACTATGATCACTATGATCACTATTACTATCACTATGATCACTATCACTATGATCACTATTACTATCACTATGATCACTATCACTATCACTATGATCACTATGATCACTATTACTATCACTATGATCACTATCACTATGATCACTATTACTATCACTATGGTCACTATCACTATCACTATGATCACTGTCACTATCACTATGATCACTGTCACTATCACTATGATCACTATCACTATGATCACTATTACTATCACTATGGTCACTATCACTATGATCACTGTCACTATCACTATGATCACTGTCACTATCACTATGATCACTATCACTATGATCACTATGACTATGATCACTATCACTCTCACTATGATCACTATTACTATCACTATGGTCATTATCACTATGATCACTATTACTATCACTATGGTCACTATCACTATCATCACTATCACTATCACTATGATCACTATCACTATCTCTTTGATCACTATCACTATCTCTACGATCACTATCACTATCTCAATGATCACTATCACTATCACTATGATGACTATCACTATAACTAGGATCACTATCACTATCACTATGATCACTATCACTATCTCTATGATCACTATCACTATCTCTATGATCACTATCACTATCTCTATGATCACTATCACTATCAGTATGTTCCCTATTACTATCACTATGGTCACTATCACTATCACTATGATCACTATCACTATCACTATGGTCACTATCACTATTACTATGATCACTATCACTATCACTATGATCACTATTGCTATCACTATCATCACTATCACTATCTCTATGACTATCACTATCACTATCATTGTGATCACTATGACTAAGATCACTATCATCACTATCACTAACACTATGATCACTATCACTATCACTATCACGACTATGACCATCATCACTATCACTTTGGCCACTATCACTATCATCACTATCACTATGATCACTACCACTATCTCTGTCACTATCATTATCACTATCAGTATCATCGCAATCACCATCACTATGATCACTATCACTATCATTATCACTCTGATCACTATCACTATCTCTATCCCTATCGCTATCACTATCACTATCATTATGATCACTATCATATCACTATCATCACTATTACTATCACTATGGTCACTAATTCTATCACTATGATCACTATTACTATCCCTATTGTCACTATCACTATGATCACTATCACTATCACTACGATCACTTTCACTATCACTATGATCACTATTACTATCACTATGACCACTATCACTATGATCACTATCCCTATCACTATGGTCAATGTCACTATCACTATGATAACTATCACTACCACTATGGTTACTATCACAATCACTATGATCACTATCACTATGGTCACTATCACTATCGCTATGATCACTATCTCTATGATCACTATCACTATCACTATGATCACTATTACTATCACTATGGTCACTATCACTATCACTATGATCACTGTCACTATCACTATGATCACTATCACTATCACTATGATCACTATCACTAACACTATGATCACTATCACTATCACTATGATCACTGTCACTATCACTATGATCACGATGACTATGGTCACTATCGCTATGATCACTATTACTATCACTATGATCACTATCACTATGATCACTATTACTATCACTATGGTCACTATCACTATGATCACTGTCACTATCACTCTGATCACAGTCACTATCACTATGATCACTATCACTATCACTATGATCACTATCACTATCACTATGATCACTATTATCACTATTACTATCACTATGATCACTATCACTATGATCACTATCACTATGATCACTATTACTATCACTATGGTCACTATCACTAACACTATGATCACTGTCACTATCACTATGATCACTATCACTATGATCACTATTACTATCACTATGATCACTATCACTATCACTATGATCACTATTACTATCACTATGATCACTATCACTATGATCACTATTACTATCACTATGGTCACTATCACTATCACTATGATCACTGTCACTATCACTATGATCACTATCACTATCACTATGATCACTGTCACTATCACTATGATCACTATGACTATGGTCACTATCACTATGATCACTATTACTATCACTATGATCACTATCACTATGATCACTATCACTATCACTATGATCACTATGATCACTATGATCACTATTACTATCACTATGATCACTATCACTATGATCACTATTACTATCACTATGATCACTATCACTATCACTATGATCACTATGATCACTATTACTATCACTATGATCACTATCACTATGATCACTATTACTATCACTATGGTCACTATCACTATCACTATGATCACTGTCACTATCACTATGATCACTGTCACTATCACTATGATCACTATCACTATGATCACTATTACTATCACTATGGTCACTATCACTATGATCACTGTCACTATCACTATGATCACTGTCACTATCACTATGATCACTATCACTATGATCACTATGACTATGATCACTATCACTCTCACTATGATCACCCATACTATCACTATGGTCATTATCTTATGATCACTATTACTATCACTATGGTCACTATCACTATCATCACTATCACTATCACTATGATCACTATCACTATCACTATGATCCCTATCACTATCACTATGTTCATTATTACTAACACTATGGTCACTATCACTATCAGTATGATCACTATTACTATCACAATGGTCACTATCACTATCACTATGATCACTATCCCTATCACTATGATCACTATCACTATCACTAGAATCACTATCACTATCACTATGATCACTATCACTATCTCTATAATCACTATCACTATCTCTATAATGACTATTACTATCACTATGATCACTATCACTATCTCTATGATCACTATCCCTATCACTATGATCACTATCACTATCACTATGATCACTATTATTATTACTATGATCACTATCACTATGATCACTATCACTATCACTATGATCATTATCACTATCACTATGATCACTATCCCTATCACTAGGATCACTATCACTATCCCTATCACTATGATCACTATTACTATCACTATGATCACTATCACTATGATCACTATCACTATCACTATCACTATCTCTATGATCACTATCACTAAGATCACTATTACTATCACTATGATCACTATCACTATGATCACTATCACTATCACTATGATCACTGTTACTATCACTATGATCGCTATCACTATCACTATGATCACTATCACTATGATCACTATTACTATCACTATGATCACTATCACTATCACTATGATCACTATCACTATGATCACTATCCCTATCACTATGATTACTATCACTATGATCACTATCACTATCACTATTACTATCACTATGATCACTATCACTATGATCACTATCACTATGATCACTATCACTATCACTATGCTCACTTTTACTATCACTATTAGTATCACTATGATCACTATCACTATCACTATGATCACCATCACTATCTCTATGATCACTATCACTATCTCTATGATCACTATCCCTATCACTATGATCACTATCACCATCACTATGATCATTATTACTATCACTAGGATCTCTAAAACTATGATCACTATCACTATGATCACTATCACTATCACTATCACGATCACTATGTTCACTATCACTATCACTATGATCACTATCACTATCACTATGATCACTATCACTATGATCACTATCACTATGATCACTATCACTATGATCACTATTACTATCACTATGGTCACTATCACTATCACTATGATCACTATCACTATCACTATGGTCACTATCACTATCACTATGATCACTCACTATCACTATGATCACTATCACTATGATCACTATCCCTATCACTATGATCACTATCTCTATCACTATGATCACTATTACTATCACTATGATCACTATCACTATGATCACTATTACTATCACTATGGTCACTATCACTATCAGTATGATCACTATCACTATAACTATGATCACTGTCACTATGACTATGATCACTATCACTATGATCACTATCACTATGGTCACTATCACCATCACTATGATCACTATTACTATCACTATGATCACTATCACTATGGTCACTATCACCATCACTATGATCACTATTACTATGGTCACTATCACTATCACTATGATCACTATCACTATCACTATCACTATGATCACTCTCACTATCACTATGATCCCTATTACTATCACTAGGATCACTATCACTATGATCACTATCACTATCTCTTTGATCACTATCACTATCTCTACGATCACTATCACTATCTCTATGATCACTATCACTATCACTATGATGACTATCACTATAACTAGGATCACTATCACTATGATCACTATCACTATCTCTATGATCACTATCACTATCTCTATGATCACTATCACTATCTCTATGATCACTATCACTATCTCTATGATCACTATCACTATCAGTATGATCCCTATCACTATCACTATGGTCACTATCACTATCACTATGATCACTATCACTATCACTATGGTCACTATCACTATTACTATGATCACTATCACTATCACTATGATCACTATTGCTATCACTATCATCACTATCACTATCTCTATGACTATCACTATCACTATCATTATGATCACTATGACTAAGATCACTATCATCACTATCACTAACACTATGATCACTATCACTATCACTATCACCAGTATGACCATCATCACTATCACTTTGGCCACTATCACTATCATCACTATCACTATGATCACTACCACTATCTCTGTCACAATCATTATGACTATCAGTATCATCGCAATCACCATCACTATGATCACTATCACTATCATTATCACTCTGATCACTATCACTATCTCTATCCTTATCGCTATCACTATCACTATCATTATGATCACTATCATATCACTATCATCACTATCACTATGATCACTATCTCTATCACTATGATCAGTTTCACTATCTCAATCTCTATCACTATCACTATCATCACTATTATTATCTCTATGATCACTATCACTATGATCACTATCTCTATCACTATGATCACTGTCTCTATCACTATGATCACTGTCTCTATCACTATGAGCAGTATTACTATCTCTATCTCTATCACTATCACTATCATCACTATCACTATCACTATCACTATGATCACCATCACTATGATCACTATCTCTATCACTATGATCAGTATCACTATCTCTATCTCTATCACTATCACTATGATGACTATCACTTTCACTATGAACACTATCTCTATCACTACGATCAGTATCACTATCACTATCTCTATCACTATCTCTATGATCACTATTACTATGATCACTATCACTATCACTATGATCACTATTACTATCACTATGGTCATTATCACTATGATCAGTATTACTATCACTATGGTCAGTATCACTATCACTATGATCACTATCACTATCACTATGATCACTATCACTATGATCACTATCACTATCACTATGATCCCTATCACTATCACTATGATCACTATTTCTATCACTATGGTCACTATCACTATCAGTATGATCACTATTACTATCACTATGGTCACTATCACTATCACTATGATCACTATCCCTATCGCTATGATCACTATCACTATCACTAGAATCACTATCACTATCACTATGATCACTATCACTATCTCTATGATCACTATCACTATCTGTATGATCACTATTACTATCACTATGATCACTATCACTATCTCTATGATCACTATCCCTATCACTATGATCACTATCACTATCACTATGATCACTATTACTATCACTATGATCACTATCACTATGATCACTATCACTATCACTATGATCACTATCACTATCACTATGATCACTATCCCTATCACTATGATCACTATCACTATCCCTATCACTTTGATCACTATTACTATCACTATAATCACTACCACTATCACTATGATCACTATCACTATCTCTATGATCACTATCACTATGATCACTAACACTATGATCACTATCACTTTCACTATGATCACTATCACTATCACTATGATCACTATCACTATGATCACTGTTACTATCACTATGATCACTATCACTATGATCGCTATCACTATCACTATGATCACTATTACTATCACTATGATCACTATCACTATGATCACTATCACTATGATCACTATCACTATGATCACTATCACTATCACTATGATCACTATTCCTATCACTATGATCACTATCACTATGATCACTATCACTATCACTATGATCACTATTACTATCACTATGATCACTATCACTATGATCACTATCACTATGATCACTATCACTATCACTATGATCACTATTACTATCACTATTACTATCACTATGATCACTATCACTATCACTATGATCACCATCACTATCTCTATGATCACTATCACTATCTCTATGATCACTATCCCTATCACTATGATCACTATCACCATCACTATGATGATTATTACTATCACTAGGATCTCTATCACTATGATCACTATCACTATCACTATGTTCACTATCACTATGATCACTATCACTATCACTATGATCACTATCACTATCACTATGATCACTATCACTATGATCACTATCACTATGATCACTATTACTATCACTATGGTCACTATCACTATCACTATGATCACTATCACTATGGTCACTATCACTATCACTATGATCACTAACTATCACTATGATAACTATCACTATGAGCACTATCCCTATCACAATGATCACTATCTCTATCACTATGATCACTATTACTATCACTATGATCACTATCACTATGATCACTATTACTATCACTATGGTCACTATCACTATCAGTATGATCACTATCACTATAACTATGATCACTGTCACTGTAACTATGATCACTATCACTATCACTATGATCACTATCACTATGGTCACTATCACCATCACTATAATCACTATTACTATCACTATGGTCACTATCACTATCACTATGATCACTATCACTATCACTATGATCACTATCACTATCACTATGATCACTATCACTATCTCTATGATCACTATCACTATCAGTATGATCACTATTACTATCACTATGGTCACTATCACTATCACTAGGATCACTATCACTATCACTATGGTCCCTATTACTATCACTAGGATCACTATCACTATGATCTCTATCACTATCTCTTTGATCACTATCACTATCTCTACGATCACTATCACTATCTCTATTATCACTATCACTATCACTATGATGACTATCACTATAACTAGGATCACTATCACTATGATCACTATCACTATCTCTAAGATCACTATCACTATCTCTATGATCACTATCACTATCTCTATGATCACTATCACTATCAGTATGATCACTATTACTATCACTATGGTCACTATCACTATCACTAGGATCACTAATACTATCACTATGGTCACTATCACTATCACTATGATCACTATCACTATCACTATGATCACTATTGCTATCACTATCATCACTATCACTATCTCTATGACTATCACTATCATTATGATCACTATGACTAAGATCACTATCTCACTATCACTAACACTATGATCACTATCACTATCACCACTATGACCATCATCACTATCACTATCATCACTATCACTATGATCACTACCACTATCTCTGTCACTATCATTATCACTATCAGTATCATCACAATCACCATCACTATGATCACTATCACTATCATTATCACTCTGATCACTATCACTATCTCTATCCCTATCGCTATCACTATCACTATCATTATGATGACTATCATATCACTATCATCACTATCACTATGATCACTATCTCTATCACTATGATCAGTTTCACTATCTCAATCTCTATCACTATCACTATCATCACTATTATTATCTCTATGATCACTATTACTATGATCACTATCTCTATCACTGTGATCACTGTCTCTATCACTATGAGGAGTATTACTATCTCTATCTCTATCACAATCACTATGATCACCATCACTATGATCACTATCTCTATCACTATGATCAGTATCACTGTCTCTATCTCTATCACTATCACTATGATCACTATCACTTTCACTATGAACACTATCTCTATCTATATTAAATCGGTAAGTGATTTATGGAAGGCAATTAATACTTTAAAAAAGGATGTAGAAACTAAAGAAGAAGTGATTAAGGAACTTCAAGCTGCGGTTAAGAAGCAAGAGGAAAGTGAAATAGCCTTATCATATAGAAAAATGGAAAGGGAGAAAGCTGCGGCATCTTTTGATCGGAAGCCAAGTTACGCTGATGCTAGTCGGAAAATTTCACATGAAAACATCGAAAAGAGATACAAACTTATTCTAAAATCCAAAATGTATGAATCAGCGGAAGCTATGAAGGTAATATTGAAAAATAAGGTTAATCCAACACAACTGAAGGTGGGAATAAGCTCACTAAAGGCTCTAAGGGATGGAAGATTGATTGTGGAATCTGAATCAAAGAGTGAAATAAATATTCTAGGAGAAAAGATTCAATAACAGTGTAGCCAACAGGTAGAAGTAAAAGTTCCTGAACTTCGAAAGCCATTTGTAATTATTTACAATGTACCAGAAGAAATAACACCACAAAATGCAACTGAAACAATAATATCGCAAAACGGAGAGCTTAATCTAAGTGAGCAGTCAATAGTTCCTAAATTTATCATTAGGAACAGAAGAAACATCAGAAATTTGGTTGCGGAAGTCAAGACTGAAGCATGGAGATTGTTAGTAAACAACAGAAAGTTGAAACTAGGTTGGAATATATGTACTGTGGAAGACTATGTAAACATCAGTAGATGTTTTAAATGTAATAAATTTAACCATAAAGCAACAGAATGTCGAGGAGAAGAAAAGTGCCCTCTGTGTGCAGGAAAACATAAATTGAAAGAATGTAAAGCATCAGTACGGGAATATAAATGTAGTAATTGCATAAATCACAATGTGTATAGCAAAATCATTAAAGTCGATGAAAATCATTCCTCTCTGGACAAAAATAAATGCCCATGTTTACAAGCTGTTATTAGAAGGAATAGACAAAATACAGAATATTAAAATGGCTACAATTAAAGCACTAAGTGACAGACGAATTTACAACAATAAATTTCACAATAGTAATGTCCATCTTAAGATAATGCAAATAAACTTACAGCATTCTAGAATGGCTACAGACAATTTAATGCAAGTAATAAATCAAAATAAAACGGATATTGTACTTATTCAAGAGCCATATATTATTAAGAACACAGTAGCTGGAATCAATAAAAGCTACAAAACTTTTACTTTTGGGGACAACAAAATTAGAACAGCTGTATTGATCGTCAACAAACACGTTGATGTTATCCTCATATCTCAGCTATCAGATGGAGATGCCACAGTTGTAGAAGTGATTTACCAAAATACTAGGTTCTACATAGCTAGTATGTATCTGGATATTGAGGATGACATTAACGCTGATCTACATAAAATAGATAAGATAACATCTTATATCAAAGGAACGGGCCTTATAATCGCTATGGATAGTAATGCTAGATCAACAATATGGCATGATGTGACAACAAATACCAGAGGAAGAATAATGGAGGAATATTTAAATTCAAAACAGTTATATATTATAAACGAAGAAAGTGAAAATACAACATTTGAAAGCACTAATGGAAGAAGTAATATTGATCTCACTATCACTAACAGTGAGTTGTTGTCGCGAATTGCAGATTGGGAATGCGGCAAAGACGAAAGTTGTTCTGATCATAGAATTATAAGTTACACAGTAAGTCAAAGAGCAAATCATCCAACGGAATATAACTTCCACGTCCCAAAATATATAGTAGATGATAACAAATTAGGAGACTTTGGCAAAGTACTATAAAACAATAGGAGTTCAGAATTTACCGTTTAGAAGAAGCAATTTAGAAGATGTAGATGAAGAACTTAGCAAATTGGTGAACAAGGAAGATGATGTCGATAAAATAATAAAGCAGTTTGAAGAACATTTAGCTGCAGCATGTAATAACTGTTTTAAGAATTGTAATTCATTAAAGAAAATTAACGAAAGAAAATCTATACCCTGGTGGGCAAATGAACTAACCATAATGAGGAAAAGAGCAAATGCATTAAGAAAACGATATCAAAAGACAAAACAAGATGGTGTCTTAAGAGAAGAACGAAAAGCCTTGTATATAAAACAAAAAAGGGAGTATGAAAGAACTATAAGAAAAGAGAAATTAGATTCCTGGAAACATTATTGCAGTCTAACTCCATCTAACAATCCATGGAATACGGTATATAGAATAGCTACTGGCAAAATAAGAAAAAATGCACCATTAACAACTCTTACGAGACAGGACGGTTCAGTCACAACAGATTTAAAAGACACATTAGAATATATGCTGAATCATTTTGTACCAGAAGACAATGAAGAAGATGACAATTGTTATCACAAAAATATTAGGGAAGTAATCAACAGACCAATCACAACACAGAATGATAAAGGTTTTACTCAGAGAGAAATAAAAGATATTTTAAGTAGAATGGATGCAAGTAAAACTCCTGGAGAAGATGGAATTACAAGTAAAATATTACTTAAGGTCTTTAATGTGTTTCCTAAATATATGACAGCCATCTACAACAATTGTCTAACAAAAGGAAACTTTCCTAAGCAATGGAAGAAAGCCAAATTAATACCTATTGTTAAACCAGGAAAGGAAAAGAGTTCAGAAGTAACAAAATTCCGACCAATCAGTTTACTGAATGTAGGAGGGAAACTACTAGAAAAACTTTTAATCGACAGAATAATGTACCATGCACATTCACAAAACTTAATGAATAACAACCAATTTGGTTTCACTCCACAAACAAGCACAGTAGATGCTGCAATGGCAGTTAAAAAATACATAAAGAAAACCCTGGAAGATGGTCAGATGGTAATTTTAACCAGCCTGGATGTTCAGGGAGCTTTTGACGCAGCCTGGTGGCCGAGCATATTGTATACATTGAGGGAATTTAACTGCCCGTGTAACTTATACTACCTTGCTAAAAGTTATTTCAGTCATAGAAGTGCAGTATTGACAGTTAATAATGTAAAACTTGAAAAAAATGTAAGCAAGGGATGTCCACAAGGATCTTGCTGCGGACCAGGCTTTTGGAATTTGCAATACAATTCGCTCTTGAATATTGAATACTCGAGCCATACAAAGGTAGTGGCATTTGCGGATGATTTATTAATAATAACTAGAGGTAAAACCAACTTGGAAGCAGAAAATTACAATAATGTAGACCTGAAAAAGATTGAAACGTGGGCTAAGAATAATAAAATTATTTTTAATGAGCAAAAGTCGAAAACAATGCTAATAACACGCAAACGTAGAGTGGAAAGGGATATAAGCATCTTTATCAATAACAGACAAATAAAACAAGTAGAAAACGTCAAATATTTGGGAATAATCATTGATAAAAATTTCACCTTTAATGATGATATTCAGTATTGTCACCGCGCCCGCCGCATCTAATTGCCGACAGCCGCAATTGTCACCCATCGCATTATTGTCGGCACTACCGCAAAGGAGCCAAAGGAAAGAGAAAGAGAATGGCCGCATTGTTGGGGCGCTTGCCGAAAGAGAGAAAAGGATAGAGGCCACTGGAACCTTCTACTTTGTATCTCACCGCAATAAGTGAACGTTCTTGAAGCTTCCAGAATAGTGCCGGGGAGATATAAATAGCGGTAAAGTGTGAGAAGGGACAGTCCAGTCAGTCAGACGTATGTGAAGGCTGAGTAGTCGTGCCGACGGAGACGGAGACGATGTGGAGAGTTGTGCCGACGGAGAAGAGTTAGTTCTTTGTGTTACGAGTTCGAAGCCGTGCTGTTGGAGAATCGGAAAAGACTTTCTTGTTGTTGCAACGAGTGTACAAAGTTACTGTTTACGGAAATAAAAGTGTTTGTTTATCTCGACTACATCTGTCTTCTTTACTTCACAAACCAACCAAAAAAAAGTCACACTGGTGTCAGGAGTGGGATTCGTCGAATTGCTTCTAGTTTCATTACATCGTCGTTAGAAGTTGCAACGTTAGAACCAAGATGGAGGGAGATTCGGAAACCAGGATGATGGCAATGATGAAAGAATTATTTGCCGAGCTGAAAGAGATGAAGACGGCAAACCACAACCTCGCTGCCAAGATGGAAACGAGGAACGACAACCTCGTTGCCGAGCTGAAAGAAGAAATGAAGACGGCAACCGACAACCTCGCTGCTGAACTGAAAGACATGAAGACGACAAACGACAACCTCGCTACAGAAATGAAGGCGGCAAACGACAACCTCGCTACAGAAATAAAGACGAGAAACAACCTCGCTGCCGAGCTGAAAGAGATGAAGACGGAGCTATCGGCGAAAATTGACGGCGAACTGATTGGCGTGACGGAAGACGTGGAAGAACTCGGCGAAAAGGTGGAAGACCTCTGCCAGCACGTGGACGTCGTGGAGGACGACGGGGAACGTCTTGGCGCCCTGGTAGTAAGAGTTGACGAGAGCGTCAAAGTACTGGATGCCAGGGGCAGACGGAATAGCGCGGAGCCGGAGAGGGAGCACCTAGTGGCCGAGGCGACAGTCGCGCCCGTTTCGGATGATATGAGGGAAGACCTGGAACAACTCGGCGAACTGATTGGCGTGAGGGAAGACGTGGAACAACTCGGCGAACTGATTGGCGTGACGGAAGACGTGAAACAACTCGGCGAACTGATTGGCGTGATGGAAGGCGTGGAACAACTCGGCGAACTGATTGGCGTGACGGAAGACGTGGAAGAACTCGGCGAAAAGGTGGAAGACCTCTGCCAGCATGTGGACGTCGTGGAGGACGACGGGGAACGTCTTGGCGCCCTGGTAGTAAGAGTTGACGAGAGCGTCAAAGTACTGGATGCCAGGGGCAGACGGAATAGCACGGACCCGGGGAGGGAGCACCTAGTGGCCGAGGCGACAGTTGCGCCCGTTTCAGATAACGAAAGTGTACGTCTCGGGGAAGACAAAGGGGCAGTTCAGGGACGTCGTCGAGGATCCTCTGGAGGAGTGTGTCGGGTACGTAACCAACCAGGATATGACGTGGAGGACGATCAGCAGGGAAGCGCACAAGCAAACGAGCAACACGCGAGAACCGACTTGGCGTGTGACATGGGGGGACCGTCGGAGCCATCCAATTACCTGACGCATAGTGCCGTGAACAAAAGAATGGTGGACATCATCTTGGACGGCAGGATACAGGAGAGGCCGTGCCGAGCACGAGTGAACACGAGTGCAGCGGTGGACGCGACTCGCGCGGATGTGGCGGGGCTTGTTGCCGGACCCATCGGAAGCAAGGTGGCTGCGAAGGTGCGCCAGAGAGGTCGGCGGACATGGTACCCAGTGAGCCGTTTCCAAGTGCGCAGGATAGCCCGTCAACACACCAGGAAGAAGGGCAACTGGACGAGGGACCGTCAAGACCGGCGGTACTGTTGCAGAATTTCGAAGCAGGATGGCATACATCGTCCTACCCAGACCAAGGGACACTATCCAACAGCGATACCTAGGATCGTGCCTCCTGGAGAAGAGGTTCGATGGGATAGTCCGCCGGGGCGCAAGGGAGATGCCGCAGTGATAGTGCTGGTCGGGACGACCAGCTCTGAGGAGGGAGCAGTGTCACCGCGCCCGCCGCATCTAATTGCCGACAGCCGCAATTGTCACCCATCGCATTATTGTCGGCACTACCGCAAAGGAGCCAAAGGAAAGAGACAGAGAATGGCCGCATTGTTGGGGCGCTTGCCGAAAGAGAGAAAAGGATAGAGGCTACTGGAACCTTCTACTTTGTATCTCACCGCAATAAGTGAACGTTCTTGAAGCTTCCAGAATAGTGCCGGGGAGATATAAATAGCGGTAAAGTGTGAGAAGGGACAGTCCAGTCAGTCAGACGTATGTGAAGGCTGAGTAGTCGTGCCGACGGAGACGGAGACGATGTGGAGAGTTGTGCCGACGGAGAAGAGTTAGTTCTTTGTGTTACGAGTTCGAAGCCGTGCTGTTGGAGAATCGGAAAAGACTTTCTTGTTGTTGCAACGAGTGTACAAAGTTACTGTTTACGGAAATAAAAGTGTTTGTTTATCTCGACTACATCTGTCTTCTTTACTTCACACCCGAAACCAAAAAGTCACAGTATGTAACAGAGAAAGCCAATAAATTGATACACATTTTATCTAAATCAGCAAAACTAGATTGGGGACTGAAGCACCAGGCTTTAAAGACTATGTACAACGGTGCAATTCTACCATTACTATCTTATGCAGCTCCAGTATGGATAGAAGCCATTGACAGAAAATATAATGCAAATAAGTTTACAAGAGTGCAAAGACAAATAAATATCAAAATTGCTAAAGCATTCAGGACCACATCTACTGAAGCACTATCCATTATAACGGGACTTACACCTATTACAATCAAACTTCAGGAAATCGCCAATGAATATACAATATTGAAACAAAACTCCGAGAACAAATTAGACAAACCTGTAGAATATAGGAAATGGTGTCATCCAGCCGACATACCAATAATAAAAGAAATAAATCAGAATAAAACATATGCACTGGAAATTTATACAGATGGCAGTAAAACAGAAGAAGGAGTTGGTTCTGGAGTAGCAATTTATCATCAGAACAAACTGAAATATCAGCTTCAATATAAGTTAGATAAACAGTGCTCCAGTAACCAAGCTGAACAATTTGCAGTGTTGAAAGCATTAGAAACTGTTGAAAATATTTACTTAACTGAAGAAGATAACAAAACTGCAGCGATATACACGGACAGTAGAGTCACATTACAATCATTGCATAACTCCAAAAGTCACAGTTACCTAACAGAAGCAATTAGAACAATGTTAAAAATTTTAGAAAAACAAAACTGGAATGTAGAAATTGGGTGGGTCAAAGCACATAGGGATACAAGGCAATGAAATAGCAGACCGACTAGCAAAGAGAGCAATTACAAACGAAGAGGAATGCAGCTATAATAGACTTCCAAAGAGTTTTGTTAGAAGAACGCTAAGACAAGAAAGTCTAAAACATTGGGAAAGTCAATGGCAAGAAACAACTAAAGGTCAGGAAACAAAGCAATACTTTCCTACTGTAGCAGACAGACTGAAGTTAAGGATAAATCTAACGGCAAACCTTACAACACTACTGACAGGACACGGAAGACTAAAAGCATACTACTATAGGTTCCACATCACAGACGACCCAAGTTGTTCATGTAATGGAGGAGAGCAAACAACAGACCATATAATTTATGACTGCAAAAATCTCGAAGAAAAAAGAAGAGCATTCAGAAGGAAAATAATTCAAAGAAGAGGAAAATGGCCACCAACTAAAGTCGAAATTGCTAAAAGTTACTTTAAAGAATATATTCAGTATGCCAATGCAATAGATCTGACAAAAAATAATTGAACTGTATAAATCTATGTAATTATTAATGTTAAATTTATAATAAGCAAACCCAACATGTAGTATTACATATTGTAATGGAACATGTAGAACAATAAAGAATCTTAAAAAAACTATCTCTATCACTATGATCAGTATCACTATCACTATCTCTATCACTATCTCTATGATCACTATCACTATCACTATGATCACTATGATCAGTATCACTATCTCTATCACTATCATCACTATCACTATCCCTATTATCTTTATCACTATGATCACTATCTCTATCACTATGATCAGTATCACTATCTCTATCTCTATCTCTATCACAGTCACTATGATCACTATCACTATCTCTATGATCACTATCTCTATCACTATCCCTATGATCACTATCACTATGATCACTATCTCTATCACTAAGATCAGTATCACTATCTCTATCTCTATGACTATGATCAGTATCACTATCTCTATGATCACTATCTCTATCACTATCACTATGCTCACTATCTCTATCACTATGATCAGTATCACTATCTCTATCTCTATCACTATCATTATCTGTATGATCACTACGTCTATCATTATCACTATCATCACTACCTCTATGATCACTATCTCTATCACTATCACTATGATCACTATCTCTTTCACTATGATCAGTATCACTATCTCTATCACTATCATCGCTATCACTATCTCAATGATCACTATCTCTATCTCTATGATCAGTATCACTATCTCTATCACTATCACTATCACTATCACTATGATCACTATCACTATCACTATGATCAGTATCACTATCTCTATCACTATCATCACTATCACTATCCCTATGATCACTATCACTATGATCACTATCTCTATCACTATGATCAGTATCACTATCTCAATCTCTATCACTATCACTATCATCACTATCACTTTCACTATGATCACTATCACTATGATCACTGCCTCTATCACTATGATCAGTATCACTATCTCTATCTCTATCACTATCACTATCATCACTATCACTATCATCACTATCACTATCCCTATGATCACTATCAGTATTATCACTATGATCACTATCTCTATGATCAGTATCACTATCTCTATCTCTATCTCCATCACAACCACTATCATCACTATCACTATCTCTATGATCTCTATCACCATGATCGCTATATCTATCACTATGATCAGTATCACTATCTCTATCACTATCACTATCATCACTATCACTATGATCACTATCACTATGATCAGTATCACTATCTCTATCACTATCACTATCATCCCTATCACTATCCCTATGATCACTATCACTATGATCACTATCTCTATCTCTATGATCAGTATCACTATCTCTATATCTACCACTATCACTATCATCACTATCACTATCTCTTTGGTCACTATCACTAATATCACTATCTCTATCACTATGATCAGTATCACTATCTCTATCACTATCACTAACTCTAAGATCACTATCACTATGATCACTATCACTATCACTATGATCACTATCTCTATCACTATGATCAGCATCACTATCTCTATCACTATCATCACTATCACTATCCCTATGATCACTATCACTATTATCACTATCTCTATCACTATGATCAGTATCACTATCTCTATCTCTATCACTATCACTATGATCACTAAAACTACCTCTATGATCACTATCTCTATCACTATCCCTATGATCACTATCTATATCACTATGATCAGTATCACTATCTCTATCACTATCATCACTATCACTATCTCTATGATCGCTATCTCTATCACTATCACTATGATCACTATCTCTATCACTATGATCAGTATCACTATCTCTATCACTATCATTATCATCACTATCACTATCTGTATGATCACTATCTCTATCACTATCAGTATCATCACTTTCACTATCTCTATGACCACTATCACTATCACTATGATCACTATCTCTATCACTATGATCAGTATCACTATCTCTATCACTATGATCACTATCGCTATCTCTATCACTATCACTATGATCACTATCACTATCACTATGATCACTATCACTATGGTCACTATCACTTTCACTATGATCACTATCACTATCTCTATCACTATGATCACTATCACTATGATCACTATCAATATCACTATGATCACTATCTCTATGATCACTATGTCTATCACCATGATCACTATTACTATCACTATGATCACTATCACTATGATCACTATTACTATCACTATGGTCACTATCAGTATCACTATGATCACTATTGCTATCACTATGGTCACTATCACTATGATCACTATTACTATCACTATGGTCACTATCACTATCACTATGATCACTATTACTATCACTATGGTCACTATCACTATCACTATGATCACTATCCCTATCACTATGATCACTATGACTATCACTATGGTCACTATCACTATCACTATGATCACTATCACTATCACTATGATCACTATGACTATCACTATGGTCACTATCACTATCACTATGATCACTATCACTATCACTATGATCACTATCACTATCACTATGATCACTATCACTACCTCTATGATCACTATCACTATCTCTATGATCACTATCACTATCTCTATGATCACTATCACTATCACTATGATCACTATCACTATCACTAGGATCACTATCACTATGATCACTATCACTATCTCTATGATCACTATCACTATCTCTATGATCACTATCACTATCTCTATGATCCCTATCACTATCAGTATGATCACTATTACTATCACTATGGTCACTATTATTGTCACTTATACTATGATCACTATCACCATCACTAGGATCACTATCACTATCACTATGATCACTATCACTATCACTAGGATCACTATCACTATCACTATGATCACTATCACTATGATCACTATCACTATGATCACTATCACAATCTCTATAATCACTATCACTATCAGTATGATCACTATCACTATCACTAGGATCACTATCACTATGATCACTATTACTATCACTATGATCACTATCACTATCACTAGGATCACTATCACTATGATCACTATCCCTATATCTATGATCACTATCCCTATCACTATGATCACTATCACTATCACTAGGATCACTGTCCCTATCACTATGATCACTATCACTATGATCACTATTACTATCACTATGATCACTATCACTATCACTAGGATCACTATCACTATGATCACTATCACTATCTCTATGATCGCTATCACTATCACTATGGTTACTATCACAATCACTATGCCTATCACTATGGTCATTATCACTATCACTATGGTCACTATCACTATCACTATGATCACTATCACTATGATCACTATCACTATCACTATGATCACTATGACTATGATCACTATCACTATCTCTATGATCACTATCCCTATCACTATGATCACTATTACCATCACTATGGTCACTATCACTATCACTATGATCACTATTACTATCACTATGATCACTGTCACTATGATCACTATCACTATCACTATGTACACTATTACTATCACTATGATCACTATTACTATCACTATGGTCACTATCACTATCACTATGATCACTATTACTATCACTATGGTCACTATCACTATGATCACTATTACTATCACTATGGTCACTATCACTATGATCACTATCACTATCTCTATGATCACTATCACTATCCATAGGATCACTATCACTATCACTATGATCACTATCACTATCTCTATGATCACTATCACTATCTCTATCACTATCACTATCACTAGGATCACTATCACTATCACTATGATCACTATCACTATCTCTATGATCACTATCACTATCTCTATGATCACTATCACTATCTCTATGATCACTATCACTATCAGTATGATCACTATTATTATCACTATGGTCACTATTATTCTCACTATCACTATCACTATGATCACTATCACTAGGATCACTCTCACTATCACTATGATCACTATCACTATCACTATGATCAGTATCACTATCTCTATCACTATCATTACTATCACTATCCCTATGATCACTATCACTATGATCACTATCTCTATCACTATGATAAGTATCACTATCTCTATCTCTATCACTATCACTATCATCACTATCACTTTCACTATGATCACTATCACTATGATCACTGTCACTATCACTATGATCAGTATCACTATCTCTATCTCTATCACTATCACTATCATCACTATCACTATCATCACTATCACTATCCCTATGATCACTATCAGTATTATCACTATGATCACTATCTCTATGATCAGTATCACTATCTCTATCTCTATCACAATCACTATCATCACTATCACTATCTCTATGATCTCTATCACTATGATCGCTATATCTATCACTATGATCAGTATCACTATCTCTATCACTCTCACTATCATCACTATCACTATCACTATGATCACTATCACTATGATCAGTATCACTATCTCTATCACTATCACTATCATCCCTATCACTATCCCTATGATCACTATCACTATGATCACTATCTCTATCTCTATGATCAGTATCACTATCTCTATATCTATCACTATCATCACTATCACTATCTCTTTGGTCACTATCACTAATATCACTATCTCTATCACTATGATCAGTATCACTATCTCTATCACTATCACTAACTCTAAGATCACTATCACTATGATCACTATCACTATCACTATGATCACTATCTCTATCACTATGATCAGCATCACTATCTCTATCACTATCATCACTATCACTATCCCTATGATGACTATCACTATTATCACTATCTCTATCACTATGATCAGTATCACTATCTCTATCTCTGTCACTATCACTATGATCACTAAAACTACCTCTATGATCACTATCTCTATCACTATCCCTATGATCACTATCTATATCACTATGATCAGTATCACTATCTCTATCTCTATCACTATCATCACTATCACTATCTCTATGATCACTATCTCTATCACTATCACTATGATCACTATCTCTATCACTATGATCAGTATCACTATTTCTTATCACTATCACTATCATCACTATCACTATCTGTATGAACACTATCTCTATCACTATCAGTATCATCACTTTCACTATCTCCATGACCACTACCACTATCACTATGATGACTATCTCTATCACTATGATCAGTATCACTATCTCTATCACTATGATCACTATCACTATCTCTATCACTATCACTATGATCACTATCACTATCACTATGATCACTATCACTATGGTCACTATCAGTTTCACTATGATCACTATCACTATCTCTATCACTATGATCACTATCACTATGATCACTATCAATATCACTATGATCACTATCTCTATGATCACTATGTCTATCACCATGATCACTATTACTATCACTATGATCACTATCACTATGATCACTATTACTATCACTATGGTCACTATCAGTATCACTATGATCACTATTACTATCACTATGGTCACTATCACTATGATCACTATTACTATCACTATGGTCACTATCACTATCACTATGATCACTATTACTATCACTATGGTCACTATCACTATCACTATGATCACTATCCCTATCACTATGATCACTATGACTATCACTATGGTCACTATCACTATCACTATGATCACTATCACTATCACTATGATCACTATCACTATGATCCCTATTACTATCACTATGATCACTATCACTATCACAAGGATCACTATCACTATCACTATGATCACTATCACTACCTCTATGAACACTATCACTATCTCTATGATCACTATCACTATCTCTATGATCACTATCACTATCACTATGATCACTATCACTATCACTAGGATCACTATCACTATCACTATGATCACTATCACTATCTCTATGATCACTATCACTATCTCTATGATCACTATCACTATCTCTATGATCACTATCACTATCAGTATGATCACTATTACTATCACTATGGTCACTATTATTGTCACTATCACTATGATCACTATCACCATCACTAGGATCACTATCACTATCACTATGATCACTATCACTATCACTAGGATCACTATCACTATCACTATGATCACTATCACTATGATCACTATCACTATCTCTATAATCACTATCACTATCAGTATGATCACTATCACTATCACTAGGATCACTATCACTATGATCACTATTACTATCACTATGATCACTATCACTATCGCTAGGATCACTATCACAATCACTATGATCACTATCCCTATATCTATGATCACTATCCCTATCACTATGATCACTATTACTATCACTATGATCACTATCACTATCACTAGGATCACTATCCCTATCACTATGATCACTATCACTATGATCACTATTACTATCACTATGATCACTATCACTATCACTAGGATCACTATCACTATGATCACTATCACTATCTCTATGATCGCTATCACTATCACTATGGTTACTATCACAATCACTATGCCTATCACTATGGTCATTATCACTATCACTATGGTCACTATCACTATCACTATGATCACTATCACTATGATCACTATCACTATCACTATGATCACTATGACTATGATCACTATCACTATCTCTATGATCACTATCCCTATCACTATGATCACTATTACCATCACTATGGTCACTATCACTATCACTATGATCACTATTACTATCACTATGATCACTGTCACTATGATCACTATCACTATCACTATCACTATGTACACTATTACTATCACTATGATCACTATTACTATCACTATGCTCACTATCACAATCACTATGATCACTATTACTATCACTATGGTCACTATCACTATCACTATGATCACTATTACTATCACTATGGTCACTATCACTATGATCACTATCACTATCTGTATGATCACTATCACTATCCATAGGATCACTATCACTATCACTATGATCACTATCACTATCTCTATGATCACTATCACTATCTCTATGATCACTATCACTATCTCTATCACTATCACTAGGATCACTATCACTATCACTATGATCACTATCACTATCTCTATGATCACTATCACTATATGATCACTATCACTATCTCTATGATCACTATCACTATCAGTATGATAACTATTATTATCACTATGGTCACTATTATTCTCACTATCACTATCACTATGATCACTATCACTAGGATCACTCTCACTATCACTATGATCACTATCACTATCACTATGACCACTATCACTATCACTAGGATCACTATCACTATGATCACTATCACTATGATCACTATCACTATCACTATGATCACTATCACTATCTCTATAATCACTATCACTATCAGTATGATCACTATCACTATCACTATGATCACTATCACTATCACTATGATCACTATCCCTATCACTATGATCACTATCACTATGGTCACTATCACTATCACTATGATCACTATCACTAGGATCACTATCACTATCACTAGGATCACTATCACTATCACTATGATCACTATCACTATGATCACTATCACTATGATCACTATCACTATGATCACTATCACTATCTCTATAATCACTATCACTATCAGTATGATCACTATCACTATCACTAGGATCACTATCACTATGATCACTATTACTATCACTACGATCACTATCACTATCACTAGGATCACTATCACTATCACTATGATCACTATCCCTATATCTATGATCACTATCCCTATCACTATGATCACTATTACTATCACTATGATCACTATCACTATCACTAGGATCACTATCCCTATCACTATGATCACTATCACTATGATCACTATTACTATCACTATGATCACTATCACTATCACTAGGATCACTATCACTATGATCACTATCACTATCTCTATGATCGCTATCACTATCACTATGGTTACTATCACAATCACTATGCCTATCACTATGGTCATTATCACTATAACTATGGTCACTATCACTATCACTATGATCACTATCACTATGATCACTATTACTATCACTATGATCACTATCACTATGATCACTATGACTATGATCACTATCACTATCTCTATGATCACTATCCCTATCACTATGGTCACTATTACCATCACTATGGTCACTATCACTATCACTATGATCACTATTACTATCACTATGATCACTGTCACTATGATCACTATCACTATCACTATGTACACTATTACTATCACTATGATCACTATTACTATCACTATGGTCACTATCACTATGATCACTATTACTATCACTATGGTCACTATCGCTATCACTATGATCACTATTACTATCACTATAGTCACTATCACTATGATCACTATCACTATCTCTATGATCACTATCACTATCCATAGGATCACTATCACTATCACTATGATCACTATCACTATCTCTATGATCACTATCACTATCTCTATGATCACTATCACTATCTCTATCACTATCACTAGGATCACTATCACTATCACTATGATCACTATCACTATCTCTATGATCACTATCACTATCTCTATTATCACTATCACTATCTCTATGATCACTATCACTATCAGTATGATAACTATTATTATCACTATGGTCACTATTATTCTCACTATCACTATCACTATGATCACTATCACTAGGATCACTCTCACTGTCACTATGATCACTATCACTATCACTATGACCACTATCACTATCACTATGATCACTATCACTATGATCACTATCACTATCACTATGATCACCATCACTATCTCTATAATCACTATCACTATCAGTATGATCACTATCACTATCACTATGATCACTATCACTATCACTATGATCACTATCCCTATCACTATGATCACTATCACTATGGTCACTATCACTATCACTATGATCACTATCACTAGGATCACTATCACTATCACTTTGATCACTATCACTATCTCTATGATCACTATCACTATCACTGTGATCCCTATTACTATCACTATGATCACTATCACTATCACTAGGATCACTATCCCTATCACTATGGTCACTATCACTATCAATATGGTCACTATCACTATGATAACTATCACTATGATCACTATCACTATCACTATGGTCACTATCACTATCACTATGATCACTATCTCTATCACTATATCTATGATCAGTATCTCTATCACTATCTCTATGATCACTATCACTATCACTATCACTATCACTATCACTATCATTACTATCTCTATCACTATATCTATGATCAGTATCTCTATCACTATCTCTATGATCACTATCACTATGATCAGTATCACTATCTCTATCACTATCACTATGATCACTATCTCTATCACTATATCTATGATCAGTATCTCTATCACTATCACTATGATCACTATCTCTATCACTATGATCAGTATCACTATCTCTATCTCTATCACTATGATCACTATCTCTATTACTATCTCTATGATCAGTATCACTATCTCTATCACTATCACTATCATCACTATCTCTATCACTATATCTATGATCAGTATCTCTATCACTATCTCTATGATCACTATCACTATTACCATCTCTATGATCAGTATCACTATCTCTATCACTATCACTATCATCACTATCTCTATCACTATATCTATGAGCAGTATCTCTATCACTATCTCTATGATCACCATCACTATCACTATGATCAGTATCACTATCTCTATCACTATCACTATGATCACTATCTCTATCACTATATCTATGATCAGTATCTGTATCACTATCACTATGATCACTATCTCTATCACTATGATCAGTATCACTATCTCTATCACTATCACTATCATCACTATCACTATATCTATGATCACTATCTCTATCACTATCACTATCTCTATGATGACTATCTCTATCACTATCACTATGATCACTATCTCTATCACTATGATCAGTATCACTATCTTTATCTCTGTCACTATCACTATCATCACTATCACTATCTCTATGATCACTATCACTATCATCACTATCACTATCTCTATGATCACTATCTCTATCACTATGATCACTATCTCTATCACTATGATCAGTATCACTATCTCTATTTCTATCACTATCACTATCATCACTATCACTATCTCTGTGATCACTATCTCTATCACTATCAGTATCATCACTATCACTATCTCTATGATCACTATCTCTATCACTATGATCACTATCTCTATCACTATGATCAGTATCACTATCTCTATCTCTATCACTATAATCACTATCACTATCTCTATCTCTATCACTATCACTATCACTATCCCTATGATCACTATCAGTATGATCACTATCTCTATCACTATGATCAGTATCACTATCTCTATCTCTATCACTATCACTATAATCACTATCACTATGATCACTATCTCTATCACTATCACTATGATCACTATCACTATCTCTATCACTATCACTATCGTGATCACTATCTCTATCACTATCACTATCACTGTCACTATCATTATCATTATTATTATCATCATTATTGTTATTATTATTGTTGTTATTATTGTTACTGTTACTCTTATTATTGTTTTTGTTATTCTTACTATTATTATTAATATTATTAGTATTATTATTATTATCATCGTTATTGTTATTGTTATGGTTATCGTTATGGTTATGGTTAATGTTATGATTATGGTTGTTACGCATGTCTGCGTAATTTATAAAGAAAACGATTTAACTGAGCTAGATCGATGTTGGGAGATATATAACAACCATAAATGAGGAATGAGGGTAGGTCCAGCCAGACAAATCCTGGTCCTGCACCACTGCTCGCTATGGGTAGAGAACTATTGCACAGGCGTATAGCAATATCAACGTCACTGTCAGTAAGCCATAGAGTGGGTTCGGTTTTGAGTCGGTTAGGCTCTGCCATGATAATGATGTCACTATTAGTTTCTGATGCCACATGGCAAAGTAAGACCATGGCCTCGCGGCCACGGTCGATGTTAGTTTGTAATACCCGGATAATATTTGGCGGATTAGCAGCAGTATGAAACTTGACCGTGTTGGGGGCCACATTCTATGGGTCAGGCATCAGTTGGGAAGATATCACGGTGACATACGGAGTCGTTGGGCCCGAGCAACATTCACCAACTTGCGATACTTGGGACAACGTTGTGTGCCCACTCTGTGTCCCGGAATATCACACATTAGACAATAGGGGTCGGAGGTACAGTTCACGGCTAAGTGACCATCTTTTCCACAGTTGAGACAAGCATTTCTTCTATCAGGGCCGTTGCAGGTATGTGCACGATGTCCAAACCCTTGACAGTGGAAACATCGTGGAATAAAAACCCGTTCCTGGACCTTGCAATGAAACTAACCAATGCGCACAGATCCTAACTGAGTGAGGCGGCGACCCATTTCCAAAGGTAAGACTACCGTAGCTATCTGTCCTTCGGTCATGGTTGGTCTAAGAGATGTTACCTTCACGTCTGCAGCATTTATTCCCAAAGCCTGAGAAATATATGTCTGAACTTCTTCTGTAGTGGTAATAGCATCAATGTCATGGATGTGAAGTATTTGGTCCGTTCGTCGGGAACAGTGCACTGTCGTGTCTTTAAGGGAGTGTGCAATGGCCTTCCTCAGTGGTTCAGCCTTGTCAGCTCCCCCAGTAACAGTGAGAAGTAATTCTCCACCACGGGTCTTGCGAATTCGTTGCACCTCTACGCCAACATCCTCCAATTTGACATTATTTTTAACGTCCTTCAGAAGTTAAGCATATGTTCTGTTTCCAGGATTTATAATAACCGCTCCTATGTCTGGCCGTGAGGCTGTCGGGGCTGATTCAGTAGTAGTAGTAGTAGTAGTGGTACTGGTGGTAGTAGTAGTAGTGGTAGTAGTGGTAGTAGTAGTGGTAGTGGTAGTAGTGGTAGTAGTGGTAGTGGTAGTAGTGGTAGTAGTAGTAGTAGTAGTGGTAGTGGTAGTAGTGGTAGTAGTAGTAGTAGTGGTAGTGGCAGTAGTAGTAGTGGTAGTGGTAGTAGTGGTAGTAGTAGTAGTAGTGGTAGTAGTAGTGGTAGTGGTAGTGGTAGTAGTAGTAGTGGTAGTGGTAGTAGTAGTAGTGGTAGTGGTAGTAGTAGTAGTGGTAGTGGTAGTAGTGGTAGTAATACTAGTAGTAGTAGTGGTAGTAGTAGTAGTAGTGGTAGTGGTAGTAGTGGTAGTAGTAGTAGTAGTGGTAGTGGCAGTAGTAGTGGTAGTAGTGGTAGTAGTAGTAGTGGTAGTAGTAGTAGTAGTGGTAGTAGTAGTAGTGGTACTAGTAGTAGTGGTAGTGGTAGTAGTGGTAGTAATAGTAGTAGTAGTGGTAGTAGTAGTAGTGGTAGTAGTAGTGGTAGTAGTAGTGGTAGTAGTGGTGGTAGTAGTAGTACTGGTAGTAGTAGTGGTAGTAGTAGTAGTGGTAGTAGTAGTAGTGGTAGTAGTAGTAGTGGTAGTAGTGGTGGTAGTAGTAGTACTGGTAGTAGTAGTGGTAGTAGTGGTAGTGGTAGTAGTAGTGGTAGTGGTAGTAGTGGTAGTAGTAGTAGTAGTAGTGGTAGTAGTAGTGGTAGTAGTGGTAGTAATAGTAGTAGTAGTGGTAGTAGTAGTAGTAGTGGTAGTGGTAGTAGTAGTGGTAGTGGTAGTAGTGGTAGTAGTAGTAGTACTGGTAGTAGTAGTGGTAGTAGTAGTAGTACTGGTAGTAGTAGTGGTAGTAGTGGTAGTAATAGTAGTAGTAGTAGTAGTAGTAGTAGTAGTGGTAGTGGTAGTAGTAGTGGTAGTGGTAGTAGTGGTAGTAATAGTAGTAGTAGTAGTGGTAGTAGTAGTAGTGGTAGTGGTAGTAGTGGTAGTAGTAGTAGTGGTAGTAGTAGTAGTGGTAGTGGTAGTGGTAGTGGTAGTAGTAGTAGTGGTAGTAGTAGTAGTGGTAGTAGTAGTAGTGGTAGTAGTAGTAGTAGTGGTAGTGGTAGTAGTGGTAGTAATAGTAGTAGTAGTAGTAGTGGTAGTAGTAGTAGTAGTGGTAGTGGTAGTAGTGGTAGTAGTAGTAGTAGTGGTAGTGGTAGTAGTAGTGGTAGTAGTAGTGTTAGTAGTAGTGGTAGTAGTAGTGGAAGTAGTAGTAGTAGTAGTAGTGGTAGTAGTGGTAGTAGTGGTAGTAGTACTGGTAGTAGTAGTGGTAGTAGTAGTAGTGGTAGTAGTGGTAGTAGTAGTAGTACTGGTAGTAGTAGTGGTAGTAGTAGTAGTAGTAGTGGTAGTAGTGGTAGTAGTGGTAGTAGTACTGGTAGTAGTAGTGGTAGTAGTAGTAGTGGTAGTAGTGGTAGTAGTGGTAGTAGTACTGGTAGTAGTAGTGGTAGTAGTAGTGGTAGTAGTGGTAGTAGTGGTAGTAGTAGTGGTAGTAGTAGTGGTAGTAGTGGTAGTAGTAGTGGTAGTAGTGGTAGTAGTAGTGGTAGTAGTGGTAGTAGTAGTGGTAGTAGTAGTGGTAGTAGTAGTAGTGGTAGTAGTGGTGGTAGTAGTGGTAGTAGTACTGGTAGTAGTAGTGGTAGTAGTGGTAATAGTAGTGGTAGTAGTAGTAGTGGTGGTAGTAGTAGTGGTAGTAGTGGTAGTAGTAGTAGTACTGGTAGTAGTAGTGGTATTAGTAGTTTTTTTTTTAAGATTCTTTATTGTTCTACATGTTCCATTACAATATGTAATACTACATGTTGGATTTGCTTATTATAAATTTAACATTAATAATTACATAGATTTATATAGTTCAATTATTTTTTGTCAGATCAATTGCATTGGCATACTGAATATATTCTTTAAAATAACTTTTAGCAATTTCGACTTTAGTTGGTGGCCATTTTCCTCTTCTTTGAATTATTTTCCTTCTGAATGTTCTTCTTTTTTCTTCGAGATTTTTGCAGTCATAAATTATATGGTCTGTTGTTTGCTCTCCTCCATTACAGGAACAACTTGGGTCATCTGTGATGTGGAACCTATAGTAGTATGCTTTTAGTCTTCCGTGTCCTGTCAGTAGTGTTGTAAGGTTTGCCGTTAGATTTATCCTTAACTTCAGTCTGTCTGATACTGTCGGAAAGTATTGCTTTGTTTCCTGACCTTTAGTTGTTTCTTGCCATTGACTTTCCCAATGTTTTAGACTTTCTTGTCTTAGCGTTCTTCTAACAAAACTCTTTGGAAGTCTATTATAGCTGCATTCCTCTTCGTTTGTAATTGCTCTCTTGGCTAGTCGGTCTGCAATTTCATTGCCTTGTATCCCTATGTGTGCTTTGACCCACCCAATTTCTACATTCCAGTTTTGTTTTTCTAAAATTTTTAACATTGTTCTAATTGCTTCTGTTAGGTAACTGTGAATTTTGTAGTTATGCAATGATTGTAATGTGACTCTACTGTCCGTGTATATCGCTGCAGTTTTGTTATCTTCTTCAGTTAAGTAAATATTTTCAACAGTTTCTAATGCTTTCAACACTGCAAATTGTTCAGCTTGGTTATTGGAGCACTGTTTATCTAACTTATATTGTAGCTGATATTTCAGTTTGTTCTGATGATAAATTGCTACTCCAGAAAGAAATCCTTCTTCTGTTTTACTGCCATCTGTATAAATTTCCAGTGCATACGTTTTATTCTGATTTATTTCTTTTATTATTGGTATGTCGGCTGGATGACACCATTTCCTATATTCTACAGGTTTGTCTAATTTGTCCTCGGAGTTTTGTTTCAATATTGTATATTCATTGGCGATTTCCTGAAGTTTAATTGTAATAGGTGTAAGTCCCGTTATAATGGATAGTGCTTCAGTAGATGTGGTCCTGAATGCTTTAGCAATTTTGATATTTATTTGTCTTTGCACTCTTGTAAACTTATTTGCATTATATTTTCTGTCAATGGCTTCTACCCATACTGGAGCTGCATAAGATAGTAATGGTAGAATTGCACCGTTGTACATAGTCTTTAAAGCCTGGTGTTTCAGTCCCCAATCTAGTTTTGCTGATTTAGATAAAATGTGTATCAATTTATTGGCTTTCTCTGTTACATACTGAATATCATCATTAAAGGTGAAATTTTTATCAATGATTATTCCCAAATATTTGACGTTTTCTACTTGTTTTATTTGTCTGTTATTGATAAATATGCTTATATCCCTTTCCACTCTACGTTTGCGTGTTATTAGCATTGTTTTCGACTTTTGCTCATTAAAAATAATTTTATTATTCTTAGCCCACGTTTCAATCTTTTTCAGGTCTACATTATTGTAATTTTCTGCTTCCAAGTTGGTTTTACCTCTAGTTATTATTAATAAATCATCCGCAAATGCCACTACCTTTGTATGGCTCGAGTATTCAATATTCAAGAGCGAATTGTATTGCAAATTCCAAAAGCCTGGTCCGCAGCAAGATCCTTGTGGACATCCCTTGCTTACATTTTTTTCAAGTTTTACATTATTAACTGTCAATACTGCACTTCTATGACTGAAATAACTTTTAGCAAGGTAGTATAAGTTACACGGGCAGTTAAATTCCCTCAATGTATACAATATATTCGGCCACCAGGCTGCGTCAAAAGCTCCCTGAACATCCAGGCTGGTTAAAATTACCATCTGACCATCTTCCAGGGTTTTCTTTATGTATTTTAACTGTCATTGCAGCATCTACTGTGCTTGTTTGTGGAGTGAAACCAAATTGGTTGTTATTCATTAAGTTTTGTGAATGTGCATGGTACATTATTCTGTCGATTAAAAGTTTTTCTAGTAGTTTCCCTCCTACATTCAGTAAACTGATTGGTCGGAATTTTGTTACTTCTGAACTCTTTTCCTTTCCTGGTTTAACAATAGGTATTAATTTGGCTTTCTTCCATTGCTTAGGAAAGTTTCCTTTTGTTAGACAATTGTTGTAGATGGCTGTCATATATTTTGGAAACACATTAAAGACCTTAAGTAATATTTTACTTGTAATTCCATCTTCTCCAGGAGTTTTACTTGCATCCATTCTACTTAAAATATCTTTTATTTCTCTCTGAGTAAAATCTTTATCATTCTGTGTTGTGATTGGTCTGTTGATTACTTCCCTAATATTTTTGTGATAACAATTGTCATCTTCTTCATTGTCTTCTGGTACAAAATGATTCAGCATATATTCTAATGTGTCTTTTAAATCTGTTGTGACTGAACCGTCCTGTCTCGTAAGAGTTGTTCCCCTCCGAAGGAGTGTCGCCTTGCCGTGGCGGAGGGGCTCAGTACCTGATCCAGACGGCCTACTAAGTGTCTTTGTGACCACTGGTAGGCAAGAGGTGAGGGGAAGCAAAGAACATTCCAACGGGTAGATGAGGCTCGTTAGTCTTGGTCGACGACTCATCTAGGAGAAGAGGACTCCGAAATCAAACTCCCCCAGGGGCTCCTACTACGGTAGGTACGGATTTGGCGTACCCGGGGCCCCGAGCCATACTCTCGATTGGGATCCTCCAAGAGGTGAGAGGGCACATGCCAAACGCCCAATCAACTTTGGTCCACTTTTGTGTTTGACCTTCCACCTGTTACCTCCCTGTACACAGTCTGATGGATAACCTACGCGCGGGTGACGCAAGGGGTGACTGGGTAATAGCGTAAGTCCCAGCCCCTGGTTATCATGTAGGATCTGTGTGCGTATCCGCTGATAAAGGTCAGTCCCGGGGAGGGGCCATTGCATGAGCTGATGCACTCCTGAAGGTGATTGGGTCCCTCTGTCTATACATTGGGAGGTGAGACCCTAGGGTGAGCCAGGTCCAGGCCAGGACTCTCACCTAAGCCGGGGTGGCGCCCAGGATGTGAGCATGCCATCGGAGACATTTGCAATGGTGGAGGATTAAAGCGCCATGAGTTCACAAAAAACTCAAAATAAACCAAATTACCAAAAGTCAAGTGTAAAGGAAGTAGTTGAGTCCTGTGGTCCTCGCTACTTAGTAATTTCGCGAACTGAGGAAGGAAAAAAGTTTCTTTCGGTGAGCCCATTTGTAATCCAGAAGGGCCTGGAAAAGATAGCTGGTCCAGTGAAGTCATGCACTAGATCGCGTAATGGCACGCTTCTAGTAGAAGCGCATTCAGCAGAACAGGCAGCTAAAATACAGAAAGCAAACCTGTTGGCCAGCTATCCAATAAGTGTTGACCTTCATAAGACGTTGAACTCGTCACGCGGTGTCGTCAATACCCGCGCATTAGACGGACTCAGTGTTGAAGAGATTAAGGAAAACCTAGAAGATCAAGGTGTTACCTGTGTGTATCGGATTCATCGCAAAGAAAGCGGTGAATTGAAGCCTACTCGTACCCTGTTCCTGACCTTTGATCGGGTAGATCTCCCTCAAAGGATTAGGGCAGGATACGAAGCTATAGAAGTAAAGCCATACATCCCGAACCCAATCCGGTGCTTTAAGCATTTTGGACACACAAGTGAACTATGTAACAGAACAGCTTCCTGCGTCAACTGCGGAGGCGTCCTTCACGACGCTCCATGTTCATTGCCTCCCAGTTGTGTGAACTGCAGCGGCGAACATCCAGCCAATTCGCGAGAGTGCCCCCGGTTTATAGAGGAAAGGGCGATCCAGGAAATCCGAGTCAAAGAGAAGGTGTCCTTCTCAAAAGCTCGGAAACTCCTGCGTATCCGACAGCCCCCCCCTTCCAAAGTCCGGTAGCTATCGCTCTGTTGTAGCTAGGCCGGCAGAGAAGCGGGAAATCGCTACACAAACCAGCGATCAAACCGGGGCCACAATTTCACAAAAAATTATCGTAGCAAGAACAGTTCCAAGGCCTTCAACATCTATAGGTAAATCTACGTCTCCTACCAAGTCCGTAAAGAAAAAGAACACATCTACAAGGTCACCGTCTAAATTGCCAGTATACAACAATGGCAAGAATGAGCCCGTTGTTTATGTTACATCACCGAAGAAATTTAAGAAACAATATGTAAGAACTGACTTCCTCAAAGAAGAAAACGTGTCTGTTCCCACTCAACCAAAGGGAAAGAAGAGCCAGCGTTCATCCCCCCGAAGATCCTCTTCTGAGGATTCCTCCGGGATGGACACAGACCGGCAGCTTTCATCTTCGCCGGTATCCACGAGCAATCGGTTCGAGGCTGTCGAACCGAAATTTGCTATGGGGATACGCACCTCCTCGGTAGAGGAGATGCAAGAAGATCCTGCCTATACTGGGAGAAACCCAGTGAAAAAGAGGCAGGATAAATGTGAAAAGAGTGTGAGCCCAAAAGATCACAAAAGGGCTAAATTGAACCGACCACCGCCTACTACAAGGTAATACACTGTTACCTTGCAATATTTATCCCACACACATACTAATATGGCTATCTTACATTGGAACATACGTGGCATTCGAACTCAAAGGCCAGAACTTGAGCTCTTGCTCAAAGAAAACGAACCTCTGGTCGCATGTTTGCAAGAGACTAAGCTGCGTCCTCAAGACGCTTTCCATCTAAGGCGATACACCCCAGTACGGTGTGATGTTACACCAGAAGAGGGTGTTCCGGCACATGGCGGCGCTATGATACTTGTGAGAGATGACATTTATATGCAATCTGTATCAATACAGTCTGATATCCAATCAGTTGCAATAAGGATTGTACTGCCAGACATCCATTTCACCATCTGTAATATATATTTGCCTCCGTCCCATGACCTCTCGCACATTGATTTAGAAGATCTAGTTTCCCAGTTGCCAACACCGTTTCTGTTGGTGGGAGACTTCAATGCGCACCACCCACTTTGGGGTTCAAGTCGCGCTTGTGCGAGAGGTAAACTCATTTCCGATTTCTTGGACAGTCACAACCTAGCTCTCCTCAACACTGGAGAGCCTACATTCATTTCGGACTACCACAGCACTTTCTCATACCTTGATCTTGCAGTTTGTTCACCTCAGTTGGCAGTCTCCTTACAATGGAATGTCATCTCTGATTTACACTCTAGTGACCACTTCCCATGTCTTATTAGTCTCTTGGCGCAACATACATATTCCACACGTATGCCCAGATGGCGTTTGGACCATGCCAACTGGAACCTTTACACCCAGTTGGCTGTCTTTACGTACAACGAGCACGACTCAGTGAATAATTTGGCGCAGCATCTCACGGAGACGATTCTCTCTGCTGCTGAACAATCGATTCCGCGGTCGACTACACACCCCCGTCGATTTCACGTCCCCTGGTGGACGGAAGAATGTCGGAATGCCATTCGTGCTCGAAGGCGTGCACTTAGGGTTTTCCAACGTCACCCTACTTTGGAAAACCTAATCGAATACAAGAAAATGCGCGCCAGGTCAAGACAAGTCATTAAGGATAGCAAAAAGTCATCATGGAGCAAATTTGCAGCTTCATTTAACCGACACACACCTTCCTCGGTTGTGTGGGATAGATTAAGGCGTGTTGCAGCTAAAACGACCCAAATACCAATAGCGGGACTAAAAACAGCCACAGGAGCTGTTGTTGATTCATTCGAAGTGGCCAATACCTTTGGCAGTGCTTTTGCAAAAGTGTCTAGCTCCGAGAACTACTCCCCTGAGTTCCTTCCATTTAAAACTCAGGTGGAATCTCAAGGCTTCTCGTTTCGTTCTAGAAACGTAGAAGATTACAATCGCCTTTTCACCATGGCAGAGCTGGAGTATTCCCTGAAATCTTCGCGATGTTCAGCACCAGGACCGGACGGTATTCATGTACAAATGTTACAACGGCTCTCTCCTGAAGGTAAGACATTCCTGCTCGAGGTCTATAATGGTGTTTGGGTTGACAGTATACTCCCAGAAAATTGGCCGGAGGCCACCGCTATTCCCATCTTGAAGGCTGGAAAGGACCGTCATCTTCCCTCCAGCTATCGTCCTATTACCCTCACCAGTTGCGTTTGCAAGGTGATGGAACGCATGATCAATGGACGATTGGTATGGTGGTTAGAAAGTCGTAACCTACTGACTAACATCCAGTGTGGTTTTCGACGACGCCGTTCAACTGTTGACCATCTTGTGTCAATATCGACACAGATAATGGACGGCTTTATGAAGAACTGTCAAACCGTTGGCATATTTTTCGATCTTGAGAAGGCTTATGATACGTGCTGGCGAGCAGGGATTCTACGTTCCCTGTATGCCTGGAACATACGTGGACGCCTACCACTTTTAATTCAGGAGTTTATTAAGGACCGCTTTTTCCGAGTAAGGGTCGGCTCGGTTTTTTCTAATTCTTTTGTTCAGGAGGAGGGAGTACCTCAGGGTTCGGTGCTAAGTGTCACGCTCTTTGCTATAGCAATTAACTCCATCTGGAAATGTGTTCCACCTGGAGTTTCGTCATGCCTATTCGTAGACGACTTCGCTGTCTATTGCACTTCTCAGCGCACGGCGTTCTTACAACGGCGCCTGCAGCAATGTTTGGACAACCTTAGAGAATGGAGCGTGAGAAACGGCTTCCGTTTCTCAACTGAGAAGACAATCTGCGTTAATTTCTGGAGCCGTAGGAGACGATTACCACCTTCGCTCCGATTTGGTCCAGATTCTCTTCCCTTCGCAGAAGAGACGCGCTTCCTGGGTTTGATCTTGGACAGGAAGCTTAGTTGGTCGTCGCATATTGCACAGCTAAGAGCGAGATGTGACCGGTCCCTAAATATTATGCGAGTACTGAATGGCAAATCGTGGGGAGCGGATCGAACAATTTTGTTGCGAATATATCGCGCATTGGTCCGATCCAATCTAGACTATGGGTGTATTGTTTATTCGTCAGCACGACCATCTGTGCTGAGAAGATTAGACGTGGTCCATAATAGGGGCATCCGCATTGCAACAGGAGCTTTTCCAACAAGCCCAGTGGTGAGCCTTTACGCCGAGTCCGCAGAACCTCCTCTGCATTATCGGCGTGAGATTCTCTTGGCAAATTATGGTTGTGCGCTTAGATGTATGCCTAAGCACCCAACGTTCGCTTCTTTTTTCACCACCACGCTAAGAGAACGATATAGAAATAGCACCCTTAATTCAAAGCCTGCGGGGTTCCGTTTCCAAGAGCTCCTAGTGAAGCTTGGAGTGGAACTGCCTATGATATTCGCCAAGGGCGAGAGGCTTTACCCCCCTTGGCTATCTGGTACACCCCATGTATCCGCAGTATCCGCACGTGTTTCTTAGAATTTTTGTCAGTCTACACTGACCGTCGATATATTTACACCGATGGATCAAAGAGCACCAACGGTGTTGGATGTGCTTATGTTTGTGGAACCGAACCATATACTTTCGGTTTTCCAAATAGCACTTCCATTTTTACTGCAGAGCTTTATGCAATTTATCGAGCCGTTTTGTATGTGCGCCGTCGTAAATTAGGTGACTGCTTGATTTTGAGCGATTCCCTTAGTGCACTGCAGAGCCTTTGTCAGTTGTACAATCCCCACCCTATTGTACAACGTATCCAGGATGCCCTCCATGTTTTACACGCTTCTGGCGTTGACGTGGTGTGTGCGTGGATTCCTGGTCACGTAGGTTTGCCGGGGAATGAAATGGCAGATTTAGCAGCAAAGACGGCAACTACAGAACCTAGTATTATCATCTCACGTATTACTTCGGAAGACTTCAGGCTTGAAGTGCGGAGAGCGGTGCTGTCGTCCTGGCACGACGAGTGGTCAGCTCTCCGCGGTAATAAGCTTAGAGAAGTGAAAGAACTTCCGATAAACTGGGTAACTTCCTGTCGCACATCTCGTCGCGAGGAGGTTAGTTTGGCTCGATTAAGAATAGGGCACTGCAATTTTTCGCATGGTTACCTATTTAAAAGGGACCCTGCGCCTCTATGTCCACTGTGTGACAACCTTTTGTCGGTTCGCCACGTGCTGCTACAGTGTTGTTCTCTAGCGCACCTTCGGGATTCTCTGCAGCTGCCTGCCAGACTTGCAGAGGTCCTAGCGGACGACAAAACAGCGGTTGATAGAGTTTTTAATTTTTTAGCGGAGTGCAATATCAATTTGAGGATTTAAAATTTTTAATTATCTGTTTCTGATTTTGGACATATTTATCACCTTGTTTCATATCTGGCTATTGCCACTGCTTTTTACCTTTGTATATTTTTCTTGTTGCTAGTATTTTTATTTTTTGAGTGAAATTTATATCTGGCTATTGCCATGAATCTGTTAAGGGCGCTGATGACCTAGAAGTTGAGCGCCCTTAAACCAAATCTAATCTAATCTAAAGTAAGAGTTGTTAATGGTGAATTTTTTCTTATTTTGCCAGTAGCTATTCTATATACCGCATTCCATGGATTGTTAGATGGAGTTAGACTGCAATAATTTTTCCAGGAATCTAATTTCTCTTTTCTTATAGTTCTTTCATACTCCCTTTTTTGTTTTATATACAAGGCTTTTCGTTCTTCTCTTAAGACACCATCTTGTTTTGTCTTTTGATATCGTTTTCTTAGTGCATTTGCTCTTTTCCTCATTATGGTTAGTTCATTTGTCCACCAGGGTATAGATTTTCTTTCGTTTGTTTTCTTTAATGAATTACAATTCTTAAAACAGTTATTACATGCTGTAGTTAAATGTTCTTCAAACTGCTTTATTATTTTATCGACATCATCTTCCTTGTTCACCAATTTGCTAAGTTCTTCATCTACATCTTCTAAATTGCTTCTTCTAAACGGTAAATTCTGAACTCCTATTGTTTTTAGTACTTTGCCAAAGTCTCCTAATTTGTTATCATCTACTATATATTTTGGGACTTGGAAGTTATATTCCGTTTTATGATTTGCTCTTTGACTTACTGTGTAACTTATAATTCTATGATCAGAACAACTTTCGTCTTTGCCGCATTCCCAATCTGCAATTCGCGACAACAACTCACTGTTAGTGATAGTGAGATCAATATTACTTCTTCCATTAGTGCTTTCAAATGTTGTATTTTCACTTTCTTCGTTTATAATATATAACTGTTTTGAATTTAAATATTCCTCCATTATTCTTTCTCTGGTATTTGTTGTTACATCATGCCATATTGTTGATCTAGCATTACTATCCATAGCGATTATAAGGCCCGTTCCTTTGATATAAGATGTTATCTTATCTATTTTATACAGATCAGCGTTAATGTCATCCTCAATGTCCAGATACATACTAGAACCTAGTATTTTGGAAAATCACTTCTACAACTGTGGCATCTCCATCTGATAGCTGAGATATGAGGATAACATCAACGTGTTTGTTGACGATCAATACAGCTGTTCTAATTTTGTTGTCCCCAAAAGTAAAAGTTTTGTAGCTTTTATTGATCCCAGCTACTGTGTTCTTAATAATATATGGCTCTTGAATAAGTACAATATCCGTTTTATTTTGATTTATTACTTGCATTAAATTGTCTGTAGCCATTCTAGAATGCTGTAAGTTTATTTGCATTATCTTAAGATGGACATTACTATTGTGAAATTTATTGTTGTAAATTGGTCTGTCACTTAGTGCTTTAATTGTAGCCATTTTAATATTCTGTATTTTGTCTATTCCTTCTAATAACAGCTTGTAAACATGGGCATTGGTATTAGTAGTAGTAGTGGTAGTTTTTTTTTTTTTTTTTTTTTTTTTTTTTTTTTTTTTTTCCTTGGAGGGGAAATGCATTATGCAGGCCAGTCTCACTGGCAACTGTGAGACTCCCGCCCACTAAAACCCCTCCAGCATATCATTGCAGCTCTGTGGAACTACCTCTCGGCATTACTTCATAGGCTACAACCGTTTATTTATCTATCTTTTATTCTATTTTCATCTGTTTCCTTTCCTTTCATAATAGTTACAATCATTTTTTGAATTATTTCCCAATTAGTTTTGCTCTCTAGCATTTTTTCAATTATATTGTCAGCTATCAGGTTTACTCCTATCTTTCTAGTGCATTCGTTTCTGATGTCATCCCATTTACAGCAGCAAAGTACAGTGTGCTCTGGAGTATCTGTTTCTCCACAATATGAGCAATTATTACTGTTCACAATATCCATTTTGTGCAAGTAGGTTTTAAACCTCCCGTGTCCTGACAAGAACTGGGTTAGATAGAAGTCAAGTGCTCCGTGTTTTCTGTTAATCCATGGTTTTATCTGTGGTATGAGCCTCTTTGTCCATTGTGCCACTTCAGTTTCTATTTCCCACTCTTTTTGCCACTTGTTCATGGTATTTCTTCTTGCTAATCTCTTTTCCGTTTTTCTATTTTCTGTGCCGTATGTAGATTCTATAGCCAGTAGATGTATGGGTATAGTACCCGCAATAACTTGGATTGCCCTTGTGGAAACCGTTCTTTACGCACAAGCAATTCTTATAGCTACCTTTCGCTGGACCCTTTCTATCAATTTTCTGCAGGTATTTTTTGTAACCAGGTATTCCAAACTGGTGCGCAGTACAGTATAATTGAGTTTATTACACTTCCCAGTATCCTTCTTTTAGTTGTTTTAGGTCCTCCAAAGTTTGGCATTAACCTTCCCAACATTGCAACGGTTTTTTCTGCCTTGCTTGTAACATATCTAATGTGCGCCCACATACTCATATTGTGTCCCATTTGTATTCCTAAATATTTTATATGCGGTTTAGATTTAATTTCCTGATTTCCAAAAAGTATTTTTATTTCCTTTATTGTTCTTCTTCCCTCTAAGATGACAATTTCTGTCTTCTCTGGTGCTAATCGCAGTCCTTTCTGGAGCATCCATATATTCATTTTCTTCATACACCACAAAATTTTTTCTTCCACCTCCCCTTTTGATTTACCCAGTATTACCATGGCCAGATCATCTGCATATCCTATTGTTTTGACTCCTACTGGTAAGTCCAGCTTTAGTACATCATCATAATATACGTTCCATAAAGTTGGTCCTAGTATGGAGTGAGTGAGTGAGTGAGTATTGTTTAAGGGCCCATCGACAACTAGGTCATTAGGGCCCTAAGTTCACAGAATAAAACAAGCCAACAATAAAACCTCACCCTAAAAAGCTAAAAGGTGAAAGTTAAAATAACTTAAAAAAGGTTAAAAAGTCTAAAACCGAGAGCTAAAACAGTTAAAAGTTAAACAACTGGTAAAAACGTAGACTTATAAAACTTAAAACTGATAAAATCTTTAAAAGGTAAAAACCAGAATAACATCCAAAGTAAAAACAACTAAAAGTCAATATCCGCCAATATAAAAGCACCTTACACTTGCTTGCAAAAATCAATCTTGGCAACAAACCGCAGTGCTGTATTGACAGCTACTGCGTCGTTGCCTAAAACAGAGCACAGTGTAAGGCCCAGGCCTAGGGACTGACGCTCATGACCGTATTGCGGACAATCAAGAAGGACATGTGCGACGGAGAGTGGAACATTGCACGTCGCACAGACAGGCTCCGGATCACCACGCAAAAATGTCCATGCGTGGCTCGAGTGTGGCCTATCCTCAGGCGGGTTAAAATCACTTCCTCACGCCTGGAATTCCTGCAGCTGGTCTGCCAGGGTTGTACAGTGTCCTTTATTGTCCGTAACTGAGTGCCAGCTAACGCTTCCCAAGATTGCTGCCAGTGGGTAAATAGATGGCCGCGAAAGTATTTCTGCACATCTACATAGGGTAGCGCACGGGTGGAGTATTCCGGGAGGCGGCATGCAGACTTTGCAGCCGCATCCGCCCCCTCGTTGCCCGGAATACCCACATGGCCTGGGATCCACGTAAAAACAAACTGGTATCCGCGAGACAGTAGTTGCGAGATCAACGTCTGAATTTTAATAATCAATGCCGAGGTGCCGATAAACTGTTGCAGGGCCTGGAGGGCGCTAAAAGAGTCGGAACAGATAATAAAACTTCCAGGACCTGAACTGGAGATAAAAAGCAGGAAATAAAATATGGCAAAGAGCTCGGCGGTAAATACTGAACTGGCGTCTGGAAGGCGGTACTTGCGAACGTCGCCATGGTATACAAAAGCGGAACCCGTCGCACTACCCATCCGTGAGCCATCAGTAAATACCGGAGTATGAGTCCGGTATCGGCCCAGAACTGCGGTGAAAAGTTGGTGAAACACCGAGTGAGGGGTAGCTAACTTCGCACAGCTCGACAGCTCCAGGTCAAAGCGTGCACGCTGGAGCTGCCATGGAGGGTATCGGCCATGCGAATGCCGCTCTATGGCTGGCAAGCGTAGATCGTGTGCGGTCAGAAGTTCTCGAAACCTGATGCCGCTTGGACGGGAGATAGTTGTATTCCGCGTATAACGGTACACTAGGTCTGGACGCAATACAGGTGGAAACGAAGGATGACCTGGATGAGCGGCCAACCTTGCCACGTAGGAACATAGTAACAACGAGCGTCGGGCAGACAGTGGGGGTTCGCCAGAATCAGCATACAGACAGTCCACTCTACTTGTACGGAAAGCCCCAGTAGCGAGACGGATACCAGTGTGATGTATTGTATCTAAAAGGCGGAGTTTAGAGGCGGATGCGGAGCCATAGATAAAACAGCCGTAGTCTAATTTGGACCGGACCAGTGAACGATACAACCTCAACATGACCGTGCGATCGCCGCCCCAAGATACCCCAGATAAAACCCGGAGCACCCGAAGCGAACGATCGCAGGAAGCACGCAGATAACGAATATGGTGCTCCCATGTAAGTTTGGTGTCGAGGTGTAAGCCCAAGAATTTCAGGTGCGGAACAAATGGAAGACGCGTGCCACGCAAATAAAGATCAGGGGCCGGGTGTACGCCACGAAGTCGATGGAAGTGGACACATTGTGTTTTCGTAGGGGAGAACTGAAAGCCGGTGCGAAATGCCCACTCGGCGATGGATGTAATAGCTAGCTGCAGTTGACGCTCGATGTGCTCTAAACTATGAGAGCGATAGTATATCGCAAAGTCGTCAACATACAGTGACATTGGTATTCCCCTACGAACAACACTGGCAATGCCGTTGATGGCCACGGCGAAAAGTGTTACACTCAGAATCGACCCCTGGGGTACACCATTCTCCTGGATTCGTTCTTGTGAAAGCGTATGGCCAATGCGGACACGAAATCGGCGAAGTTGTAAAAAATTAAGAACAAAGAGAGCTAGATGGCCACGTAAACCGTAGTCGTGTAAACTACGGAGGATACCATAGCGCCATGTAGTGTCGTAGGCCTTCTGCAGGTCGAAGAACACCCCCACGACATGCTGCTTCATGAGAAAGGCATTCTGGATGTAGGCCTCCATGCGAGTAAGGTTATCGACACTCGAGCGATGACGACGAAAGCCGCACTGAACGTTGCTCAGCAGGTTATTCGTCTCTAGCCACCACACTAAGCGAGTGTTAATCATTCGTTCCATGGTCTTACAAACGACACTCGTCAGGCAGATAGGACGGTAGCTAGAGGGAAGTGTCCGGTCCTTCCCCGGCCGAGGGATAGGGATGACAGTACCCTCGCGCCAGGAAGAAGGGAAAACCTGCTGAAGCCAGATGCGGTTGTACATGTTCAGCAGGAAGGTCAACGCCTCAGGTGGAAGATGAAGCAGCATTTGTCGGTGAATGTCATCAGGCCCAGGAGAAGAGTCCTTCGCGAGAGACAAAGCATGGGCTAGCTCCGCCTCCGTAAACTGAGCGTTGTACGGTTCACTAGAGTCACTTTTAAAATTGAGGACTACCCGCTCCGCAGATTCCTTGACGGGTAAAAAGGTAGTGTGGTAGCTTTGGGTTTGGCTATCAGCAGCGAAAGCGTCTGCGAGGGCGTCGGCGATATCCTGCTCGTGGGTGTAAGAGCGTCCCTGCACGGCAAGACCGGGTATTATCGTCCGGCGACACTTGCCGTACATACGCCGAACCGCAGTCCACACCCTTTGTGTTGAAGTGCGTCGAGAGATGGAAGAGACGTAAGTTACCCAGGAGCTACGTTTTGCACTACGGAGTACAAAACGTGCCCTCGCACGAGCGCGTTTAAAAGATATAAAATTGGTCTCCGTAGGATGCAGGTGAAAAGCACGCAGAGCACGCCTACGAGCTTTGATAGCCAAGCGGCATTCCTCGGTCCACCACGGTACGGGAACGTGTCGTGGCGTAGAGGAACTTCGAGGAACGCTGGAATCTGCCGCGAGCAAGATAGAGCAGGTAAAGTACTCCACCATTTCATCAATGGTGTCAAAGCCATTGTCGTGTATGTGAATGAGGGATCGAAATTTCTCCCAATCAGCCTTGGAAATAATCCAGTGAGGGTGTCGTGTTGGCACAGGATGGTGGACGGATAGGTGAATGTTAATGGGATAATGATCACTGCCATATAAGTCGGAGAGAACCGACCAATCCAGAATAGATACTAGCGATGGGCTACAAAAGGAAACGTCTATGGCGGACTGTGTAGCGTAGGCAGATGATATGAAGGTAGGGACACCAGTATTTAACAAAAGTAAGCCGGACATATCGCACACGTCTGCTACAAGGCAACCACGAGCATCGTCAGTGTCGGAGCCCCAAAGGGTATTTTTGGCATTCAGATCGCCCAAAAACAAGATCGGTGGTGGAATCTGTGCCAAGAGAGCCCGAAGATCGTTTTGTTGTACGACACTGACCGGTGGCAGATAGACGTTACAAATAGACAGACTCAGACCCTGCAACTGGACGCGTACTGCCACAGCTTGCAGTGGCGAGTTAAGCGGGATGCTTGTGGCAGAGATGTTATGAGCCACCAGAGTGGCAACACCACCGCTTGCGCGCCGATCAGCTGCAGAGTCATGTCTAAATACCGAAAAACCACGGAGATGTAATGCGTGGTGAGGCTTCAAGTGGGTTTCTTGTAGACAGACAATTGATGGAGTTCTTTCAAAGACTTAGTGCTGTATGTCCGGAGAACGTGCCCGGAACCCATTAACATTCCACTGGATTATTTCCATATTAAAAAGAGATTAGTGGCCAGTCTTTATCTTTTTCTTCTTCTTTCGCTTCATCTTGGCGCATTTGGGACCAATGAAGTGGCTTTCCCCATCCTCTGGCGACTCCTCCGATGTTTGGGAGTCCGAAGATCCCCTACGGCTCGCAGAGCGGGAGCGGGACTTCATGGAGGACGTGGGACTGCTGGCTCGAACAACGTGCCTGGCTCGAGGTTTGTCCACAGAAGTGGTTGCACATGGGGACGGTTCGAGAGCTGAAGTCTGCACTGCGATAGATGTAGTCGCAGGAGGATTAGGGTGACGCTGTGGAGGAGTGCTCGCTGACCAATCGGTTTGTGTGCCAACGTCCGATACAGGTGCGTGTTGCAGGCCCACAGTGGTCACAGGAGGGCGACGGGCAGCAGACGCATACCCGGTGGTGTTCGCAGGTTTTAGCTGTTCGAAGCGTCGCCGTGCTTCCAGAAACGTTAGGTGTTCCTTAACTCGTAACTCCTGGATACTCTTTTCATCAGAAAACTGTGGGCATTGACGCGAGCTAGAAGGATGTTTCCCTCCACAGTTCACGCAGCAGGGGTCCCGTGTACACGCGGTCTCTTCATGTGCTGCTAACCCGCATCGTTCACAAATAGCAGGATGCGTGCACGAGCTCCTTGTATGTCCGAACCTCTGACACTGGAAGCAGCGCATGGGGTTCGGTACATACGGACGTACAGCGGCCCGCTCATAACCGCAATAGATATATTCTGGCAAGGTGGTACCCTTGAACGTAAGAAACACCGTTCGTAAGGCGATCTCCTTGCCTTCCTGCTTTCGTGACAGACGGTACGCTTGACACACTCTTTGGTCCGAGAGACAGGTGACAATTTCCTCATTAGAGAGACTGTCCAAGCTAGAGGTGGTAACAACTCCCCGACATGAATTAAGCGACTTGTGTGGGGCTACCCGCACGGGATAGGATCCCAACAAATGCGCTTTAAGGAGCTTCTGTGACTGGTCTGAGTTTGTCGTCTCCAATAACAGCGTACCGTCTCTAAGGCGTGTTGCGTTCTTGACTGGTCCACAAATCCGATCCACTTCCTTCTTTATATAGAAAGGGCTAATATCCTTCATCGATTTTCCATCACTTGCCAAGGTCATAACCAAGAAAACATCAGTGTAAGGGGTTTTGCGCGGATACATGATTGGTTTGGACCCCCTTCCGGAACCGTCGGCGTCAGCCTGCCATCCGGGGGTCAAAGGATAAAAGACACCAAAATCTCCACGGTCTGTGCCGCCATGGAGACCCCTCCATGACTGACCTCAAAGCGTACTTCAGAGGGGCTACCCTCCGGTCTCCACTGCTTGTCCGCATGGGTAAACCGTTCACCACGTGACACCCCGGTTTTATGCTCCCACCACAGGAATAACCGCCTGTGGCTCCCCGCTTTAGCACACGCTGCCTCAACGGAGTCAGCGTGGATTCAGGGGACTTCGAGTTGATTACACCGGGGTTCCGTCAGCGGTAACACGTCCGGCCGGTGATACTAACCCGACGGCACACGGCCGTCGGGAGATTAACACCGGCCGTGCCCTCAAGGAGCTACGTGGGTGTACTTGACGTGTGGACGGGCTCCGCACCTAAGGCTACACATGGGGGCAGTGTGAAGGGTCCGCCTAACCTTCGCGCCTGAGACCTCCGAAGAGCACACAAGTCGGGGGCCGCGCTGAAAACCGTGGGACAGGACCACGGAGATAGGAAAGATCCCTGCTGGTGAGACAGGAGTTATAAAACTAAGGCCTTACTAACTAATAATCGGAATAAACCTAGAAGAGGAAGAGGATGATATAAAAGCAACATAAATCGCTGCACGTGGCACAGTTAATGTATATGGAGGGGGTGAAATGATGGTGCGCAGCTCGGGGCCCCGGGCGCGCCAAACCCGGACCTACCGTGGTAGGTTCCCCTGGGGGAGTTTGATTTCGGAGTCCTCTTCTCCTAGATGAGTCGTCGACCAAGACTAACGAGCCTCATCTACCCGTTGGAATGTTCTTAGCTTCCCCTCACCTCTTGCCTACCAGTGGTCACGAAGACTCACTTAGTAGGCCGTCTGGATCGGGTACTGAGCCCCTCCGCCACGGCAAGGCGACACTCCTTCGGAGGGGCCTAGTATGGAGCCTTGTGGGACGCCACAACTCATGTCCAAGCTCACCTTTTCTCCTATCTCGATTTTTCTATCCTCCAGATAACTGCATATAAGTTTAATTAAATACGGAGCTATTTTTCTTCTTTTTAATTCGTCTATTATACCCATCCATGGTGCTGAGTTGAAAGCGTTTTTAACATCGAGCGTGACCATAATGGCATATATGTTCTTCTTTTCTTCTAGTTCTGATTTTATATGGCTCTTTATGGTCTCAAGGGCATCTAGTGTTGATAGACCTTTTCTAAAGCCGAATTGTCTTTCTGAGAATCCCTCTTTGGTTTCGATCTCCTTGATAAGTCTTATGTTTATTATTTGCTCAAAAAGTTTTCCAATGACGTTTATTAAACACAAAGGTCTATAGGTAATATCTCCAACGCCTTTCCTGGGTTTTTCAATTAGTATTAGTCTAGCTATTTTCCATTCTTTTGGAAATATCCCTTTAGTTATTTGTTCATTTATTATTTCTTCTAGGACATTTGGTTTCTGTGTTGCAATAACCTTTAATACCTCTGGTGGGATTCCATCAGGTCCTGCTGCCTTTCCTCCTTTTATTCTTCTACCGGCTTCTATAATCTCATTTTTTTGACACAGCGGTATTTCCTCTCTGTTGACCTTTATTTCTGGCCATATATTCATTTTATGTTCTGGAAATAGAGTTTTCGCTATCTTTAGCTGGTCTTCGTCTTTTAGTCGTACTGGAGATCGGAATCCAAATTTTCCTGTAACTATCTGATAACCCTTCCCCCAAGTGTCATTATCAATTTCTGTACATAGTTGCTCCCATGCAGTCGTTTTTGCCGCTTTAATAGCATTTTTAAGTGTTCTTCTGCTTTCACGATATTGATTGTATATCTCCTGCAATTCATGTTCATTCCGCCTATTTTTCCCGTTTGCTCTTGTAACTTTCCTTCTGGCATCTGTACTATTCTTCCTTAGTTGTGCAATGCTATCACTCCACCAGTAGACTGCTTTATGTTTCTTGTTAGCACATTTCTTTTTGAGTGCATAATTGCACACTTTTACCATCATTCTTCCAAATTCACTTGGCTGGTAGGTATAGTCTGGACGTCCTGTTTCTAGTTCTAGCTTGGCGAGTAAAGCATCCTTATATTTTTCTTTATATATCCAGCCTTTTGGATATGATTTCGCTTGTTGTTTTATCATTGGAGCTGGCCTTTCCAAGACAGTATATATATTTTTATGGTAGCTCAGGTTTTCCTCATCGTCCACATACCATTTAGTGACTAATTTGTTTACCTCAATAGTACAAATAGTAATGTCAATATAGGAAGATCCATTATTCCTCTCGAATGTAGGTTTTTTTCCATCATTTAAAATGATATAATCGTTTTGGTTTACCCATTCAGCCAACGTGCTGCCTTTCTTATCTTCTGTAGGTGATCCCCAGCCTTTGCATTAAAGTCTCCACCAATTAAAATCATTTTTTGTTATCTTGCTGCATGATGCTAAGGCTTACTTGATCTAAGTAGAATTGTAATTCCTGCTCGTTTTTTGTGGGGGAAACATAACACGAGAATATAATCATCTCGTCAGTTTCCACCCATGCATATCCTTTGCCCTTACCACTTTTCGTTATCCTGGAGCCATTCGGTGGTACATAAATGGCAGCATCTATATATTCATCGGTTAGCCATGTAGAGCTCATCTTAGCCATGTTGACATTTGGCTCTGCTATTATGGCTAAGTCCAATTTACATGATACACATTTATGTATTAAAAGATCCGTAGCTTGTTTTGCTCTATCGATGGATGGATGGATGGATGGATGAATGGAGTTTAGGGGCCCGTCGACAACTAGGTCATTTGGGCCCTAGGTCAGAAAATAAAAAATCTAAAACTCGCCTAAAAACTGCCTAAAATGTGAAGTTTAAAATGGCAACTAAAAACGCAGACAGATAAAAACACCAAACGGCACATGAGTGCGCTAAGTTAAAACTTGGTAAAACCATTCAATAAAATGTGTAAAAGATCGAAGCTAAAACACATTAAAACTAAGCACTTAAAACACTAAAACGTAAAACACAAAAACCTTGTTAAAACGCTAAACAAATTTCACACACTAAAAACACGTTATACTTGCTTTGCGAACCCAATTTGTGCAACGTACCGCAGCGCCTTACAGGCAGACACAGGGTCGTCACCCAAAATTGAGGCAAGCGTACACCCCAGGCCAACCGACTGGCGCTCACGAGCGTATTGCGGACAGTCCATAAGGATATGGGCCACAGAAAGTTGGATGTTACACGTAGGGCAGACAGGCGCAGGGTCGCCACGCAAATGGAATCCATGTGTCGCCCGTGTGTGACCTATCCTCAGGCGGGTGAGGATAACTTCAGCCCGCCTGGAGTCCCTGCAGGATGTCATCCAGGGATCTACGTTGTCTTTAATGGTCCGCAATTGAGAGCCAGAGAATTCCTTCCATGACTGCTGCCAGATCGATAAAAGATGTCGACGGAAATGGCGCTGCACATCGACATATGGCAGACTGTGTGTGGCAACATCCGGCAAACGGCAAGCAGTTTTAGCAGCCCGCTCTATCGAGATTTACCTGTATTATTTTCGTGCTTGATTGGTATAAACCTTCCTTTTTTCCATTTTCTGCTTTTGTACTAACTTTTTATATTCAGAGCATCGCATAGATTCTGCCTTATGTTGGGTTGATTGAAATAAGTAGCATTTAGTTGGGTTTTTACATTCTTTAATTTTATGTTCCTTGTCACCGCAATTATGACACAGTTGTACCACTTCTTCAAATGAGCAATTCTTCGCCATATGGCCTACCTTGTGACACTTGTAACATCTTTTTAGATTGCTTACTTCGTTAACTCTCCATCTGTCCCAACCGTCTCCAATTTTTTTTCTGTTTATCAGTCTATTAGAAGCTTCAATGTTGACAGTTAAAAACGCATATTTCACACCTTGTGAGTTTGCTCTTTCTGCCATTTTTAAATTAAAAATCTCCTCGTTTGTGTTCAATTCTAGTTTCACTATTTTTATTACTTCGTCTTCGTGTACGGTCTCATCTATGTCTAGAAGCATAACTGTTTTCTTTCTTGCCTGTACTTCAACCTCTGCAATATTTGCTAGTTTAGCTGTTAACAACTGCTTAAAAGCGTTCCTCTCATTTACGTAATTTCCTTTTATTTTCAATTGGACGTTTCCGTCTCTATTTTTACTTTTCTGATTAATGATTACTCCTTTAATATTTACTTTTTCTTTAACATTCTTGATAATATCAGCATATGTCCTTTCCCCAATGGGCTTAATAATTAACGCATCCTCATACACAGATTTTCTTCTTCTGACTTCCTCCATTTGGTCATCCTGGATAGCACATTCCCCTTCTCTCTTAGTGTACATTTGTATGTGGATATCATTTCTCCTCCCGAAGTATTCCAGAATTTTCCTAGTAACTCCCGCATCTTGTGACTTTGTAGTTACACATGCAGTTTTTGCTCTTTCATTTTTCCTCATTATATTCAGGATCTTTTCTAGGTTTATCATTAAATGGGTTTTATCTTCTGCTGTTCTGCCTCCATCTTCAGTAGCAATGATATAAATGAATCTCTTGCATTTTTTTTTTGTTCTCCATATCTTCTCCCACTATTTCATTTGATGTTATGCTACATAACATTCTTCCTGCTTGTAGTCTACCTTCTTGTATTGCTTTTAAAATCTGCGAGTTTGTGTATAAAAGCTTATTCATAAGCTTCCCTTCTTTATCATCTGTCCCTTTAGTGATGATGATTAGGTCTTCGCCTTCATCCTTTAGCACTTCGCCTTTTATCAGCTGGCTGTTTGTATACACCTCTTCTGGCCAAATTTCTTCTCTTAGTCTATATAATTCTTTCTCGCTTAGATCCTTATTTAATTCGTTGTTTATTTCCACAGTTTTCCATTGCCTTTCTAATATCTTCTTATCAATTGTCTGAATGCTTGCATCAGTAGTTTCTTTGACTCTTTTCTTTGCATTATCTGCGAGCTCTTCCAAAATTTCAGGTATGAAATTCATTGTCCCAAGTATTCTTTTCATATAATCATCAAGTGTTCTAATGGCGTCCTTTATTTCCTTTTTAGTATTTGGAATATCTTTTATTACCTTGCACAATACTGCAATTTCCTTCGCCATTTTCTGCATCAACTCCCGATGCATATTGTGTTCTTGCTCTGCTTTTTGAAGAAACAAATCTTGCTCTTCTCTACTCCTCAGTTTCTCAGGAGTCTCCAATCGTTTCCTTTTAGTCTCCCTGATCACATTTTCCTTGTCAGGTTCAGTCGTATCGGGCTTGCTTAATTCACTCTGCGCTGTACCTAAGGTACTTTGAGAAGCAGTGACCAAGTTCATATTGTCAGTTGAAATACGTCGCTGAGGGGGAGATCGTCCAATTAAAGGTCGTCTTCTAAAAGGATCATAATTCCCTTCGAAGTAATCTATTCCTTGTTCTAGTGTTTCACATTCCATTTCACTTGTTCCAGTAGCATTATCTTGCATCCCGGCCCCTCCGAAGGAGTGTCGCCTTGTCGTGGCGGAGGGGCTCAGTACCCGATCCAGACGGCCTACTAAGTGTCTTTGTGACCACTGGTAGGCAAGAGGTGAGGGGAAGCAAAGAACATTCCAAACGGGTAGATGAGGCTCGTTAGTCTTGGTCGACGACTCATCTAGGAGAAGAGGACTCCGAAATCAAACTCCCCCAGGGGCTCCTACTACGGTAGGTACGGGTTTGGCGTACCCGGGGCCCCGAGCCATACTCTCGATTGGGTTCCTCCAAGAGGTGAGAGGGCACCTGCCAAACGCCCAATCAACTTTGGTCCACTTTTGTGTTTGACCTCCCACCTGTTACCTCCCTGTACACAGTCTGACGGATAACCTACGCGCGAGTTGTAGGAGGATGGGGTGACGCAAGGGGTGACTGGGTAATAGCGTAAGTCCCAGCCCCTGGTTATCATGTAGGATCTGTGTGCGTATCCGCTGATAAAGGTCAGTCCCGGGGAGGGGCCATTGCATGAGCTGATGCACTCCTGAAGGCGATTGGGTCCCTCTGTCTATACATTGGGAGGTGAGACCCTAGGGTGAGCAAGGTCCAGGCCAGGACTCTCACCTAAGCCGGGGAGGCGCTCAGGATGTGAGCATGTCATCGGAGACATTTGCAATGGTGGAGGATATCATCGCCATGGGACATCCCAAACAAAATATAAAAAACCAGAAAACGATTGGAAAGGAAGTAGCAGAGTTGAGTGGTCCTCGCTACTTAATATTTACTAGAACTGAGGAAGGAAGGAAATTTACATCGGTGAACCCATTTGTTATCCAAAAGGGTCTTGATAAAATAGCTGGCCCAGTGAAGAACTGCACAAGATCTCGCAACGGCACGCTCCTGGTTGAAGCTAATTCAGCATCCCGGCGGCTACTTTACTAAAGGCGAATATGTTAGCTAGCTATCCGGTACGCGTAGAACTGCATAGGACTTTGAACTCCTCCCGTGGAGTTGTGAACACCCGGGCATTGGACGGCATGTCCAATGAGGAGATTCAGGAGAACCTCGAAGATCAAGGTGTAACAGCAGTATACCGGGTTCAGAGAAAAGATGGAGGTGAATATCTGCCTACCCGTACCCTTTTCCTTACCTTTAATCGGGTAGATCTCCCACAAAGGATAAAGGCTGGGTACGAGGCCATTGAAGTAAGACCATATATTCCGAACCCAATTAGATGTTACAAATGCCAGCGCTTTGGTCATACAAGTGACACATGCAGTGGTAGAGCTACCAGCGTGAACTGTGGAGGCATCGCCCATGACGATGACTGTACATCACCTCCCAGTTGTATTAACTGCAGGAGAGAACATCCAGCAAACTCCCGAGAATGTCCCCGTTATGTGGAGGAAAGAGCTATCCAGGAGATCCGGGTTAGAGAGAAGGTGTCCTTCTCAGAAGCCCGAAAGCTCTTACGTTTGCGACAGCCCACTATCCCGAATTCCGGTACCTATAGCTCGGTTGTAGCTAAACCAGCACCATGTCGGGAAATCGCAACTCAAACTAGCGATGAATGCGGGGTAACAATTTCAGATAAGATTCTCATAGCTAGGTCACCTCCAAAGCCTCAGACATCACCTAAATCCGCCAGAGCATCTACAAGCACCGCAGTTCAATCCAGCAGACCAGGAAGGTCGCCAACAAAGAAGCCGAGCTCAAAAAGTAGACCGATTGTATACGATGTGTCACCGATGAAGTTTAAGACGCAGTATCAAAGATCTGATTTCCTCAAAGACAATAAGATATCTCCCAAGGCACTAAAGAGAAAGAAAAGTCCAAAGACATCTCCCAGGAGATCCTCTTCGGAGGAATCCTCTGGAATGGCTACACACCGGCGAATGTCATCTTCGCCGGTCTCCGTGTCCAATGGGTTCGAGGCTCTCGAGCCAAAATTCAGTATCGGAACACGGACGTCCTCGGCAGAGGACATAGAGCTGGAATCTGCCCACACTGGGAGACCCCCAGTGGAAAAGAGGCGCGAAAAAGCGTCAGACAAAAATGTAAGCCCAAGAGAGAAGAAAAGGGCGAAATTAATTCGACAACCGCCTGCTCCAAAGCAATGTAGAGTTACCTTGCAATTACCTATCCCATACACAATGCAATATGGCTATCCTACAATGGAACGTACGTGGAATTCGGACTCAAAGGCCAGAACTTGAGCGTTTGCTCAAAGAAAATGAACCTCTGGTCGCATGTTTGCAAAAGACTAAGCTGCGTCCTCATGATGCTTTCTATCTAAGGCGATACACCCCAATACGGTGTGATGTTACACCAGAAGAGGGTGTACCGGCACATGGCGGCGCTATGATGCTTGTTAGAGATGACGTGTATATGCAAACTCTACCATTGCACTCTGATATACAATCAGTTGCTGTATGGATTAAACTGCCAAACAGACATTTCAGCATCTGTAATGTTTACTTGCCTCCATCCCATGACTTCTCGAACATTGATTTAGAACATCTAGTTTCCCAGTTGCCAACACCGTTTCTGTTGGTGGGAGATTTCAATGCGCACCACCCACTTTGGGGTTCAAGTCGCGCTTGTGCGAAAGCTACACTCATTTCCGATTTTTTGGACAGTCACAACCTAGCTCTCCTCAACACTGGAGAGCCTACATTCATTTCGGACTCTCACAATAGTTTCTCGCATCTTGACCTTGCAGTTTGTTCACCTCAGTTGGCAGTCTCCTTACAATGGAATGTCATCTCTGATTTACACTCTAGTGACCACTTCCCAAGTCTTATTAGTCCCTTGACACAACATACATTTTCCACTCGTATGCCCAGATGGCGTTTGGACCATGCCAACTGGAACCTTTACACCCAGTTAGCTGTCTTTACCTACAACGAGCATGACTCAGTGAATACTTTGGCGGAGCATCTCACGGAGACGATTCTCTCTGGTGCTGAACAATCGATTCCGCGGTCGACTACACACCCCCGTCGATTTCCCGTCCCCTGGTGGACGGAAGAATGTCGGAATGCCATTCGTGCTCGAAGGCGTGCAATTAGGGTTTTCCAACGTCACCCTACTTTGGAAAACCTAATCGAGTACAAGAAAATGCGCGCCAGGTCCAGACAAGTCATTAAGGATACCAAAAAGTCATCATGGAGCAAATTTGTAGCTTCATTTAACCGACACACACCTTCCTCGGTTGTGTGGGATAGATTAAGGTGTGTTGCAGCTAAAACGACCCAAATACCAATAGCGGGACTAAAAACAGCCACAGGAGCTGTTGTTGATTCATTTGAAGTTGCCAATACCTTTGGCAGTGCTTTCGCACAAGTGTCTAGCTCGGAAAACTACTCCCCTGAGTTCCTTCCATTTAAAACTCAGGCGGAATCTCAAGGCTTCACGTTTCGTTGTAGAGACGTAGAAGATTACAATCGCCTTTTCACCATGGCGGAGCTGGAGCATTCCCTGAAATCTTCGCGATGTTCAGCACCAGGACCGGACGGTATTCATGTACAAATGTTACAACAGCTCTCTCCTGAAGGTAAGGCATTCCTGCTCGAGGTCTATAATCGTGTTTGGGTTGACAGTATACTCCCAGAAAATTGGCGGGAGGCCACCGTTATTCCCATCTTGAAGGCTGGGAAGGACCGTCATCTTCCCTCCAGCTATCGTCCTATTTCCCTCACCAGTTGCGTTTGCAAGGTGATGGAACGCATGATCAATGGACGATTGGTATGGTGGTTAGAAAGTCGTAACCTACTGACTAACATCCAGTGTGGTTTTCGACGACGCCGTTCAACTGTTGACCATCTTGTGTCAATATCGACACAGATAATGGACGGCTTTATGAAGAACTGTCAAACCGTTGGCATATTTTTCGATCTTGAGAAGGCTTATGATACGTGCTGGCGAGCAGGGATTCTACGTTCCCTGTATGCCTGGAACATACGTGGACGCCTACCACTTTTCATTCAGGAGTTTATGAAGGACCGCTTTTTCCGAGTAAGGATCGGCTCGGTTGTTTCTAATTCTTTTGATCAGGAGGAGGGAGTACCTCAGGGTTCGGTGCTAAGTGTCACGCTCTTTGCTATAGCAATTAACTCCATCTGGAAATGTGTTCCACCTGGAGTTTCGTCATGCCTATTCGTAGACGACTTCGCTGTCTATTGCACTTCTCAGCGCACGGCGTTCTTACAACGGCGCCGCAGCAATGTTTGGACAACCTTAGAGAATGGAGCGTGAAAAACGGCTTCCGTTTCTCAACTGAGAAGACAATCTGCGTTAATTTCTGGCGCCGTAGGAGACATCACCACCTTCGCTCCGATTTGGTCCAGATGTACTTCCCTTCGCAGAAGAGACGCGCTTCCTGGGTTTGATCTTGGACAGGAAGCTTAGTTGGTCGTCGCATATTGCACAGCTAAGAGCGAGATTTGACCGTTCCCTAAATATTATGCGAGTACTGAATGGCAAATCGTGGGGAGCGGATCGGACAATTTTGTTGCCAATATATCGCGCATTGGTCCGATCCAAGCTAGACTATGGGTGTATTGTTTATTCGTCAGCACGACCATCTGTGGTGAGAAGATTAGACGTGGTCCATAATAGGGGTATCCGCATTGCAACAGGAGCTTTTCCAGCAAGCCCAGTGGTGAGCCTTTACGCCGAGTCCGCAGAACCTCCTCTGCAATATCGGCGTGAGATTCTCTTGGCAAATTATGGTTGTGCGCTTAGATGTATGCCTAAGCACCCAACGTTCGCTTCTTTTTTGACCACCACGCTAAGAGAACGATATAGAAATAGCACCCTTAATCCAAACCCTGCGGGGTTCCGCTTCCAAGAGCTCCTAGTGAAGCTTGGAGTGGAACTGCCTGTGATGTTCGCCAAGGGCGAGAGGCTTTACCCCCCTTGGCTATCTGGTACGCCCCATGTAGATCTTGGGATGACCATACACCAGAAGTCCACGATGCCTATTTCAAGTATCCGCACGTGTTTCTTAGAATTTTTGTCAGGCTACACTGACCGTCGATATATTTACACCGATGGGTCAAAGGGCTCCAACGGTGTTGGATGTGCTTATGTTTATGGAACCGAACCATATACATTCGGTTTTCCAAATAGCACCTCCATTTTTACTGCAGAGCTTTATGCAATTTATCGAGCCGTTTTGTATGTTCGCCGTCGTAAATTAGGTGACTGCCTGATTTTGAGCGATTCCCTTAGTGCACTGCAGAGCCTTTGCCAGTTGTACAACCCCTACCCTATTGTACAACGTATCCAGGATGCCCTCCATGTTTTACACGCTTCTGGCGTTGACGTGGTGTGTGCATGGATTCCCGGTCACGTAGGTTTGCCGGGGAATGAAATGGCAGATTTAGCAGCAAAGACGGCAACTACAGAACCCAGAATTACCATCTCACGTGTTACTTCGGAAGACTTTAGGCTTGAAGTGCGGAGAGCGGTGCTGTCGTCGTGGCACGACGAGTGGTCAACTCCGCGGTAATAAGCTTAGAGAAGTGAAAGAACTTCCGATAAACTGGGTAACTTCCTGTCGCACATCTCGTCGCGAGGAGGTTAGTTTGGCTCGATTAAAAATAGGCCACTGCAATTTTTCGCATGGTTACCTATTTAAAAGGGACCCTGCGCCTCTATGTCCGCTGTGTGCCAACCTTCTGTCGGTTCGCCACGTGCTGCTACAGTGTTGCTCTCTAGCGCACCTTCGGGATTCTCTGCAGCTCCCTGCCGGACTTGGAGAGGTCCTAGCGGACGACAAAACAGCGGTTGATAGAGTTTTTAATTTTTTAGCGGAGTGCAGTATCAATTTGAGGATTTAAATTTTTTTAATTATCTGTTTCTGCTTTTGAACGTATTTATCACCTTGTTTCATATCTGGCTATTGCCACTGCCTTTTGCCTTTGTAAACTTTTCTTGTTGCTAGTATTTTTATTTTTTGAGTGAAATTTATATCTGGCTATTGCCATGAATCTTTTAAGGGCGCTGATGACCTAGAAGTTGAGCGCCCTTAAAGCAAATCAAAAAAAAAAAAAAAATCTTGCATCCCGGCCTGGTTTCCCACCGTAGACACATTGCAGTAGCTGGTTGACGGTCGGGTGGGGCCTGCCCTCTCACCACCATTCCCGACCGGTTCTGGGGATCCGACACCCCTGTCCCGTAAACTAAGCTCTTCTGGAGACCTTTCCATATTTTCAATTATAATACATGTCCAATTTCTTAGCCGGTCGGCACCTTAAATCCAGCCTAGCCAGAGCCCTGTTGGCCGTCCAAGATATTAGTTTGGACGTTGCCCGCCCCACACGTGGCCGAAGTAGCATGCCGGGGCAGTAGGCAGTAGGGTTGCTGTTTGTGGGGCAGTGGTAGTAGTAGTTGTGGTAGTAGTAGTGTTTTTTTTTTTTTTTTCCTAGGGGAAAATCCCTCATGGACGTTATTCTAACGAGTTGGACTCTAACCAACTAAAAAACCCCTGTGTGAATCAAATTGAGTACTTCTTCTTGGAACTGCACAGGCGGCATTACTTCAAGAAGAGGAGATTCAAGATGGTAGCCATAGTCTCAGTGATCTAAGTAGGTCTTAAATATCACTCATTTCCCGGCGTTTGCGGGATAAAATCTCTCGGGCCAATTTGCTAACCACCTTCCAGTTCTCATTAGATGCTAACATGTGAGAAACTACCTGAGAAGGCGTAAACGTTCCTAGCTTGAACTCTGCTGGTATACGTAAATGTTGCCATCTGACACAATCAAAGAATGTGTGTTCCACTGTGTCAACTTTGCCACAGTAAATACATTCTTCGGTGGCACTTATCCCTAAGCGATATAGATAGGCTTGGAAGCATCCATGACCTGTAAGGAACTGTGTCAAGTAAAAATTCACGCATCCTCTCCGACGTGAATACCAAGGTTTGATGTCTGGTATTAAGCGCTTAGTCCAGTGGGCAGTTCTGTCATCCGAGTCCCATGCTTCCTGCCATTGATCTAATAATTGCTGTCTGGCCTCATCTCTTCTGGTGTCGTTCTGCTCTCTTAGGAGTCGTTCTGTAGCCAACAAAGTTATTGGAGGCGTTCTGGCCAAGACCAATAATGCTTTAGTAGAGGTGGTACGGTATGCGCTTGTTATTCTAATTGCAACCTTTCGTTGCACGCTGAGGAGCCGTGTGATGTGAATCTGTCTCTCCAGTGCCTTGCGCCAGATCCCCACTCCATAAAGCAAGATGGATATAACAACAGAGAAGAGCAGCCTACGACTGCTTTCTTTAGGGCCTCCAATATTTGGCATAATTCTGCTCAAATGAGCTACAGCCTTGTTTGCCTTTGTGAGGGTGGAGCGCACGTGAATACCCATATACATGTTGCGGTCTAGATGAATTCCTAAATATTTCAGGGAATTTTGACTCTGGTTCTTTAAAGTGCCAAGCTGAAGGTGGATTGTTTGAAGTTTGCAACCACCTATCAGAATTACCGCTTCAGTCTTATTTGGCGCCAATTCCAATTTGTTGGAAGTCAGGGAATGATCTAGAGTAGCTAGAGCGCCATTAGCAGCTAGTTCCAATGAGGCCCCATCTTTAGCTATAACGGTCAATGCGAGGTCGTCAGCATATGCTGTAAGAGTGATCTCTGGGGGCATGGGTAATCGCAGGATTCTATCAAAGTAAACGTTCCACAAGGTAGGGCTTAAGACCGAGCCCTGAGGGACACCACATGTCATATACATCGAGCTATAGTTGCCCACTAGTAGAAGCCGATCATCTAGGTAGTTTGCCAATAGGTTGTACAAGTATGGAGCTATTTGCCTAGAAGTAAGCTCCCATAAAATGCCTCCCCATGGTCCAGAGTTGAAGGCATTTCGGACGTCCAGAGTGATTAGAGCACATTTTGACCTTTGGTAGCGGGGCTGAGAATGGACTTGCTCCGCGAGTTTCTTGACTGTGTCCAGGGCGGAGAGAGAGGAACGTCCTGCTCGAAAGCCGTGTTGTGCATCAGCAAATCCACCTGTTCGCTTAATTTCAGGGACGAGTCGTCCCAGTATAAGTCGTTCAAATACTTTACCTATAACGTTGAGCAAACAGATCGGCCGGTATTTAGGAGGTTCATGCTCACGATGGGGTTTCTCCAGCAATAAAAGGCGCGCCATCTTCCATTCAGATGGGAAAGTGCCAGTTTTCAGGAGGTTGTTAAACACTTCCAAACATCGATTAGGATGTTTCCGGATGATCGTCTTCATTATTGAAGGAATCAGACCGTCCGGTCCTGGTTCTCTATTATCTCTAATTTTGGCCAAAGCTTCTGTCAATTCCGTGATGGTGAACAGGGGTATCTCATTTGGGGTCACAGGGTATTTAGCCCAGGAGATAAAAGCATGTGTAGGAAACAGAGTTCTGGCTATCTCTAGTTGACGGTCATCGGTCAATTGTGTCGGTGACGATGCTCGGAGTTTCTTGGTAGCAAACTTATAGCCGAAACCCCATAGGTCATTGTCGATTTCAACAGTTATGGCCTGCCAAGCATTGCGTTTGGCTTCCTTTATGGCCTCCTTGAGAAGTGTCCGGCTGGCACGGTACTGCTCCAAGCATAGATGTTTACGGTCTTCATCACCTCTCCTATTCGCTCTAGTGGTAGTAGTAGTGGTAGTAGTAGTAGTAGTAGTAGTAGTAGTAGTAGTGGTGGTAGTAGTAGTGGTAGTTTTTTTTTTTTTTTTTTTTTTTTTTTTTTTTTTTTCGGCAGGGAAAAATCCCTCATGGACGCTACCTTAGCGAGTTGGACTCTAACCAACTAAAAAACCCTGCCCCGTCACATGCCATTCTGGGACTGCTTGTGGCATTACTTCAGAAATGGCAGTTGTCTAATCGTTCTAAACTATCTGTAATTGTCTATCCTCGGCTTCTTTGATCTTCAATATTGATTCACATAGTGATTTTACAATGGCCCATGTTTCTCTCTTATCCATAATCTTTTCTCCCAGATTATCAGCTGTTAACTGGAAACCTAACTTCCTTTGGGCGTCATTTCTCTGTAAATCCCATTGTTTACAGTGGAAGATGGTGTGTTCCACAGTGTCCACTTGTGTACAATATTTGCATAGGTCATCTTCGGTTTTGCCCATCCTCTTGGCATAATATCTGAATCTCCCATGTCCCGTCAAGACCTGCGTCAGGAAGTAATCCAGCTGTCGATGTTTACAATTTAGCCATTTATTAATGTCGGGAATGATTTTCTTTGTCCACTGCCCTACTATCGTGGTCTCTTGCCATCGTCTTTGCCACTTCTCAATTATTTGCATTCTGATGTTCATCTTCTCATGCTTAGAGAGTGGGCCACCTGCCTCATGTATGATTCTTCTTTCTTCCACTTTTAAATCTATAGGGATGGACCCAGTTATTACTTGTAAGGCTCTAGTTGATATAGTCCTATACCCAAAGGCTATTCTCAGAAGCATCTTTCGTTGTACCTTGTCCATGAGGTTCTTATAAATCCCTTTTTGAAGCACAGGACACCACAGAGGTGCAGCATATAGCAGCACTGAATATATTGCACTGCATAGCAACTGCCTTTTCATGGAGCTCGGACCTCCAATATTGGGCATCAGCCTAGACAATGCTGATGCTTTCTTCTCAGCTTTTTTGGTAATTGTCCTAATATGTTCTCCAAAATTTCCACCATCACCTAACATTACACCCAAATAACGTACTGCTTTACTGGGTGTAATCGTGGTACCTCCAACAGTGAAAAACACTTCCTTGCGCTTCCTGGGACCTTTTAGAATAACAGCTTCAGTTTTTTGTCCTGCCAAATCTAGTCTGTTGGTCTTCATCCATGTCTGTATGCGTCTCAAGGATTCGTTTGCTCTAAACATCAATTCTTCTTCATCGATAGCAGTTACAACGAGCGCCAGATCATCAGCAAATCCTATAGTATATGCTCCCGTTGTCAATTTGAGCCGCAGTACCCCATCATATAAAATATTCCACAATGTGGGTCCCAATACGGAGCCCTGCGGTACTCCTGCAGTTACTTGCATTTTATCCTTATGATGTAACTGGATATATCTGTTATCAAAATATTGTCTTATTATATTAATAAGATATAATGATATTTTTCTTCGCTGCAATTCAGTGATTATTACACTCCAAGTTGCAGTATTAAATGCGTTTCTCACATCTAGTGTGATTACGCATACCCATTTATCTTCGGTCTTATTTTTTATTTCCATTATCGATTCCATTGCTTGGATAGTGGACTTTTCTTTCCTGAAGCCATATTGATGGTCTGATAATCCCTCCCCCTGGTCAATCTCCTTGTCGAGTCTTATCCTTATTAGCCTTTCATATAGCTTACTCATTGTATTCAAGAGACATAATGGTCTAAAGGCTGATGGGTCTTGCGGCATCTTCCCTCCTTTTAACAAGAGGACAAGCTTGGCCACTTTCCATTCATCTGGAAACTTCTGTTTACTTAATAAAGTGTTTAGGACACTTAATACCCATTCCGGAGCTATTTCTACAGTAAGCTTGACAGCTTCTGGGGGAATACCATCCAGGCCTGGTGCTTTACCTGATTTCATATTTTTTGCTGCATTCTGCAATTCTTGCAGAGTAAATGGCATTACCTCATTACTCCTTATACTATTCCCTAATTTATCCTTCCTACTCGGGAATAAATGCTCAGCCACTGTTCTTCTCCTTTCTCTTGTTAATTCAATTGGCATCCTGTTTGTCAACTGTCCCGTAAACAATTTGTAACCTGCTCCCCAAATGTCTTGGTCAAGTTCGTCACACAATTTCTGCCAATGTTTGTTTTTGGCTTCTTTAATGAGTTTACCTAATACCTTTCTACTTTCTTTATATTGTACCCTCAGTTCCTCTGCGTCTTGACCTCCACAGAGCCTTCTGTTGAGTCTTGTCAGCTTACGCCTACTCTGAATACATTTCTTTCTCTGTTCATCAATCTGACTGTTCCACCAGTATGGGAGTTGCGACCTTCCCTTCCTATCCTGACTTATTTTACTAGCCATTGTAATTTCTTGAAGTGTCTTTATCATTCTATCCTGATCGATTTCATCCTTACTGACATCACCATTTTCTAGCTTCCACTTCAGGATTAATTTAAACACCTCCCAGTTGTATTCTTGCTTAGTTTTTTCTATATTTCTATCTCTTCGTCTTATTGTTTCTTTTATTTCAAAATAAATTAGGCTATGGTCACTAAGTGACTCTTCATCCAGCACATCCCAATTTATGATTTTTTCTGCTATTTTCTGGGTTGAGCAAGTAATGTCTATGTATGACCCACAGGCTCCTCTCACAAAGGTTGGTTTATTCCCTCTATTATGCACCACCAAGTCCAAAGTTGCCATCCACTCCAGGAAGTAATCACCTCTGCGATCAACAACAGGAGATCCCCATTGGGGTGACTTAATATTTAAGTCTCCAATAATAATACTTTCTCCTCCCGATAATTTAATATCTTCCATTATAGAGTCCACGTCTCTCTTGAAGTCCAGCAGAGGGATGTTAGGTGAGCTGTAACAGGCATAGATCTTAAAGTGTTTAAAAACAATGCATATGTAACCTTCTCCCAACCTCAGATCTGTTACCTCAACCTTCTTATTAAAGAAATAGACTGCAACGTCCTTTCGTTTGTCCTTAATCCAGTCACTGCTCGACACATATTTTAAGTTCGGCTCACATACAAACATTACGTCAATCATCTTTTCCTTAGCAACTGCAATTGCCATGTCATGACTAAGTTGCGATCTCATCAAATTTACTTGTAATATACGCATATCCATTATATTCATTAGATCTATTTTAGCCGTCTTCTTCTAGCGTCTAAGATGAGATTCCTATATATTGGACATCTCATCTGATCCGTTCTATGTCCGCTTACCTTACATTCCATACAGAAAGGTGTACTTTTGCATTCTTTGGCTATATGTCCCTTTTCTCCACAATTTAGGCAGTTTCCTGTCCTATCTTCCCCTTCTTTACATTGTGCTGCTCTGTGTCCAAATCCTAGGCACTTATAGCACCGTGTTATAGTTACCCTTTCCCTCACCTGGCATTGTAGCCAACCAATTCTAAATTGCCTTTTTTTTAGTAGCAACTTCCCAGGGTCAGCAGGCAAATTTAGAGTTGCGTTTTGATTTCCATATCTACCCGGTCTTATTGATATATTACTTATTTCATCTTCCTTTACTCCTATTTCTTCAACAATAGCCACCTTTAATTCTTCTTCCGAGATTGTCGGGTCCATTCCATAAATGAATACAGTAACTTCCTTCCTTATGGTCCCAGCTTCCACTTCCTTAATATTTTTTGAAATTTCTTCTTTCAGGACTTTAGCTTTCTCCGCCCCCTCTACCATGAGAACTAAATCGTCTCTTGCGGTCTTTCTAATACTCTTTATTTTCACGTCAAGCTTGCCTATATCAACATTTTGCTTCACAGTTTTCAATAGATCTGCATAAGTTTTATCCTTAGCTTTAATCACAACCATTTCTTCAGCTCCCTCTTTAACAGATACACTAGTTTGTTGTCGCTTCTGTTTCCTGACGTCTTGCGCTCCTAATACTTTGAGTGGAGTAAAATAGTTTACTGCAGTTCCACTTCCTCGAAACATCCACTCCAGTATTCTTCTTGTATATTCTCTATCCAATCCTTCAGGTGTAGCTAATGCCACTTTTCTAATTCCATGAACTTCCATTATTTGTTTCCACTGGAGAAGAGTGGAGTGGAATATTTTCAGATCATTTATCCCTTCTTTGTCAACCAAGTACGGTATCAGGTACAGGTAGTGCGACATTTCCTTATCTCCACCTCTACTACCACTAGTAGTAGTGGTAGTAGTAGTAATAGAAGTAGTAGTAGTAGTGGTGGTAGTAGTGGTAGTAGTAGTGGTAGTAGTAGTTGTGGTAGTAGTAGTAGTGGTAGTAGTAGTAGTAGTAGTAGTAGTTGTGGTAGTAGTGGTGGTAGTAGTAGTAGTAGTAGTTGTGGTAGTAGTGGTGGTAGTAGTAGTAGTAGTAGTAGTAGTAGTAGTAGTAGTAGTAGTTGTGGTAGTAGTGGTGGTAGTAGTAGTAGTAGTAGTAGTAGTTGTGGTAGTAGTAGTGGTAGTAGTAGTAGTAGTAGTAGTAGTTGTGGTAGTAGTGGTGGTAGTAGTAGTAGTAGTAGTAGTAGTAGTAGTAGTAGTAGTAGTAGTGGTAGTAGTAAGGTAGTAGTAGTAATAGAAGTAGTAGTAGTTGTGGTAGTAGTAGTGGTAGTAGTAGTGGTAGTAGTAGTTGTGGTAGTAGTAGTGGTAGTAGTAGTTGTGGTAGTAGTGGTGGTGGTAGTAGTAGTAGTAGTAGTAGTGGTAATAGTAGTGGTAGTAGTAGTTGTGGTAGTAGTAGTAGTAGTAGTAGTAGTAGTAGTGGTAGTAGTAGTGGTAGTAGTAGTTGTGGTAGTAGTAGTGGTAGTAGTAGTTGTGGTAGTAGTAGTAGTAGTAGTAGTGGTAGTAGTAGTGGTAGTAGTAGTTGTGGTAGTAGTAGTGGTAGTAGTAGTTGTGGTAGTAGTGGTGGTAGTAGTGGTAGTAGTAGTGGTAGTAGTGGTAGTAGTTGTGGTAGTAGTAGTTGTGGTAGTAGTGGTGGTAGTAGTAGTAGTAGTTGTGGTAGTAGTAGTAGTAGTGGTAGTAGTAGTTGTGGTAGTAGTGGTGGTAGTAGTAGTAGTAGTAGTAGTAGTTGTGGTAGTAGTAGTAGTAGTAGTGGTAGTAGTAGTTGTAGTAGTGGTGGTAGTAGTAGTAGTAGTTGTGGTAGTAGTAGTTGTGGTAGTAGTGGTAGTAGTAGTAGTAGTAGTAGTAGTAGTGGTGGTAGTAGTAGTAGTAGTTGTGGTAGTAGTAGTTGTGGTAGTAGTGGTGGTAGTAGTAGTAGTAGTGGTAGTAGTAGTAGTGGTAGTAGTAGTTGTGGTAGTAGTGG